>VWYI01018053.1:0-144136 GCA_013399455.1 Anthoscopus minutus
CAGGAAATCTGCACACACAGCTGATTTCCCCTCCCAGTTTTCTACTTAAATACATCTAGTACTGCAGCAAACCCCTTATAGTCTTCCAAGACATTTCATACTTCACTCAATAGTACTGATAAGCATTAGAGCAACAAAATGTTAACTATAAACAAAAATGTCCTGTTCTTCTTCTCCCCTTCACCAGAAGAGCCAAAAAGCTTAATTCTGTGACACAGGTGTTATCCTTATTTTTTCAATGCGAAGAACTGGATCAAAGTTCAGAGACTGAGAATGCTGAAGAAAAACAGACTCAGTCAGCTGCTGTTAACCCAATTCATTTCTCCCTCATACTGGTCTGGAGAAAATAACAAACAATTGGTTTAGGACCAACATTCCTTTCATGCATCAAATCAGCTCTTCTTTTATCTTGCTGGGAAGCAAAAAAATAAACCCCAACACCCAGACAGACAAATTATAACAAATGTTCATACAAGATATCTCTGATATAACAGTATGCTGAAAACATCTGTACAATCAGATATAGTTCCTGTCTGCAAAACCCAGCTGAGATTGCACAGTCTCATGACCGTGATGTCACGACCCACAAAAGGAAATTTATATCTATACAAAGCCCCTGAAGTTATCAAAATTTCAATTTAAAATTAAAGGAGACCTAAAAGAAAAAATTTCTGGCCAGATCCATCCCCAGGATTTATTAGACAACACGGTCTCTTTGCTTCTTGCTCGGGAGAATTTCTGCTTAAGTGCATCACTAAGATACGGCACAGGGCTCTCCAAGCAAACCTCCACCAGCACTGTAAGATGTGAGGTGTCTGACACATCCCAAAAAATGGAGAAGAAGGCCAGTACGCACATACTCCTTAACTAGGTGGGACAGAGTTGGGAAAGCGCTCTATTCATGCATTAGGTGTCAACAACAGCAGCAATAATCTGCGTGTTGCTTAAAGAATGGGCTGTATGTGTCTGCAGTGCTTTAAGTGAAAAGAGCAGTATCTTATAGACTGCATGGTAATATTACTGGAAAAAATGAGACTTTACACATAAGTCAGTGTAGACCTCAGTGTGGAAGCCTCTGGACCAACCTTTCCTTATTTTAACGTCATGCCATTAAACCTAACGCGTGTACGGTGGCTTTTCATAAAGCCTGACCTTTAATAATAAGCTAGTGGTATTACACAACAAACACCAAAAAAATACCCACTGCTACGGAGGGATAAAAGAGAAAATCCTGTTCCCAAGGGAAAATCAGGCTTCAGTACTGGAAGGCAGTGCCACCTGCCTCAGCCTACACCATGGGTCACCAGCATGGCCCCAGTCAGCTTAAGAAGGTTTATAAAATTTCTTTATCAATAGAAAAGCCACCAAGATGTCTACAAATCTCTGCAGCAGCCAGGGTGTCCCTCTGAAGAGCATGCCCACACTAGTGCCTCAGGTCAGGGAAGGGATGTACTGGTAAAGGAAGAAGTCTCTTCAGTTCACGGACACCGGGACATCCTCCTCAGTGCTCCTTTGGGTGTTTTAAGTGTACTTCAAATGATTGATTCTGGCACTCCAGTTGACTCCACTGGGTGCACACTGCTTCAGGCAGAAGCTCCAATCTCATTGTATTTCCTGCCAACCAGCAGAAAAGAGGCAAATACCAACACCTTGATAATTTTGCACCTTAGTGCCATATTAAAACACGGGGAGCCCATGCCCTAAGACTTCCTTCCTAGCAGTTCCAGGACAAAAAAGGCTCCAGGGTTTTCTCTATTGCAGCAGCAACGTAAGGGCAATCCAAGGCGTCTGGTCTATTCAAGTGGCAGGAGTTGAGCCTGCATGTGGTAAGAGAGGCCAAAGAAAAAGGCAACACAAACAAAACCTAACCCCACGCCCCCTGATTTCCTCCTTCTAAACAGTACCAGAATAAGCCAGATGTGCATGTAACTGCTTTTCTCTGGAAAAAAATTATATTGCAGGTTTTTTCCTTCTTGCTTGTCACACAAGTCCAAAAAAAATGTGGCAAAGAGAAACATTATGAGCAGTTCCCTCAAGAGGGAAGGAGATGCCTAGAAATATAATACATACTGACTATGAAGACCGCTGAATTCCAGGAAATAAAAATATATATCTCCAGCAAACCAAAGAAACATCCCCTCTGATGCCTCAGTCTCCACTGATCAGCTTCCAGATGGGGAGGAATTAATTTTTCTTGATGTTATTTTCCCTCTATAAGACAAATAGGGTGCTGACTACAAGAAAGTGAGCTAATATAATTAGCCAAATATTTATATAGGAAAATGATGGAAGCTTTGTAAGATGCATATTGATTGGGAATGAATAAGAAAGAGGCTGGCAAAAGGACTCCAGGGTAGCTTCTCCTCACCACCCAGAGGGAAGAGGATCATTTATGGGAAAGAACGCACGACCTGCTCTAAAGTCTAACTCAACTCCTTCCCCTGCTCTGTTTGTAGGATAAGCTACAAGCCAGTCTTGTACAATACATGCTAGAAACCTAATCTGCAGTTTTCAAAGGGTGAAAGTGAAAGAAAGCACCTGCTGTGCTCTAAAACAGACAGTGCCCAATGTGCTGTAACAACTTGGTTTAGCTGTAGCTCACAACTGTGGTCCTTGGGACCACATTGGAGAGACGGTACAATGGCAGTATTGGAGGGCTCACTGAGAAAGCTTTTGGTGATACTCTTCCTTCTTGCCACCTCTCAGGAGCCAGCTGAGCCCTCTTCCTTCTCTCCATTGCTCCGGGGTTTTGAATCCACTGCAAAACTCCTCTTTGAGAGTGGGTGTATTCATTAACCTTTAGGGAAATATCTCACCAGACAAATTAAGTCAGGTGACATTTTATAGGCAGTGAGTGCTTTTCCAGGAATGTCTCTGCACTTGGCAGTAATATATTTGGATAAAATTTCAGTGTTGTTCCTAAGGCTTAGAGCTGGAAGGAGAAATGAGGACATTTGCGTGATGAGAAATGGGAAACAAGTGGCCCCAGTCTTTCCCTCTGTGGCATGTTTCCTCTGAAGGACCACAGATGAGAAATCATGGCATATGTCAGGAAATACAAATGTTTTACTTTTCTAACAGCCCTAGACTATTACTGCCTAAAAGTTTGAGGCCAAACCTTTTAAATCATTAAGTTTTCATTCAGAATTCCAGCATAAAGAGACCAAATCAACAGTGCAAACTATTTCAATTTCTCTCCTTCCCCGGGGCATTTTCTTTACACCACAGGCTTCCCTCCTGAAAGCAGTCATCCCCCAACTCCCTAGACAGCCTCTCTGCATCAGCCTCTTTTGGGAAGCTACTGATTTGAACCCTGCAGCAATGCTTCCCATTGACTAACCTGCACACAGGCAAAAGCCTGCACAAAAACTTACTCCCCTGACTATACACCTTCTCCAGATAGGAGCCATAGCTAATGAATAAATTCTGCTCTTAATTTTATTTAAATACAATTTAGTTCAAATGGAGGCATGTTTTGGGGGGCAGATTTAAAATCTCAAACATTTCAGCAGGAGGACGTAGCCATGCCTCTGTGCTGACTCTGAGGACATTCACCATTTTGCATGGTAGCGCTGAAACGTAACAGGAACAGAGAGAACCTGGTGTCTGAGAGCACATGGATATCTCCAAAATCATTCACAAGAAGGTTGGAAACTGACAATAGGCTGGATCTGAGCAGTGGAAGAGTTCATGATAGGTTGGATGGGGCCCTGAACAACCTGACCTAGTGGGTAGAGTCCTTTTCCATGACAGTGGAGTTGGAAGTAGATGATCTTTAAAGGTCTCTTCCAACTCAGATATTTCTATATCATCTGGATGGCCCTTGTCTTTGAGGTGAGGTGAAATATGAACTCTTCTAGTAGACCTGTAGAGTTTTGTTAAAAACAAAACACAACCCATGCCAGAACTTAAAGTTTACACTTAGCAAGAAGGTAATAAAGAGAGCAGAGAAAAGGTGTGGCCACAAGAATGCTTGTTGACTCTCATAAGGAGATACCATTCTGGGTATCACAATTTTATTCTCTACTGCAGATACAGAAAAACTTTTAAAAATGTCACAGGAGCATTTCAATGACATATTTACAAATAGGTGCTTACCAATCAGGGTGGTCCAAATAATTTTTCAGTAATAGGATTGTGTTTCCTTCTTCCAAATGCAGAGCTAAGCTAATTAGAAGCTAAGCAATATATCACAAATAGAAATATTAACCAGAGTGGTCTGTACTAAAAAGCCACAGATTTATTTTTCCTATGTATTGACCATAAATATTGTTAGAGAAGAGAAACACTAAACATACACCATCTGGCACACATCTTTAACTTAAACACCAAAGTTGTTAGAAGCCTTATTCCAACTATGGATCTATTCTACTGAGGACATTCCAGCCTCTAACACTGTAGTACATTGTTTCAATACACGGCTGAAAAGCTTCCAGTACAAACAACTTTTCTGCTTTTTTGGAGCCCTGTTTGGCTTTCTAAGGGTCAACAAAGGTCTAGAAGCTCAGCTGGTTGAAATCAAAGCAGCTTCAGCTATTTCAAAGCCATTTCACATAGCAAAAAGTTCTCTAAGAGTTTGTACTGTACTGGCCTCTTGGTGATAATGGGAAGGGGCTGGAAAAGATTGTGGTGGTAGGAAGTGAGCTGTTAAATCTTGGTTGAAGAGTCTCAGCTACTTAAACAGAAAAGCTTCACTAATATTGCCCAAACTTCCTTTAACAAAGGATGTGCATACTAAGTGAAAACACCAAATACGGCACCTTTTCTGCTCTCATGACTGCACAGAGAATAACCCATAGAAAAGAGAGGAGGAGCCTTTCAGGTGAAGAATTTTAAAAGTTAGGATGCTAATTGTGTGCACAGTCCTTGAAAAGCAAAGCAGTTTATAAACAACAAATCCTTTCTGATGAGTGCAAGTGCTGGGGTCGAAGCTTAATTGCAAACTTCTGATCCCTTCCCTGTCTTTCTGCAAACTCTCTCTACATCCAGTATGCACCCTATTCCTACATTCAGAGCTCTTGCTATGTTTAGGGGTTTTATTACAACTTTCTGCAGAAACCTAGGGAGCAATAAACCCACAGACGTCAGTAATGACCATGACAAGGGTATACTTACTAAGGTTCTCTGAATCACCCAGTTATTTATCAGTTAACTAGAATAAATATTGACTTGTTCTTTGCACTGTCCTCTACAAATACAAACCCACCAGAGGGCTCAAAAGGCTAAAAAAAATTTCAAAGTTGCTAGATAAATATGAAAAAGAGCTGGTTATTTGCCCTGGGATTTTCCTGGTGTTTCAGATTTCCAGTTTATCAGATGTTGGCATTTAGAGAATAATCTTAAAGAAAGAAGACCTGGTATTAATATAAAAACCTGAGTAGCTGAAGTTTTTGTTGGTTTGTTGGCTTGTAAAGAAACCATCCAGAAGAAAAATAAAACCAAGAGACCACTTTTTCATCTTTGGCTAAGCTTTCTTTCCAGAAACAGATAAACACACATACTCTGATTTGCATGGATTTGAAAAAGTCAATGACAATTAAGCCTGGAGCAATTTCCTGCACCTTTAGCCACAAGTTTTCTGCTTCTCTTTCTCCTCTATGGCATAAATTCTTATCTGAGAGAATTCATTTTTGGCACTGAAATCGAGGCATCTTTCTTTCTGTATTCCAACAGAATCAAAACATCAGCAGAAATATGAGTCAGTCTGAGGGATGCAAAAGACCACCTGAAAGCAGAAGCCCTCAGCATCTCCATCTGAGTAGCTGGCCAATAAGACAGCCAAAAGCACAGGGCACTTGACAATGTGATGCTTTTGTTTACTTGCCTTTATCTCACCCATAAGAAGTAAAAAAGTAGTGAAGGCAATAGAGAAATCAGTCTCCACCCAAAGTCACTCATGCAGATCAAACACGAGTGCAGGCTTGGCTGCATGTGACCTCATATATAACTTCTTCTGTTACTGTAATAACAAAACATATAAAAGATATGGGCTCTAAAAAAAGCACAGGTTCACATGACAATCTTTCAATTCTCCTTCAGGCCCCTTAGTTAGCAAACAAAGGCTCTAGGGAGCCAGAATAAAAACAACAAAAAATTCCATTGACCTTGGTGCTGTTTGGGTTAAAACTTTCACCTCTCTCTCCCTGGGCACCAGCATAAAGTTGGCTCTTCTATTACTCCACCACTGGGCAAGCTGAACACAACTACTCACTCCAGCTGTGAGGCTGTGGAAGGATAGGCCAGAAGTGGTGGAAAAGGAGGTAATGAGATACCAACAAGGAGAGCAACTGGGGTTACCGTGATGAGGCACCACACCCAAGAGGCACAGGTATCATCAACAGAGAAGAAGCTCCTTTAATTCTACCAGTCCCAGAGTACATGGTCCCCCCCAAAAGTTACACCGAGAAGGGAAAGATAAAGCCCGGGAAGTACCACTTTCAAAAGTAACTGGCTATGGTTAAATGGTCTAAATTATTCTCAGTGATAAGAGGCATTTGTAGCCTGAAAGAGCCTATGAGCCTACATATATCAATGTTCTGCTGCTGGTTTACATGTTAAAAAACCCAAACCACACTAACAAGAAATTCCCCAAAGAAATTCTTATAAGAAATAAGTATAGTAGCAGAAATACCTGTTCAAGGCAGTGAAAAGGAAAAATCTTTCCATTTTTATGAAAAGAAAAACCTAAACACCCAGTTTGGACGGTTATCAGAGTAACGCTTTCTGTCTGTTAGCTCTGTCTGTTAACTGTGCATCTGGTGAGCCTTACCTAAAAGGGTACCATTCTAGAAAGTGAAGGTGCTCTTTACCTGATGCTTTTCTTTCTGCATGAACACAGAAATGGAATTCTAGAGGAAAATGAATTCAGCTCCTCAAATGAAAAGCATATATTTAATTCCAAGAAACTGAACACACTAATTTAATTGCTTTTAATAAAACATGGCCTTGAACAAAGTGTTTTTAATAAAGATCAGACACCAAAAGCTTCTTTTAATGCTTTCAAAACCAGTTTTAATCTCACACTTAATGAGATGCATTTCACTTTTCTAGAACTCCAGCCCTCTTACGGACTAACTTAAAAACAAAACAAAAGCAACTCAATTGGCTTCAAAGTCACTCCAGCTGCATGGCCCAGCTGGAGGGAGACAGAAGGCATTATTCCCTGTTGACTCCTCCAGGGGCTGGAAGGGTCCAGTGTTTTCCTTGACAGTTTGATACTTCAGGCCAGTGCCAGGGGTAGGAGAAGAGACACAAAGTTAAGATCTGTCAGAATGTCAGGTGTCTGGGTGGGAATTCTCCCTCGGTTACCCTTGAATGTGCTCTGAGTGCTGAGATGTACGTCTGCCACTGGATGCTCTCCTGCTGCTGCCGGGCTCCATCAAAAACCCTGGGGCATTAGGCAGGAGCCCATCCATTCACCAGAGCCACACTTCAGTACCAGATCCCCAAGTAAGTAGGAGGAATTTTAATTAAAGAAGGAGAAAACATGTTAATCTCATTAACAACCGTGAAGGGGAAACCCCACTAAGATGAAAGCCTTGTTTTGTAGGAGCATGAGAAGAATATCCCTATGACTGGAATGTGCAGCACATTTTGCTGGTTGGTCCATCCATCCTTCTCTTTAGAAACTTTTGGTCAGTGGGGGGTTTATTTTGTGAGAGGGGCTAACATCGTACTCTTAGTTACTACTCTTGTACTGGGTACCAGCAAAACTAAGGGAAGAATGTGTTGAAACACATTCTGTCAGTAAGACACAACAGAAATAACACATTAAGTCAGTAAAACCACCTAAAATGTAGCATTCTAGTGATGGCCTCCGCAGTACTGCACATGTGGTGGGATTTTAATAAAGAGGTGTTATTGTGAGGTACATGGCAAAGTACATTATAGTTTGTCATGCAATGAGGCACATGATGGTAAACACCTTAAAACAAGAAATGCAACTATGGCAAGTGTTGACAATTGAGTGAATCAAAGAGCACCACTAGTACTTAAAAATACCACTTTTCAGATAATTGCATAATCATAAGGGTTGCAATTTGTGTTACGCTGGATGTTTACGCATACAATCAAAGTAGATTCAGAGCCAATAACAATAACTGATCTCAGGCCTCATTTAAAAATCTAAGTCTGTCCTTTTATTAAAGAAGTAAAGAGAAATCCCTTGACATCCAAACAAGTTGGTGAAACTTGTAATTAATTGGCTGATTGATGAGAAAGAGATGCAGGTTACAGAAAGAAAAGAGAATTTGTTTGAACAAATTTTCAGGGACTATTTTAACAATTTATGTTCTACTTTGCAGCTGTGGAAGTTCTTATTCACTTGACTTGGAAGTTTCAATAGTCCTCTGCCCATAAGTAAGTAAATGAAATGAAGTATAGATGATAATGTTTGGAAGCTCTGGCCTTGGAGTTCCCTTTGAAAGAGAAGAAAGTAAAGAGTGTTTATCACCTAAGAAACTTTTAAGTGCCCATTTGTGCCCTTACTTGGCAGGTTTATCTCCTGTTGACTTAAACCAAGGACAAGATTAGACTCAACAATTAAATTCCCATCAGTTTGTTTCAGCACAGGACCATTTTCTGCTCTGTATTTCACAAGTATTTGGATTCTTGGACTGTGGCTCAGATGCAACTGCTGTTAGAAAAGATTCCAACGACCATGAAATGAAAATAAAACACTTGTCTGGCAAGTGGAATGACACCCAGTTCATTAGAAGGGGTTCTCTGCTGGCAAATGTCATCCAAACCACCCTGTAAATAAAGTGTGTTTATTTGTATTAGGCAAACAATAGACAATCTAGACTTTCTATCTGATGAATTAAATCCACATAGCATATCCATGACAATTTTAGTTTTAGGGGATTTTTAAATGCCCTGAGCGGATAGACAAAATAAATAATTTTTCAATGCTCTTATATCAGCTATGAAACAAATGAACAGGACAAGCACTCAAAGAGCAGCAGCACATATTTTATCTAACACACCTTGTCAATATTGTGCTGGATGCCTCTCTTTAGTAGTTTGATACAGTGTACAGCACTGAACTGGTTGTGTCACAGGATTTTTACCTGGCAACAGAACTACTTGCATGCCGCTCAGTGCTATTTAAATTGGAAACCTTTATTAATTTAAAAAAATTTAATTGTGTTCTCTAAACAATGAGCTGAGAATTCATGCTTGGGAGATGGCTGTCATTAATATAACCTAACCACAATGAAAAGAACATGTGAATTTTATATAATTTAGTCATTGCATCCGGTTCAGCAAAAAAAATTAATCCAAACCTTCCCAGAACTCCAAAGCCTGCCATTTCCAGGAGACATCTGAAACTTAACAATATTATTGTGTAATACATGGGATGAGTTATGTCCTAAGTGGGTGCGCAGTTTGATACCATACCAATATATTTTTTCCATCAATGGCAACTGCCATCTGCACAGAAGGAGAAGTTCCAGTGAATGAATGTTATCACCAGACATTATCTCCTGGGACTCCGCCTCAGGAATTATGTTTTTCTCTTGCAGTGTGGAAAGCTGTTCAGCATGCTGCATCTCTGCAGAGCACTGTGGACAGCATGTGGGAGCACTGTGGACAGCATGTTCTCTCATTAACTTGAGAAACATACTTAATAAATGACAGGGTTTGCATTTGATTGCTAAAATATGCCCCTCACCTTATTCTCCTCAGGTACACATAGAAGGCACCTATTAAAGAGTCCTGAGGCATGACTTGTGAACACAAAGAGTATTCACTACAGCAACTGAATGCACTTAAGAAAAGCCAAGACTAGCTCTAAGAGTAACATACTGGCAATTATGATTGTAGTGGTTCTATTACTGGTGCTTCAGATGGTTTTGGAGCTATAAAGGAGAAAGAAGAGGTTCAAGGACCCTGTTTTGCACATCCAGCAAATCCAAGCAGGCTTTTTTTGCATGCCCTCACATTCATCCTAGCCTCCAAAGCACTTAGACTAAGAGTTTAATTAACAGATGGCTTACACATATTTAAGACCATTAAAATTGTTTTAAGATGGATGAAGTCTCCTCTCAGCAACTCACTCAGGTTTTGGGCACAGCAACACAGTGAGGGACAGACAGGCCACCCTGGGAGTGACGCTGCCCAGCTCCTCTCCTCCTTCATCTTACAGCTCAGATCCCCACATGATGTAGCACAAGCTTCTTCCTGGCCATAGGAACGCTCCACACTCACTTGCAAAACACATTCATCCTTTTCTTGTCTGTCTCTCATAAAGCAACTTCAAAACATTTTAAGGAAATATGAGGCTAATTCCTGTTGAACTACAGCAGCAGTCTATAGCTTTATTTGAGTGCTCTAAGCTTAAAGAAACAAACCACAAGAAATAAATGCTATTTGTTTAGCACAGTTTTGCAGACTTGGGTGGTTGACACAGGAGGACGTGTATAATAAGAGCTGGTGCATGTGTGCACCCATGCAATTGCAAAGGCTTTAAAGGCCAAAAATGTCCAGCTGCTCCCCCTGCACCCAATTTTGAAGAACCTATGATACAGTACGATGGTAAATTTGGGGTTCAAAGATCACATAATTATTTTCTCCTGCCCATTTGCGCTGACTCGGATGACTTACAGTCTTTCCCTTCCTATTCTACAATTATCAGCATAGAGTTCCTGACAAAAACGAGATCCTGTGATTTGTGTCATATGCAACGGTTTTTCTAGAGGCTCACCTACAGGTTGGCTGGATTACCTACTATACATCTGAATGCCAACTAGCCACAGGTTATCCCAAAGAGATGCTAAGGATTCACATCCCCCCAGTCACTGTGCTTCATAATCTCCAGATCTGCTTCCAGAATTCCCAGCATGTTATTGGTAATAGCTTTCATGCTCTCCCATTAACACTTTAAAGACCTACTGCAATTGCACCCACAGAAAGCGATAATTAAGCTAATCTGCCAAACTTCTGAAGCAGCTTCTCTATAAATAAATAAGACCCTATAATATAAATAATAACCTATTGATATATGCTAAATAGTTGATTAACAAGAGTAGGAACTTTTCCATCTTTCCTTGGACTATAACATCCCCCTCTCAAGCCTCTAGTTTGCTGCTGGAATGGAACAGGAGCCAGGGATTCCTGGCTGCAGCCCTGGGAGCAAGAGCAGTGCAAACCCCATGGGGATGGCTGGACCAAGACCTAAGGGCAGTTGATGGTGGTGGCTTGGGGTTCAGGAATGTGAGCTGCAGGTCCCATCTGGAATTAAGTGGGCAGAGTGCAGGTAGGGCAATCACATCAAATGCCACTTCTGCTTGCAGCTATCGAGTGCAGATGCACAAATTCACATAGGGCCTTGAGATCCCTTGGGAACTGTGGGCTTGGAGTGTAGAATACACATTATCAACATAGTCTGGATCAAATACATACATTTACCTTTAGAGAAGATATGCATTCATGCTCCAAACTCGTCCAGGGCAAACAGCCCACAAGGTCCTGCCAAACACACACACACACACACCAAGCCAGCCAGCATCACTGGGATGAGTCTAAATCTGGCACACATCAGTGGAAGCCAGCACGTGTGCAAGTGCACAAGCAGGCTGGTGGCTGGCAGCACAGCTGGCCATCACTAGGACAGCCTTCAGCAGCCTTGCACCAGCACTGCCCCTAGCTGGGAGCACGTCCACCATGAGATCTCCACCAGCCTGCATGTTTGGACACAGCAGTCCCACTTTGGTGTCAAGGCACAATAAATAGGAGAATAATCCTTGGTGAAACTCTTCAGCTGATTATCTTGATCCCAACAATATATTCAACATAAACTGTGGAGGAACAAACCTATAAAGGATAAATCTGTGCATATTAGATTTTTTTAGTATACAACTAGTTCTTTGGCTTGAGTAATGTCACAGGATGATTACTCCTTGCATTAGAAACACTGGAAAATAAATGCTACAATCCCGTGCCTTTTTTTATTTTTGAGAGCTCAGAAGTGCCATTTAAACTTCCAAACAGTTCAGCGGGTCTACAAAAGGAGAAAGAAAAGAATATTTTACTTGCTAAGTAGTCCTTTCACAGGATAAACCAAATACAGCAATAAACTTCAGCAATTCAGAAGGGATGTTGAAACTGAAGCTCTGCAAAGACTCAGATTTAGCATAAAGGAGTGGACTGGATCTTTTCTTTCACGTATGTCACGTGAAAGCATAAGGGAGCATTTCTTTCAAGTGTCAAATGATGCGGTAATAACAGGGGTAACTCACACTGTAACACACTTACTTGACTTTACTGTAAATGTCACATGCTCATAGGTGTCCCATTGTACTATTATTTGCTCTATAATGTAGCATTACCTTAACAAAATAACACCCTTGGATTTTATTTTTAAAGTTAAAAAGACCTCACAATTCACTTAGAAATTGCACTGACATTTTCTGCATTTGATGTGATTAACCATACATGTGTTTTAGAAGCCGACTCCCTTAAAATGAGGGAATAACCTTGGTCTGAGAGCTGCTCACTGGAAGCTGAACATCATCTGCTGGCCAAGGCCCAAATCTCATTGTGTTAAGATTTTGAAAAAATTATGATCATAAAAAGATCAAAATCAGATTAGGGATGTCAGATTCTAAGTCCCACTCATGATAAAGACACTTAGAGAATAACAGAGTATTCTGAGTTGGAAGGGGCCCACAAGCATCATCAAGTCCAACTCCTAAGCCAATGGCCTGGCCCGTACAGGAGGTGAACTTTGAGCTTGGCATTATTAGCACCATGCCCCAGCCAACAGAGGGTCTTCTCAGTATTGTATAAGACACTGCACACAATATCCTTGGGAAAAGGAAGAGCTAACTAACTTGGAATTACTTCTGCCCCAGTCTCTGCTGTCTCAGATCCATATATCTCCTGTCAGTTCAGAAAGCAGAGTCAGAAGAGAAGTTGCCAAAATAACTGATTGTTTCCTTTCTCCTCTCTCTGCAGTGTCACTGCATACATTACTGCATGGCACAGTTCACACCAGCTATTTTCCCAATGTACTATTCTTTCTGTACTATTCTTTCTGAGCATCAGAAACATTTGAATGACAACTTCTAAGCAAACACACCAACTAAAACACACATTAGGGTTTATCATCCACTGCCTAATCTAAATTTATCACAATATTTCCAGCATGCTTCAAAGCAGAGGAAAGGAAGGAAAAGATAAGGGGTTTTGCAATGATTAATAAAGGAATGCTCTTATCTGATTCCCCTGTTCAAGAAATATACAGAAGTACAATAAGCACTTATATCTATAACTTCTGGGGAGCCCTAATGGTGAAGACTTCTTTTTCAATCAATGTTGTACCAACTGATCAGTGCTGCTGCGTTAAAGCAGGCATGTAACACATCTGGGGTCTCGTGAAGGTAAGTCCACAAGGCACCGATGAGAAGATAAACAGGATGTTTTATTGCCATAGGTTTTTTTCCCTCCCCCGTTGTTATTGTTGACTAAGGGAAAAAGAAGTTTCCAGATGAAAATATGCGTGAGTGTAATAGAAATGACATGCAGGCAACAGCCTCCCTCCCCCATTTGGCTGTCAAATTGAGCTCAGTCTAGAGCAGCCCAGCAAACTGCATGGGGGGGAGGAGGAGTTGGGGGGGTGAGGGGGAGGGCTCAAGTGGGCAGGGGAAGCAGTGAAAGCCTAAATAAACTTTGACTATTAGATAACTGGGCTATTATTGCTCTGTAACACTTCCTGAATGGCCTAGAAAAAACACAGAGACAGTTCTTGTTCCTGCCTGAAGGAAACAAAACACAAGGATGAGTGCTCAGTATGTCAACTAAAAACTTGGCTGTTTCCTTCCTTCCTTCTTTCTCTCTCTTTTCTTTAGTTTTAATTTGGATTTGTTTCTTCTTTTTTTCCTTGTTCTTCTTAAAAACCGTGCTGTATACTTAGCCAAAGCCGTAAAGACCCTCCTTCCATGCAAAAAAACCCCTATTTAAGTAAGCCCCACGTATTTAATGCAAGGCACAGGCTGCAGCCACTGGGGCTGCAAGCCATGGCATCCCCTGGCCCTGCCAGCACCACTCTGGCAGCTGCAGTTCTCCAACTGCACCTCTGCAGAGACATCTCACTCCTTCACAACTTGAAAGTTTTTTTTCTCACTTAAGTCACTTCAATCAAGTATATTCCCTGTTGCTAACCTTCTTGCTTGCATGTACGATACTGTTGGTGTTCTAAAGCTGTTAGACTCATTAGGGAAGCACCTACATCAGTCATGTATAATTACAATTCCTCAGACTCAAACCAGATGCTTCAGACTGTCACAAAAACAGTTTGTGCTGTTTATATTCACTGAGCTCTTTTGAAGGTGAAAGCAGTGAGAAATAGATTGCTCAACCCCACATTTGGAAGATGGTGTGACCCGGAGTTAGAGCTGATCTTCCTCTCCAAAACTGTTACAAACGTCTCCACCTCCTCCTGGTCCATCAAGCACTCCTCCCATCTGCTCTGAGCTCCTGCTCTGGCTGCTTATCTTGCTGCACCCACCAGAAACATTGCCATAAAATGTGGCAACTAAGATCATCTCAGCGCACTGCCTCCCAAGCAATGACCTCCCCTAGCAGGCGCACCTCCCCTAACACGCTCACCAACCTCTGTACCACACAGCAGCTTTCTATCAGCATGCTTTGATAATGCCCACAGACAACACCTAAATTTTCCACTTATTTACACATTCTTTGTTGTGCTCGTGCTCTTGTCCAAACCACTCCACCTATATAGCAGTTTTCACTTCCTCAGCTCCCTACCGCTCTGTACTTTCTTCACAGGCATTTCCCATTCCTTCCCCACTTAACCACTTCAAAACCTTTCTTTTTGCAACATTCAATATAAAGTCCCCATGGGCAACTGTGTCTGTGGTGGAGGAAGAGTGGATGTTTGCAGGACACCTGCTCCTATTTTGAGCAGCACCAGGGTGGCCACCGGGATGACTAAGAACAGCCACTGAAGGGGAATGTCAAACTGAAAAGTACTGGTCTGCAACTGGAGACAACAGGACAGCCTGCCTGGACAGAGACCTCCAACCTCTGTGCACTCAGAACAGAACAGGAAGTATGTTACTGGCACAGACACACACAGTGGAAAAAAAAAAAAAAAAAAAAATTCCAAACAAAAAGAAAAGGCCAAACCCTTAAATGCCCCATTTTTGGTCTAGTGGCCCTAATATGTTGCTTCTCACCCAAGCAGGGAATATATTTAAAAACCAGAAAGAAGCTCCAGACCCAGTAGACCACACAAGGGCACTGGGAAGGACAAAGAGGGGTGAAGAGAGTAAGGACAGTTTTCTGGAGTGTAAAATTGAGGTGGTGGTAAATAAGAGGTAAAAAAAATGCTTAAATGGATTTCTGGTGCAAATAATTGTAACATAATTTTTTCCTAACTCCTTTTTGACTTTCTCCCAAATTGTTCCTTGTAATAATTGCCCCGGGAAAATGGAAATACTGAAGGGGGGAAGAAGTAAATTTGAGTGAAAGCAAATTCTGCATTTGTATTTTAGTAAGCTGCCAACATAAAGCATTTACCAGCTGTGAGCTCATCCAAAATGTTAAGGGGTAGAAAAGTCATTTTGCAGGACTGGAAAAAGTGATGTTTTAAGTCACTTAAAGAAAAATTAAAGCTTTTTTCCTGCAGTTTCAACATCCTAGGAACACCGAAGAGTCAATTCAGGAGCCCTTGTAATCATAAACAACCTTTTAGCTGGTTAGTGGCTGTTTTTTGTTCCCAGAAAGGTTGCCATTAAACAAACAACAAGGATCACATATGAAAAGAGAGACATCTTTGAAGCCTGAACAAAGAGAAAGCCATTCCAAAAACTCCTAAAATGAGCAACCAAGCAAGAGAAAGATGGCATAATGATACATCTCAAGGTCTGACACACTCCTCCAAGCCCTAATGACTGACCTCGATGGGGTGTTCCACTGGGGAAAATAAACCTCTCCAGAAAAAATAAAGCCCTTACACACAAAATAGGTGAGGAAAGAAAGGAAGCCCTGACGTGATGCTGAGCACTGCTGTCACTGCATCCCATAGATTTGAATCAAGCCTCAGTGAGGGCTGTGGCTTGGAAAGACCTTGCAGACATCAATGATGAAGCAGTTGGCTTTTATATCACAGACGTGTGGTGGGGGTGAAGCAGAGGAGCCAAGAGTACTTGTGTGAGCAGCAGGACACCAATTAGCATCTAGTGCTTGGCTAGCAAGTGTTGTGGTGTTAAACTCTTGCAATGGCTGTTACATGGCTCCTCTTGTTCCACCTCAGTGGTACAGGTGGTACCAGACACTGCAAACACATTCATGGGGTTCCCAGGAGGCTGTGAGACCCATCCCTGTGAGGATGGATAGCCTCAAGCCAAAAGAGCTTTTGTCTTTGTCCTATGATGAGGCTTCTTCCCCCAAAAGAGCTGAGGTAAAGTCCTCTCAGAAACAAGATTGCTCTACCAAATCCTGTGTGTGCTTGACAGTGGCAAAGCCTCACCTAGGGACTCCAGCAGCGTACTGAAAAGCAACAGCCTGTGCTTCTACTGCACCTTCAGGGAGACTCAAGAGCCCTTCAGGGCTGCTCTGAAAAAGAAACTGCCTTAAAAATGATGGGTCCAGACCAGTAAACACTCTAGGATTGCCACTGTCTTGGCTGAGAAATTGCAATTAAATATCAAAGCGGTGCAAGTGCTAACTTTTACTTTTTCCTGTGCCATTATCAAGTTCCTGTCTTCTCTGAAGAAGCACCTGTTGAAAATTGTCCATAAAGGTGAAATCACTTGCTATGGCTGAGTGCAGTGCAAGGGCTGGTGTCTGCTATCACATGGTAAGTGATTAATAGAAAGGGTTACTTTGATCGTGCAGTCCATTTATTCAAGCCTGGAAGGAACATTCCCACCATGACTGAAGTAGTGGTTTTGAATTGAAAATGTCACCACAAAGAGAAGGCATAAGCAAATTTGGAAAAAAATGGCCACAAAAAGAGACATTCTTTGCAGCAAAACTTACAGGTCCTTGATTCAAGCATTTCAGTGCAAGACAAATAAAAGAAAACAGAGACTTCCCTTGTTCTATTTTTATTACACATCCCCAAGCAAGGGACACTCCAGTCTTAAGGGAGTAGCTCACCAGTAAGGTGGGAAGGCTTCGTGCAGCTTTGCATTCATATGAATGAAATTTCTTTTAAGTGCACAAAGACAGAGTACTCTTGACAATACACAGTTAGAGTTAAGTAACTTTGAAAGGGAGAAAAGCACAAAACCAGGTTGTTTAACTGGCTAACAGTAAAATTTTTCTGACTGAATGCATTTGCCTCTATTCTCATTTAAATGAAAATAATGTACTCCATTGAGTCCTATTAGTCTGGGTAACTAAGGAACTTGACCAAAAATGAATGAATGAATGGAAGAAAGAACTTAAATTTCACTTAGTTTCTTGTATAAAGCTATCTAATCAGCACACTTCCCTTCCTTGTCCTCAGCCCCCAGAAGCAGTGGCAAAGTATCCAATTTCACAGGGATTGTCATTGATTTATCCGTATAATTCCACCAAATGAAGTTGAATCCAAATCCAAATCCCATTTTTTTACCAAGTGATACTATTACCAGAACTATGAAAATGGAAATCTAAGAAATGGGACAGAAATGTAAAATGTGAAATGAGTTTCTGAATATGACACCAGAAGGGCAAGAGCTGCAGAAGGTCACTGTAGTCCTTTCATTCACTCTGTACTAAGGCTTCCTGTTAGCGTAGAATAATGGCTATAAATTGGGAGCACAAGTCTGAAGTGTTTCTGCTTCTTAGCATCAAGCTGAGACAGCTGTGAAGAAAAGCTTTAACAATTGTGCCTTGCACATCCACCTCTAGTAAACAATGTTTAAAAAATCCAAATAAACAAAACCCCAACAAAGTGACAAGAAAAGCAGGTGCAGTCAGTTATCAATAAATAAAATACACTAATATATCTGAAAGTTTCAATGAGAGGCATAAGTGCCCAGAATCTCCTGGGAAATAGTTCATACCTTGTAAAGCCAAACAAACCACATTTTCCAGATTATTGAAGGCAAAAGACAAGGATGGCTGATGAAATAGCAAGGTAGGAACAATCTGCAGGACTGCCTTTCTTTTCATGTCTGCCCATTTCAAAAATCCCTCACAGTTTGCATTGTCCCGAAACCTCAGCCCGTCTCTTCTCCAGAACAAGAAGGCAGCTCTGGGACAGTAGGCTCCCAATACCCTCAAACATTCTGGGGAGCTTTCATGGTACAAAAATCCTCTGTTTGCTCTTTCTAAAACAGAAGACCTCTTTCACAAACCATATTGAACATAAGAGTTTTTGAGCTGTAACGACATGAGACCAACAGCTTGGGCAAAGACACAGTTTATACATGTCCCAACTGCTTGCTCATTCCAATGGCAATGTGGCACTTTGAATGCCGGCTGTCTTGAAGGCCTGATCTCCTGTTCATCAGACATCAGTTCTTCCACTGTTTTATCACCACTAGCCCATAAGGACTCTGGTTTTGGTACTTAAAGATTATGGGGTTTATTTATCTCCCCACTATAAATGCCTTCCCACTGAAGCCACTTGGTGTCAACCAGAATGTTAAACAACACACTCGAAGTCTAAAACTAGGAAAAGCCATAGCTTCATCCAGCATTTCCAAATCTGCAATGGAAGTAAGTAGGATTCTAATTTTCATTTAGCTTGCCAGAGCATGGTTACCTCCAGCCATTTGAGGACCCTTATCCTTTCTGCTTCTTTCTCCAAGGCTGTGCCTATCTCTAGCCCAACTCAAAGCATTGCTTTTTTTATGCCCAACACTTTAATCTCATCAAACACCACTTTCATCTTGTGCCAATGTTCTTACCGCTCTCACTGTTCTCACAGCTAAGAAACACCTCTTTCTAAGCAACCCTAGGAGAAAAAGTAGCTAAAATGCTGCAGTTAAAGATCTAGATGAGGAAACACAACACTACCCCTGTGCACCAGACCGGGCCCCATCATGCACCTCCCGCGCAGTGCTTGGTAAGTAATTCGCTTTCCGTCTATCTTTGCAGAGCCAGGCACGGAAGACTTGAATCAAAATTGGATTTGCTAATATTTGCAAAGCGCTCATTGATCATAGCTAGGAAGTGCTATTACTGCTTTATTACAGAGATGACCAGCTTTGCTGCAGAGACATAGCTCTTCTCCACAGCTGAGCACTTGTGAAAGAACCGGATGACCTAAAAACCTCATCAACCTCCTATGAGACCTGCTGTAGCACAGGGAGAGGACTGTGGGGCACAAATCTAATTTCATCTTGTTAAACAGGCTCAGCTGCAGAAAGTTAACAAATTGCTAGAGAACCGTGCAAACCCCTGTCAGTGCAGTTGCAGTGCATGACTGCAACAGAGCACACAGACCGCGAGCCATGTGAAAGACTGGTGAGATCATGAAGCCAAAAAAAAACAAACTACAGACTAGCAAATTAAGAAGAGCTTGTGTGGGCAAGTCTGCCTCATTCCCTCCGGTTTTTGTAGTAGGAAAGGTGCCATTATGAAGTGGCTGGAGCGAGTTAAACACCTTTCAAGTGTGTTCTAACAATTAGTGGTATTATGAAAAAAACCTCTTGGCATTTGTTTAAAAAGAAAAATTGTCTTATTTAACTACAACTCCAGTGTTTAAAGTATTAATAGCTGTCTATGCCACTCGTTCCTACATGCTTACATGCTTTTCAAATTGCATTTGGTAAAGCTCAGTCCATCTGTTTTCCCACACTCCATCAACACACGCAACAAAGTGAGCAGAGGCTACCTAGAGTAGAGTTGTGTTTTGTTCAGAACTTTCTGCTTGCATACCAGGAATTCAGTGCTAATTCAACATGCTTTGGGCACATTCAAGCTACAAAAGGAGGGGCTCAGGAAGGGGAGGGAAGAAAGGTTTTCACTCATCACCATACGCTCACTTCCAGACGAAAAAGTGCCCGAGAAGAACTTGTGCATTGTGGAAACCTGGTTGCATACCAGTGCCTCTCGACTCCAGGACAAACTTGTTGCAACATGACAATATTATGCAGCAGAAACTGGACAGGCAGCCGCTAATTCACTGCACTAACTTCAAAACCTATAAATTTCCTTTTCAAACCCATCTGACAGGACAAAGAGAAGTCTGTTTGAGATTCATTACAAGTTCCAGGCTGGTGGCTAATTTGTATGAAAATAGGTATGGTGGTTCCTGTAAATAGCTCTCCTCAGATACTCCATAGGTAAGTGGCCTGGGGAGCATTTGAAAAGGGATCACCCCCTACCTAATATCAGCCTAGGAAGAGACAAATGTTTGGATGTGCAGCCCAGGAGGGATGGTGAGGTAAGGGGTCTTAATAAAGAGATCCAAGGAGAAAGAGCAGAGGTAGAAAATGAAGATAAGCTAAGGCTGTCTGTGGTTTTTCAGGCAGATTCTTCACCAGCCACACATTCTGGTCCTCTGCTGCTCTTCCTCCATCCCTTCCTGTCCCTGCCACGCCATCTGTCTGTCTGTCTGCCTGCCACCCCCTCCATTGCGCCACCACAACTGTTTCAGTAGCCACATTCTGTGAACCGGATTAACAGGTCTGGCTCCAAAAGAAGGAAAAAAAACCCAACCCAATATAAACCATTTTAATTGCCAGGCTATTTTTAAATTCCCCAATGTTGCACAGCATGGCAGGTACAAGTGAGGGGGTGGCATTTATCAGCACAAGGTAAGGGCAAGTGGAGAATGAGGATGCTCTTAGTGGGTAAAACCAGAAAATATTTTGTCAAATGAAAGGTACATCATAACTTTCTCCTCCACCATAATTTCCAATGGCTGCTTTGCCTGCCATTTCTTTCAAGCTGGTCTGATTCTGGAGTCATATTAGCCCGTGTGCTAGCACAGGCATTTAAAATCACTACTAATGTCTTCAAGCTTCTACATTTTGACTTATAAAAATATTTAAATAAATCTACTTGCTCTTAGAAGAAAGCCAACCACATATAAATTTTTCAGGATTTATTTTTTTAAGAATTCTCTGGCAGTGTGCACAACTTACATCAAATGCTAGTTCAGCACTGCATGGTCATCACATGTGTTATGAAATTGTCTGAAAATACCTGGGGAAAGATACTGTGTTGGACAAACTACAGTCAGAATACAGACTTATACAAATTAACTGGCACTTCCATTCCTGGAAGCAGTTTTAGGTGGAGAAATGAAGTAGCTATCACTTAAATCTTTCATGTAAGAAGCTTTGGAGGCTTTTTGGAAGCAGAAACCATTTTCAAAATCCACAAAAGAAAAAAACTCAAGTTAACTCACTATGGATTTTTTACTAACGCAACTTTTCATGTTTGCAACACATCAAGACAGATGAGCTGCTGAGCATTTACTGCTAGAGATAAGAATGGATATTTAAAATACCCTCTCTATTCCAGATGAGTTTCTGGTGGTGCAGGTGGGATGCTACATACATTTATGATTAGGCACACTGGTAGCAACCACCTGCACAGGCTCTGGATGCCATTTGAATATCAGCCAGCAACCTTGAAATGGTGCTCATAACAAAAAATTACTCCCATTGACATAAAGGTCAAAAGCTGTCCTCCTGAAAACTAGATTGTAAGTATTTTTTTCCCATTTAAAGCTTTTTGCGCTCAAACACACTGAATTCTAGTTTGTGCTTCAGGACTGAAGGTTATGATTTTAAAATATGCATCCCTACTTGACTAATATCTCCCCAAACATATATTCAATATGACTATAAAGTCTTCCCATAGCTTATGCCAATGTAAAATCTGGAATAAGAAAAGCAGTTCCCATTCAGCTTTTACTTTTCATGGGAAAGTCTTCATGGTAGCATTTACTGTTTGGCTAAAGATTTTGATATTTGGTTCAAAGAAGGATATTCCAGTCCTATTCAACTGTAAAATGTGGTGAGGCTAAAATTTAAGCCCAGATTTAAGCTTCTTAGCCTGCCTGCTATGTTTGAAGTACTACTAGTCTCCAACACTTATGTCATATTGACTTAAGTATGGAGCCACACTGCTTGGCCAGTGAGTTTTGTTTTCCATTGCCTCCCTCATGTGGAGCTCTTCCTGTGACATCAGGGGTTCTCACAGCTCCCTAAACTTTTACTCCACATCCATCCTCCCCCCACCCCCCAAAAAAATAAATCCTTGCACCTTGTGGGATTTCCCAACCACACAGTGTGGCTGAAGGGCCAGCAAATCTCTGTGTTTATGCTAAGTGGCACAGAAACTCCACGTCAATCAAGAGAGTTTATTTGGTGTCACTGTGATTTTTTTTTCTCCACCCATTGCTAATTCATATATATACATAGGGGAAAGAGGGAGCTCTGCAGATACAGGAGATGGTTACAAGCTCTTCCTTCAGCTGTTCTGCTGTTTCTTGAAGTCAACTTATAGGGATGGGGTAAAGTGAAAACATGTTACACTACGATTCCCAGTAACATAGGTTTTCACCAACAGCCTGGAAGTGAATAATGCTAGGAGGTCCATATATGTAAACGGCAACAGAAGATTGGGAGCAGAATTATTTTGTGGTGCAAAATTACTCAATTCAAAGAAAGTCCAGAAGGATGGGCTATCAATCCAGCTCTCAAATCTGGAGTAACTATCTCTCTCCTTAGTGCTTGGTTGACTTTTGCTCATGAACGGTAGAGAATTTAATATCAATCTGGATCTTCCAGTCTGCTTTTGACATCTATGTAGCAGGCACTGGATGCTTGCAGAGGCTCACAGCACCTCCAGCTCCAAACAACCCTTGGTGCTGCAAAGAAAATAGCAGAGAACAGCCAGACTTCCATTCATTGCTTTCACAACATCAGCCAGGTTGTAATTTTCTGGGAACAGGATGAGGCTATCAAAGCAGCACTGGGGAATTTTGTTCACTGCTATTTTTCTTTCTAAGCCCAGTGTTTGCTTGAAAATGTATCACTTTATCTAGGAGAGATTTTAATTCACAAGCAATTTGTCAAGCAACTTCAAACTTCTGGGACTTTTGGTATTGATTCCAGAACTGCAATTGCAGTTGTCAGCAACATGGGCTCCTGCAATCTGTTAAACACATTCCTCGAAGGTGGTTAGTATCCTCCCTTCTCTTTTCCTGTGGGAAAGACAGCCACAATGGGCTCTCACTCACCATCCTCTGAAAGGCTTCTCTGGGATAGTTTATTATACTAAACCCCTCTGGTCTTTGCCCTTCCTCCCTGTGAGCCTGCCTTGCAGCTGAGCCAGCTGGGCTGGCTGATGCCTGGCTATAGCCTGCTGACTGATGGCTACCCCAGTAATGGATCAAGCCAGCCATAAGGGCTGGAAACCCAGTGCTCACCACCTCTGCCACCCCAGGACAGGGACAACAAAGCCACAGGGGCAGAAGATAACCTCAACTGAATTTGGACAAGAGTAAAAATCTTCCCCTCAGTGTATCTAAACTCAGGGTAAGAAAAAGAGTTTTTTGTTAGCTTTTTCTTTTTCTTTTTTTTTTCCTTTTTAATACATCTAACAGGACTAGAACAAATCAGCACCAAAATGCTTGATCCCCCACATATGGTCAAAGAGCCAAAAGCCTGGTAGTTCAGTTACTGTTCCTCGCTGCTGCCTTGCTTCATTCTGGCTGTGGTAAATGCCTCTCTGTAAGAAAAGGCCCTGAATCACACACAGCATTGAACAGATGCATTCTTAGGTCCTCTCTTCCATGCATCTTTCCTTTCAAATTAAACCCTTTTTCAGACACAAGAGCAAGGTGAAATGAGGTATAAGAAATCACTTGGGTTGCTTGGCCAGCCCTCCAGTTCACAGAGCCTGGCAGAGGGCCACTGAGAAGCAACGGTGCTGGGCTGATTTGTACCAGCTAAGGCTCTGCCAATAACCCTTTTAAGGATTTGGAAAAAGTCCCTGTGAACTAACAGGCTGAGAGATTTTAATCCTAGTGAAGGGGAAGGGCAATTCTGCCTGACCTTAGCCTCCTCTGAAAGAGGGGGTAGGAAGGCGGGAACAGCAGAACAGAAACGATCTGAAATAAAAGCAGGTGTCGGCATACACAAGGTACTGCCTGGAAAACAGAAAGCTGCTGCAGCCTAAAGCAACATTCCTTCATACCAGAGAGATGAGTAATATTAAATAATACATGCAAGAAAAACACACATCATTCTCGTCAATTTTGTTTCCTTCCCCCTTGCACCTCTCAACTCTGACCAAGACCAAAGACAATGCTATTCTGATGTGTAGAAAAGGCATTTGCTCGACTTATTTTAAATTAAAATGCAACAAACTTGCCAAAAATAACACTCCAAATATTTGCACCAGAACAATCCCACCAAGGGTGAAATGTGGACAAGTGGCACCAGGGCTAAACTCACGACAGTCAAAACCCAAGAGGGATTACTTGGCTTTGTTGTAAGAAACTCCTCTCTAAGCACTTTCTCTTTCATCACTGCTGAAATTGTTGCTAGCAACGAAGCAAAGCAAAAACAGAAGAAAATTTGGATCTAACATGCTTTCAGCAAGAGCAGGCATTATCTGGCAGGCTGCATGGCCAAGCAAACCTGCAGGGTTTCTGCCAAGCTCTGCCAGAAACACAATACATGTAGTCAGCCCTTCTAAAAACTCTGCAGTTTGCCTTTAATTAATTTTACTGTCATATCATCTAGCTACATTCAATGCTCTTTACAGGAACTGCTATAGATACCACAGTTATCATGAAATTATCAAGTGCAAATGGCAAGTTTTAAGAGCAGCCACTTGAACTGCAGCTCTTTTTACTAAACTTACTAAATTAGAGACAAGCTTTCTCCACAGGCATTGTACACTTAACTTCAAAGGCCACTGGCTCTGTTTCTAAGAAGGTGTATAGATGCATAAATGGTCCTGTATCTCCTTAGAAAGCAGAAGACATTGGATAAATGCTGAGTGCTGTTGAGAGAGTAGGACATACTAAAGGCATTCATCAAAACACCAGTGTACAGACAGGACCGATGTATGTATGACTGCTATTATACAAATTACATTGTATTAGTCATCATGTTCCTCTAGATATTAAAATCCCTTTCTCTAATGAACTGCAACCATAAGCTATTCCAATTCTCTAAGTAGGTCACAGGATACTGGGACATGAAAATCCTTCCACCCATAGGCAGCAGCTACAACAAGAAGTGCAAAATAAAAAACATTTGTGTTTCATCTGATCGACCTTGTTTTGGCTGGTATGCTTGGCTTGATACTCTTTGCATGTGGAGAGGAAGAGGCCACACAGCCTGTAAGTCTATGTTTGTATATACCAGGAGCATAGGGGAGCAAGAAGCAGAGAGAAAATAGTCATGCTGGCCTACCCAGGGAGCAAAAACACTTGGCTACTATTAGAAAACCTTCCCCAGTTTCCAGCCCATACCTGACCCCCTTGTTGGATTCTGCAAGGAGTCTAGGGCTTTCAGTTTCTGCTTATTTTGGGGAGTAGTTAATGGGATTTAATATCCCAAGAGTCACCCATGACATGATTTCCCATGTTGCCTTTAGCTCTATATTGGTTTTCCATAGCAGGTACCAAAAATGCACTGGGCTATGCTCTAGCCTTTCCTGAAAGTCCCCAACCTCCCTCGCCCTAACCTTAGTCCTGTTCTAACCACAAATTAACTACCCTGACTAAAGGACCAGAGACCTGGCTTTTAGTACAGCCCTAAGCACAAACACTTGTACAGGCACAGGGTGGAGGTGGGAAACTATGGTAGGTGACTATGAAAGAGGGGGCAAAGCAAATACTACCCAAACAAATTGTGGATGAGGAAAGATCTTGGAAACAGTTTCCTAAATACATGTATACAATAAATTACATTGGTATTTCATTCCCTGCCTGTACCTTCTACTCCACTGCCTATATCAACTTCTCATATACTGTACTTACAAATGTTTTAAAAATATATAACAGAGGTCATTTAACTGAGGCTCTGCTCCACATAAAACTTTCTCCCCTGGGTGCTTCTGATTCATTTTGGTTAAAGCTTAATAGAATAATACACAGTGACAGGCCTTTCTACATTTCTCACTGGAGAATCCCCTCTTCTCCTGACAGCTTAGGCTACAGAAACCCCTCAATTTAAAAAAAAAGCAAAAAAAATTTAAAAAAAAAATTAAAAAATTAGTTGAGATTCATTTAAAGAACTCTTCCTCCTTTTTAACTTTTGCAATTCATTAGACCTCCATAATTAAACCAATGGGAAATCTTCCCAGTTCCCCAGTGGGTTTTTGTTAGTTAGGGGAAAAAAAAAGTTTTCCTGCATGTGCCTTTCAGCTTGCACTGAGAATCCCAGGCTTTTCATGTGAGCAGCTGCAGCAGGGTTACCCAGGGTCGGCTTGGGTAGGAAGCAAAGGTTTCCTCCAGTCAGATAGGGGGAACATAGCCACGGTTGGCAAAAGGGAAAAGAGAAAACAACTTCCCTTCAATTCAAAGTGCTTATAAAAAGAAAACCAACAAGGAACATTTCAGGAAGGGACTTTGGTAATGGAGAATGATGAAGAGGGGAAAAACCAAAAAAATCTAGATGAAGTGTGAACTATTCAGCAAAATATGTAAGCAGAATCCAAATAAATCACTGACACAAACTCTTTATTTTGTATCTATGCACACAGCCAGGGTACTTTAACGCTGCAAACCTGCTTAATATCTTTCTTCCAATCCTCAGTTTCAGCTGAAGCAGCTTGGACTCACATGGTCCCTCTATCCTTTACTAAGCAACCCATATCCCTAAGAGCTTAGCATCCCATGCTTCCCAGGTGCGTGGTTACGCATGAGCCCGCACATGTGGCCCCATCATTTTAATCGTACCGTATTTACTTTGGAGCAAGGCAGGAACATCCCCCCATCCCTCAAAACAAAGGGGACAAGGGGAAAAACCTGTCTTGTGAGCGTCACCTACCAGCAGCCACCTCACATGGGCTCAAGTAAATCCCAAGGCAGTATGGGAAGATGCCCAGGTCAGAATGCGGGTGTGCTCTGCAGGCTTTGCTGCTTCCAAGGCTCTGTCTCTCTGGGGACTTGAAAGTCAATAATAAAATCATTCTCCTCCTCCAAAATGCTCCCCAAACCCTAAAAATGCACTATGACTTGCAAGGTCCTTGGACTGTCAATTTCAATTCTGTTTATAAGAAAAGGCTATTCTTAGTCATAAAAGAAAATCAAAGCTGATCCATTTTAGCATTACTAACCCCAAGAGCAGTTCATTCTATTCCTCAAAGCCTGCCCTCTACTTGTACACATGCTTATTCTTCTACACATGCTTATTCTCTTTGTCCAACACATGCCACTCATTAAAATCTCTGGGAGAAAAGTCTGCATGGACAGTTGATGGAAATACCTGCAGAATTATTTTCAGTACTAGCAGTATTCATATCTCTTCCTTATTTAATAGTGGGGGAAAAAAGTATAAACCAGGCTTCAGAATATTTGTTTAAAACTTAAAAAGAACATATGAGCAAGCTGGGTTTTTTTCAGAAGGAAAATGAATAAAAAAACCCATGCAGCGCCTGGCAGATTACAATAGCTGCAGAAACTGAAATTCAATTTATCTCCAGAAAAGGTGAAAGGAAGGGATGAAGCAGAAGCAACTCCGGCTAGCTACCCTAGAAATGCCTGCCTTCAGCAATGAGGAACACTCCTCTGCTTCAGCACACAGGCTGCACTGAGCAATGCCACCTGCATTCTGCAGAGGCCCGACAGCCAACAGGGATGTGACACAGGGATGAACTGGCAGTCTAGATATTTAACAAGACAGACAAAAGTAAGAATGTTTCTTTCCCCCCATCCCCCCCCTACCTCCACTATATATTAGTGTTATTGCAACCAAACAACTTGGTGCTGTTTTACATATTCTCACTATTTTCCTTCCAAAGCATCAGTGTATATGACATACATACACAGATGTTCAAATAATCTCCAAACCTAATATTGATAGGACATAGATCTTGTTTACCATGTTTTTATCCTACAAGCTGAACATCTCACTGGGAAACCACATACCTACAGAAAAAAACCCAAACAACTCATTTAGTTCATGACAAAACTAAGGACTTGAAATGGAGACATAAGTTTCTTGATTCAGACTACACCAATCTTGTAACAGCAGATCCCTGTTGTGAAATGAAAAAAAGTACAACTCAATATGCTATTCAGAAGTATCCAATGTGGATACAGAGTTATTCACCTACAGTGCAATTAAGAATGAAAAAGAGAGGGTAACAGTGGTAAACACCCAGGGATATTTTGAATTTAATTGGGATAAGCATGTAATACTCTTACAGCCTTTTGAAGAGAGGCTACACAGTGGCATACTGAGAACATAGGCATTTGAAAGCCCCAAGCACCTCATTTAATGATCTTTTCAGCTGGCGTAAGTTGCTTTCCACAATGAGTTCCTTTGCAGGGACTTTAACCCAGCACTGCTGCTTGAAGCTGAACTCTGCTGGGGGGAGCAGACTCCAATGCTAAAGTACATTTTGCAGTTTCAGGGCAGGAGAGCTGAAGCATGTGAGGGTATTTCTGAAAGCTCACGATCCAATCACTTCTCTCATGCTCACATGTAACACCAGAGAGTGTTTGCCTTGAAGAGAAAAGCAGGAAAAGACACTTTTGGTGTGTTGCCAGCATGATGAGGGAGGTGTGTGCAATCCACGTAGATAGATTCTGCTTTGAGAGCAGGTGTCATCTATATGCTTTCTGTGCACAGTTTTTCTAGGGGATATCTAAATAAGGGACAAATAATCAATGACTATTTTCAACCTTTGTTTTGGGAAGATGTGTAAGAAGAAATTAGGCAGCCCCTGATGGTTTATCCTCTGCTCACAGAAGTATTTACCAATAACTACCGATGTTCTGGTACTGCCCAAGTTGTTTAAAAGACAATGATGCAAATATCTGCAGCCTGTTTGCAGCTGCACCCTTCGGCACCTCACACAGTTGTGCTGCTCTTGCCTTGAAGAATGCCTCAGGGAAGGGAAAGGGCTGGTTCAGAGTCCATATCACTGTTAAGGTCCCCAAAACATAACCAGCAGCTATCAAGCTCACAGAGGGCATCTTCAAGGCTCTCACAAGCCTAAGCAGAGGGGCAAAAAACTGAAGTACTGTGAATTTTACCTTGCGAATTTCCACGGCCTGCTCATTTTTCGGTGAATGAGTCTACAGGAGGATAGTAGGGAGACTTGGGCACACAGAGGAATGAAAAGTAATGGATGTCTTTGATATTTTTTCCCTTTCAACCTGCTTCAGATCTCTCCTTCAGATCGCAAGTATCAGAATGATTTTATAAAAGCCAAAGTTTGTGGTAGGGCTCTCACTGCAAAGGCACTACTGTCCTTACGTAGTCTTTGAAGATCTTCTTCCAAGCTGTTCCCACCGTGTGTCTCCTCAGTTACCAAACCCAGTGGGAATCAGTTGCACATGTTGCCTCAAGTATTTCTACAACTGCACAGCTTTGTTTGTATGTGGTGGTAGTGGGGGAAATGGCTCTATTCTAAATATATCTCCCTCTTACATCTGGGTGAAGCACAAGGGATGAGGTTATCCTTTTAAATGCTGGTAACTGGGTCTAGTATATTTGTTATTGCTGCACCTCTGAGAAAACCAAATTAGGGACGGTTGTAGTGTTGTTTTTCTCATGTAAAGACAGTCTCTGCTCTGGTGAGCTTATACAAATCCACCTTCTGCCAACAACTTAGCAAAACATGGAGCACATATTCCGCTGACTTATGTCTACAGCAGTCCCACTGAAATCAATGAGGTTGACCTACTTGTAAATGGAGCAGAATTTGATTCCTGTGTTTATTTGTAAAGGGCTATGGAAGAGGCTGACCAAGTCCGCATGGAAAAAAGACAACCCAGAACATCAGAGGTAGCTTCTGCTTGGACTAAACTTCAGAGGGTTTTAGGACAGAACATGGGAACGGATGGATGAATCCTTACAAAAACAGCAACCAGACTTAGCAGCTTTGCTTTGTTAACCTGAAAAATGCTCAGGGAACTCCCATGCTGGGAGAATTCATGTGATCTCACTGTTACTTACTTCTCACTTCACCATTTTTCATTTGTGCATCCCACTTGAATAAAAGGAAACCAGTTGCAGAAAAATGACATACCCCAATACCACAGCAGTGGCAAATTGAAAGCAAAAAGCAAAGGAAAAACTCGGTAAAAGGTTTTTAGCTACACCATGCAACCAGCAAGACAGCAGAGCCTGAGACATGCTCCATCAGCCAGGCATAACATTTACAGCTGGCCTGAGCATTGAAGACAGCACAGACCCAAGCATGCGCCTGCAACATGTGCCCATGTATTGTAACAGGAGAGCACTGGTACTGGCCAAGCAACTTCTGGTTGCCATGCACTTAACAGGGATAGAAGAAGTGAAGGGACATAGCTCAGAGTCAAAGTAATTAAAGGTTTGGGCTGATGACTAGGATTAAGATACCAACACCGCTGTTTATCTGTAAGCACCCAGGAATCCTGGGAGCAGCTGCAACCATTGCTGAGTTGCTATGCCAGGTTTGGCAAGGACCTTCCTTGACAGCCGGCAAATACCACTCCACAGGGACAGGAAGGGACCCAGATGAAGCCCCAGCAGTCTGGAGAAGATTGCTGAAGCATGCATCTCAGCTGTGAAAAGGGGGTTTTGGAGACAACAAGTTTTTAAAATTCTGGAAAGTATAAGCACGTAAGAATTGGAAAGAGCCAGGACTTGCATTTGGAAACAGCTGGGAATAAAGCATCTCTTCAGCATCCTACAGAAAGCAAGCCAGTCTGCTGTCAGACCTGACGGAAGCTGTGGTGCTCATTCATTGACTAGCCAGTGTGGTGGGCTGAAAGACAGATAACATCATGTCTGCACGCTCATTTCAGAGGCAAAAATCTGGGAAGGAAAAAAGTATACTACCATTAAGTGAGCAAATACAGAAATTATTTTAAAGCTCACTGGGAACAGAGGAGGAAAAGTCTGAGCACAGGCAAAGTGAAAAATCTTAAAAATGAGCCTTCACACAGGGCTCTCCATCATTTCCAGGATGCTCTAAACCAAGCTGGCATGCTGCAGTACGAAGTTAGTTTTTACTGGCACACAGTAGCTCCCGGCTTTCAGTGATTTCCAAACTCGGCAAAAGCTAGGAGCCAGGAACCACTACCTCTCACAGACACTGTACCAGCATGCTTAATTTGGGAAAGGAAAATACAGTCTGGCACATTAGCTCTGAACAGCTGCCAAGCTCTGCTCTCATCTATGCGGTCCTGGAGCCGGCCAAAAAATAGGGGGAAAAGTCCGACACCAGGTTGGATTCCCTCAGTAGCAATCCCCCTTCCCAGTATCAGTGTGCTTACCTCCTTCTCAGCTCAGGGAATCAGAGCTTATATTCAGACCTAACGAGAACACCCAACCACAAGCAAACTGGGAGGAATTGGGGAGCTGGTAACACAAAAGTGCGTCTACAGAGGTGCTTGCACACCCTGCAATGTTGAAATAACCAGTTCTGGAGATTGTGCCAGGGCTTGGTTCACCATTCTGCTTGATACCTCCACCAAGCAGGACAAAAGTCTTGCCTTCAAGGCTGCTCCACGGTGCACAATCCTGTGCCTAATCCAACCGTAAGTAAATAAACCTAATTTCAAATGGGAAAATTTCAAACCTATAAAGAAGAAACCTGCAGCTATCATATGGATTAATAAGCATTTTGGAATTATTAATACATGTGTTATTAACACAGGTAAGGCCTAATCAGAAGAAAACCCCTACATATTTGAATCATTTACTACATTCACCTGGACTTTTTCAGACGTCTCAAAGTAAACAGGTCTCCATAATGTAGTTTTATAAAAATAAATGTATGAAAACAAATGTGGAGAGAACTGTATTTATTTACATTTTAAACCTAGGAAGCACTGATGTCTTACTTCATAACATTCTACAAGCAGGAAGACTAAACCCAGCATTTTGGGTGGGCTTGTTTGGGTTTGTGAGGTTTGATTTTTTTAAAAAAATCATTTTGTAATTTAATCACTTGTTTCCAGGATACTGGCACTTTGAAGAAAATGTCAGTTGTCATCAACTGACGCTACTGAAAATCGAATAAAATATGTTCTTGTTTGCAAGTACATACAGAATCTTCAGTTTGGCTTTGACCAGTATTAACCAGCAGTGTTTGCCCCCAAAAAACATGCTCCAGAGAACAGACTTAAGTACATAGGCTTCTTGCCATCTTTTGTTGCAAGAACAAACAATACTGCATTCACTGAAGGAAGAGCAAGAAGAAAGGACTCTGGTAGCACACTGTAATGCAGGACAACAATAGGGTGGGGAGATCACAGAGCATAATTTAAAGCTGCGCTGTACATCCACAGTCTCATGAATTGCTTTTAGCAACAACTACAACTCCAATTCCCCATCCCCAGAAGATTTCAAGGCCAGGCTGGGTGGGACTTTATGCGAGTGGGAGGTGACCTGGCCCATAGCAGGCCAGTTGGAACTAGATTATCTCCAAGATCCCTCCTAACCCAAAACATTCCATGACTCTTTGAAGGATACAAGTAAGAATGGAGCACATTTGCGTCCATCACCCTCCAGTGCTCCCACTCAACCACACCAGGCCATGGAGCAGCTGATGGGTATCTCTGTCCACTACACCGATACTGGACGCCCCAGTGAGTCAATCAGCCCCACACACCTCACTTTCCTCCCAAACCTGAGTCACCCTGGAGTTTTCAACCCCAAGAATAGGCCCATCCTAGCTGCAATTTCAATGGGCAGTGGTGGAACCAGCAGCTGGGACCAGCTTAGAGGGTTTTCTCATAGAGATGTGCTTGTGTGTGATGTTTCCTCAAACCAGGAAGCAGCAAAGGTGTCCTCCCTGGTCAAGTATTAAATAAAGGGGGTCAAATAATCCATTCTTTTGAAATGTTCCCACTATTTATACTACTCAAGATACCATAAATCTCAGAAAAACTAACCAAATCTCACAAGATGCCATCTTAGCTTAAAAAAATAAAGGCCTGTCTTGGATCGATAAAATATTGAGAAAGGTCTTAGGAAGAAAAAAAGCAAAGTTTTTCCAATGAACCATATAGGTAAGGGAAATGCCTCATTTTTGAATTTGTATTGATTTTGATGCTTTCTTGCCTCCTCTTAGGAGGAGCTGAAAGGTAAGTGCTCAGAAGTGAAGGATAAATACAAAAAGATGAAGCCACTCATTCACGGGAAGCAAACCTGCTTGGAAAGCAACAGCAAACACTCTGCTTGATCCACTGTCCAAAAGAACTTTAAGTGCGTGAGAGTACAAAAACTTACGTAAATAAGTAAGATTTTGTAAGCCCTGTTCTTACAAAATCTTATTATTCTGGACTTATGTTGCTAACTTTGTGACTTGAGGGAGCTGAGCAGCTGGTCTCTCACACAGGAATGAGCCAGCCTCTTGGATAAAACATAGACTAGACAATGATAGCCAACTTTCAGAACCTGGCAGAAGTGTCCCAGCCTCACCCCATCCTTCTTTAACCACAGGCTCCCTTCCTTGATCTCTTTACTTAACATTCACCACCTGCTTACCGCTCACTGCCTAAAAACTGCTAGTCTCTGGAGTTGCAAGAATGGAGTCTCTCTCACAACCCAAACCCCTTGGTTTTGCCAGAGAAGAATGGAACCATCTTCCCTTTCTCATTATTTGTTTGAACAAACAATGCTTTCAAGTAGAAGCAAAAGACACTCACGTAACCAAATGAACAAATAAAGACAAATTCTACTTTAACTGACCATCCCTAAGTGAACAAGTATTCTCTCTTATAGTGCTAGCACTTCCCAGATGAAGGGGTTGAAGAGGTTTGTGAAATAACTGTGATGTCCTCATGGTGCCCACTTTGCTCCTCCTCTGTCTTCTCTAAGAAGAAACAGTGAGTTTGTAAGTAATTACTTCACATTTTAAAGCAGTAATACTGCTTCACGTATCTTTCTCCTTGGAATTTAGCTAGGGTCAGGTATTGATAGTATCTAATTAAAAGCTTTGAGAGGATTTCATGATCAGCTGTCATTTTCAAACACGTTTTGGAACAGTGACACACACAAACACATCAAGGAAAATAAGCAGAAGAATATGTTAAAAGCCCCTGTTTTTCAGGAGTACCATCAGAAGTTGAAGTAAGAGGAGGAGGACATTTCCTTCTGTCCAGTAGCTTTCCCATACTGACCCCCTCCTTTCTGGATGAGAGAAACCATGCTCCTGTTTATGATGTGCTTCCACTCCTGCCCACTAGAGCTCAGACATTTTATAGGCAGCCACCAAACAGTCACATAAAACATGACACACCCAGCTACTGGGGTCAGACCAAGTTAACCTGAACAATGTGTGATGGGCCAGAAGAATACGAATGGAGAGAGGAATACAGTTCCAACATTCACCTTGGGAAGCTGACTCTGAAATGAAACACAACTCTTTCATTTGCTCTAGGAACTATGAGCCATGCTGGGATAAAACATGCCTCATCCCTACTTTCATTAAAGGCATTTCCATGGGTTTGTCCTAAAACAGGATCCTCAGGGCTGTACTTCATTATCAGCCTATGCATCACCTTTTCTAAGGGGACCTTGGTCACACCTGGGACCACTGGTAACCCACCCCAGGAGTGGGCATAACAGGAGCTCACCTCTCAACTGTCACTTGCAGATAGCAGAAAACCAGTTTTACACAGCCAGAATTTCATGCAACAAATCCTTGTTTCAGCTGCACTAATTCGCTGTCCCCAACAATATCATGGAGAAGCATGCTTTCACATTTCAGTGCATGCACATTCTCTAGCTGCAGGGGACATTTAGCTGTCATAAAGACTATTTAAGTCAGCTTATATGGCTCTCTTTTTTTTTTTTAAATTCCTATACTCTGCTACGAAATTGAACCAAACAAGACAATTTGTTGTTAATCCGTCAATTCTGAGCAATATATTGAATGGTACAAGACATAAGAATTATGGTGAGCCGAGAATGTGTTAAGCTGCCATGAGAAATCTGTGGTGTCTCAGCATGGTATCACATTGTAATTTCCATTCAAAGGAGACCCTCTCAATCAGGATGTATTAGAAATTATCTAAGATTTCTGGTGCTGCGTGAAAAGCTCTCAAAGCACCAAATTTACACCAATGCTTCAGTTTTAGCTTTGTATATAATAGAGACTATGTTTGTGGTTGGGATGTTCAGTGTCATCATGGCACAAACAAGACAAGACACATTAGCAAAAGTAAATAAAAAGATGCCCCAAAATTGAAATGCAAATATTAGAACATGTTGGAAAATAAGCAGCAAGTCAATGTGGAGTAAAGAGTTCATACATGGTAGACCATAGGAAAATGATGAACAAGCCTCATCCCTGAAGCAAAGCAAAACCAAAAAAAAATGTGTCTTTTTCCTTAAACAAGTGTTAGAGGACTTGTAAATAAGTTTTGTCTAAAACCCCCTGAAAGAATAAGTACCTATCTGCTCTTCTAAAAGAGAAGTAAAATCTCCAGCTGTAGCTAATGGCAGCCCACAATGGGCACCAAATCCTGCTCCCTCCTCAGCCAGGCCTGCTGCTCACGTGCAGCACAGAGACATCTCCGATGTCTTCCAGCACCACCCCCCCCTCACACTGCTCCCCCTCGAAATTTTTGGCTCAAAGCTCACCTGCCCCATGTTACTCCTATGACATGTTTGATCTGTGTACCCAAGTTGCCATGGAGTAGGACAAAACTTGGTAAATCTCCACTGTTCAAACAGATTCTCTCAAGATGTGTCATTTTAACGCATTTTCTCAGCCTCCCTTTACATATCATCTCTCTGCCCTCCTTCCCCTCCAGCCCTATCTCTCTTCCCAGTACCTTCAAGAATAGTATATGCAGTAAAAAGAGAAAATGCAGCAACTGCTTACTTGTTAAAATATTTATCTTTTTCATTTCTGCTTTACAGATTGAGCCAGTTCTGCACTCTGACCTAATATTAAAAAAGATATAGAGCTGTATGTTTTATTTAATCTAAATAAACATGCAAAGAGTCCATGGCATTTGGGAGAGACAAACACAAATGACAGGTTGGAAGACGGGGCAAAAAGAATGTGCTGGCTATTTCTTTTTATGATATAATCCTGTTTTCCAATCCTTTCTTGGGAATGTTTATTTTTGTGTTAACAACACAAATTATTTTAGCTGCACTGTAAATATTTCTAATAATTTCCTAGAACTAGTTTAGTTTAAATTTCATTAGTATCCTAAATACAGAAAAAAGGGAAACTTTTCAACAATCAACAATACACAGAGAATTCTTTCTGGGATGCTGGAAAGGCTCCTGTTTGGTACTGGGCCCACTCCCTCCAACAGCCCAGTAGTGGTTTCAGTAGCTTTCTCTTAAGCAGTTAAAGAAATTCCCCCCAAAACACTATAAAGCTGGAGCAAAATATAACTGATGTGCATGCAAAGCGGTGCATTTTCTGCAGTGGTAAGTATAGGAATTAAGACCTGCTTGGGTTTCGGCTGCATTAACATTACTTGAGCACAAAAAGTCAGTCCATATGGAAATAATCAGTTAAAAGAACACTGATGGCTTGGTCTGAACTTTCCTTCAGTATAACAGAAAAATATATTACTTTTCAACTGTACAAATGACCTTAGCGCTTTTTTTTGTTTTTTCCAGTAGAAAACTCCCACTGTTCATTAAAGCACCTCATATACAAAAGAGGCCTTAAAAGGAGAAGCGGCTCTTGCCTATGAATAAGATGGATATCTACCCTGCCCCTACTCCTACAGCCTTCTTGGCTTATGAAGTGGGGGAAAGAAATTATTACTGCAGGTCTACTCTTTCTCTTCTTCATCTCTGTAATTTTCCTCTTCATTTATCTTTGCTCTTCACAGCATTAGGTTTAACTGAGGTTGGATAATATGTCATTAAGTGAGAGCCGAGGTTAATACCTATCCACTGCTATTTAGCAGTTCTCCAAAAAACAGAAGGAAAGAGGTCTTCAGGTGGACAGTTACTGTTTCAGACTTTCACTGCTCTGTGGCAGAGACCCACAGATGTGCCCTTATTTAGCAAACAGCCCGGGCAAATGAGCATCCACCCATTTCCTCCCTCTACGTGTCCTGGCCCTACCTCTGCTAGCAGAGGCTGACGGAATCAAACACTGAAACTCTTGGCTTACATTTCCTTCCTATCCTGAGCACGCCACCTAGGTTTTAATTTCCAGCAGATTCAATGTCCATAGCTTATTTATTGAGCCAGAATTACAGGTACCATATCAGGGAAGCAGACTATCACATGTGCATAAGGAGCACTGCTTTACCTCGTTAGTTTTACTCATTTCTGATGATCCACCTCCAGGCAAGCCTTGCTTTTTCATCTCCAGTGCATAGATGAAGATCCCAAGTCCATTTTCATCATTCTTATTGCAGAGACAGTTTTCTATCCTTGTTCTGAAGCCCAGTTTAGTGTAGATAGAATGCTGGACAGAGCAATGAGGAGAGTTGACCTGAGATGACAGGTATATGACCATGGACTCTGGTGCTGGAGGAAACCACAGCCCCCACCAATGCAGCACAGGCACATTTACAGCAGGGAGTGACAGCTGGAGGAAACCTCATCAGGGCAGGAGGCAAGGACACCAGCAGGAAGTAGAGGAGAAAACGGCTCCTATTTTTGCCCCTTTTCGTTGGCACTGGTGAAGTTTATTTTACCAGATCCAGATGCTCCACAAAATGGTGTACCAACCTCAGAAACAAACACTAACTCAGGTTACTTCCTTCATTTATTCAAACAGTGCTGAATTTATTTTCCACAGAAATACTCAAGACTGTCTAGAATGGGCTGGTTCTTACATCAAAGAACCAAAAATTGCTTTGGTCCTTCACAGACAATTCAGATTACTTCTAAAGGCAGAGGCAAACCCCACCCAGGTCTTGCTCCTTAGCCTTCACTCAAGAACTAACTTGCCACAAAATTTCACTGGCTTGCAGCTCAGGAACTACGCAGAGTCTTCCAGCAGCTTCTTTTTCATTCTCAGCATACCTATACCTATAGTAAAGAAGAGATGCCAAAGGTTTGACAATGAAAAATGATTTCTTGGTAATGCTGTCTCTTGAGACTTTGCTGCTGGAGCCATGGTGGGTCATGCTGAACCCTCACCTCCCTCTTTGGTTTGAACAGCAGGACTGGAAAGCTGTGGCTCCTTGATCACTCATGATAAGAGTACCCACATATGAGAGGTTCAGGTCAGCCACATGCACATGACAGCATTTCTGTTGGGTTACCTGGGGCAGGTGATGTGACATTTATTGTGATTCAGAGCCTTAAGACCACCTTCATGACAGCAGCAGAACAGCCAGTATCTGCTCAGTGCTCAGGCACCAAGCCAATTGGTACTGAATTACATAATTCAGCCTTTTTTTAAAATTTTTAAATAAAAATCTTGAGACTGGATGGGCAAGGGACAATGAAGTGAGATTTACCTCTTTGTGAAGCCATTACAAGCCAAAAATAGTAAGCTGGGGAGAGGCATCCACACAATATAGATCAAACTGCCCATCAGACTTGGCCACTGTTTAATACTGCACCTCACTCTCGTCCTTCCAGTCATGCCTCACAAAAGCCTCCCACAGGAAACAACTTCCCCAGTCTGCCAAAAGGCTTAAGAAGAGCAGGAAGCTCCTCCCTGAAGAGAGCCTGAGGCTGAAGGCTTGTATGCAGCTAAAGGAAGATGCCCTGACAAAAGTCCTCCCTGTCATTGCCAGGACATGCCACCTATCATAGCTCTTCTGGAGCTGGGTGTGTATTATTCACAGGACATTTTGCAGGTGCCATGACCCTTTCACCTTCCCTGTCCCTAATGCGTTTTTAGTGTTTTCAGACCACTGACTCCACTATTTCAGTGTGGTTCCTGGTCTAAAGAGCTCTAAAAAAATTAATCAGCATGAAAAAATATCTTTCTAAGGAAGAGAAACACTCCTGCAGGCACTTGAGAGCCTCCTATTTCAGAGGTACAGTAAGGTAATCCACATCTTCCTCTTCATTTTAACTCAAGCTCTTAAACAATTCTATTTAACTAATCAAGACATTCTTAATAATCTGCCTACTGCTGAGTTCCAAAGCTAAGGCATAACACAAACATCAAGGAGAGTTTTTCCCCTTTTTCTCAAACATTCTCAGGCATTTATTTGAGGGATCTTTTAAAAAGCATATTTAGACCCAAGGAAGTGAAAGTACATGTTTTTAAAAAGTAGATTGCTGCAGATACACAGAAGAACAGAGAAGAGATTGCAGACTTGGTTCGAGAGAAACTCCTCCACATCCCAAACCCAGTGGTCTTCTGTAAGTGCAGGCTCACTGCTGCAGAACATATGAAGCAGCGAGTGGATAAGAACTAGAGCTAAGCTTTTCACCTCCTACAACCATAATTTTAGGTTGCTGAATCTGTGTTGAGCCTAAACTGCAGAGATAGATCCAGGCTTTTGGTCTAGGTCTGGCTTTACTGGAAAGTGAAAATGCACTTATACGCTCGTGCATGTGAAAGTTTGGGGACACCTTCTATTTTATGAAAGGATCTGGTATTATTATACCAGATGGATCCCCATTTACAAGAAACCATAATAAAAATTCCACTTCTTTTTTCCTTGTATTTCTGAAATGCAGGCCTAAAGAGTTTCATCATTTTACCTTAGACTATCACACAAAGTTCCTTTGGTGACACTATATTTAAGAAATCTGGTGGCCTTCCTCACCGGCAAACCATCACTGCAAAGACATTTGAGATAATATAAAAACTATTTTTATTTAGAATTTTATGCTTTAAAAGCCAGAGATTATCTGAAAATATTTAAGCATCAATTAAATTTAGTAGTAAAATCTTCAAGCTGTTAAATGAGCTTTAGTATGAATATTAGGTGTTTTCAGGCACTATGAGGTTCTCCTTGAGCAGAAAATGCTAAAAGAAATATGGAGTTAATGCTACACTGGTTGGTTAATCCATTTTCCAGCACAAGTATGTCTGCTGGCAGATGTGGGCAGAAAGCAAACTATAGATCAAAGGTTAAAACAGTTACAGGGAGAGAGCACTGCTGTAGGAAGACCCATCAAGACAGTAACTAAAGGAAAGAGTTTTCCGACTCACAATTTCTCCCTGCTCTTTTGTATAGTTTATGTATCAGTTCCTTTTTTTAACCCTTACTTAATTTATTTTCTAGCAATCCAGCTGACAGCGCTGATTATGAGGTCCAAGTCCCCAGGGACAGCAGTGTTGCAGTGACAGCTGATGACTGAGCTTCAGCAACTGCTTAAGAATGGAAATCAATCTCAGGAGTTTTTGTATAATAGTTCTCCCTCCTCCTGCAGATTCCCTCCCTCATCTCTTACAAGGGCTGTCCAAAATGCCTTGTCTACCCATCTGCAAGGGGAAGTGACATGGGCTATGTGGGCAGCCTCACCACCTATAGTGACTCAAAAGTCAGGAACTTTTGCTGAGAGGACATGACTGGGAGGAATAAAGCCCCAAACCCAAATAACTCCAAGCACACTTGACATCACAAGGGAGTAATTATGAAGGGAAAAGGATCAGAAATGAGCAAAAGGCAATATAAGGGCAGTGGTTATTTCCTGTTCACGTCTTAAGTTTTTTTTCTTAATGTATAAATTGACCCAATCTGTTTTTTTATTCAACCTCTAAAGGGAGAATATGGGCCACAGTTTAATAACAATGTTCCCACATGACTTGGCAATCCAGCATTATCTCAATACATTGTTCCAAAACTGAGAAGGAGGAACCACTCAAAAGACCATAGGAGAACCACATGACAAGCCATCACCATTTGCAGAGACCTGTAGGATAAGAGTAAACTGACAGCAGAACGGTGAAAAAACAAATATAATCCAAGATTAAACACTGATGAAAGAGAGTACCTTGTGAAAACCAGTTCTAACATGGCTGCAAGCAGCAAGAGGACAATCCCACTGCAACTCATGACATGAATTTCGATGGTAACCATGGAGCACTAGCAACATTGTGAGAAGGTCACAGACTGAGGATACTGCATTTTAGAAAAAGTCTCTCTGAATAATTCTTTTGAAATCCCTTCAGATTAAACATTATGGAAAATGAAAAATGTAACAATCTTTTAGCAACTCTGCAACATAATATTCTAAATGCTACTAGGTCTTCTCTAAAGACTGCCATTGAACCCATTTGATTCCCTGACTGACCGAGATAGCCATACTCCTTCCAACAAAGACAAGCATTTCTTCACAGGCACCCATCTTAAACTCTACTTTTACACCAGTCAGCTTTGGGTACAAGCTTTAAGAGTTAAAGATTGACAATGTCACGTCTTAACAGCTATGTGAATACTGACTGAAACTATCTTTGTGGACAAAATAATCATTCTGTTATTTGCATTTTAGTACTTTTAATACATATTTTGAAGGTTGTGGCCTAACTTTAGATGGAAGTCTTATTCACAACTTATTTATAATAGCCTCTCCCTTAAAATAAAAGAGTTGTCATTCATATTTGTCCTACATACCTTGGGACTAAGATAACCAGCCTTGCACATTACCTTGGTCCTCTAATTTGGGGTCACAATTATCAAGGACAAAGTGATTTATTGCTCTAGCATACTCTATGAAAGATACCCAGCTCTGAAAACGGACTCAGAAAAAGGGAGCTTTCATCACCAGGTTCATAACAGAAACATTTGAAGGAAAAGGTGGAATAAAACAGAAAACACATGCACAACACAGATGTAGGAAAAAAACCTGCTTGTTTCTAACGCACTGGTGAAATTGGTCAAGACAATCACATCTGTTCTGAAGCATGGTTCTCACAAACATGGCCACAAGCAAAGGCAAGGATGCAGCAGAAAGGAGCAAAGGTATAAAGCCTTTACCCCTTTGTTCGTGCTGAGCACTGTGGAACATACCCTCATACTTTATGAGAGGCTGAGGTGCAAACACGTGCCCCCCTAGAGACCTGTGACCCTTTTTGTCTGAGCGTGAGACACGGGGATGTGCTCAAAACAACTCAGCACCAGCTCCTTGGGAAAGCTGTTCCTATCTTACTGCATCCATCTGCTTCGGGACACAAGCACAAATCCCACTGCAGATTTTTTTTTTCTGAGAAAACAAGAGACCTCATAAAAAAATAGAACAGGAAAAAAACCCCACAAATCAGATGCCTTTTCAGTAGATTCCAAAACCCCCCAGATATTAGAAAAAATTTAGTGAAAATAGATGGAAACTATATTTTTGGAAACACAAAATTCAAGCATGTGTAATTGAGAACAGCCATGCACTGTCCACCCTGCAGAAAAATGTCTCCAGAGCATTCCCTCTCAGCCCCGCAGTTAGAAATAAATCATTTTGCTATACAGGCAATCACGTTTTAAGTGGAAATTCTTGCTTTCCAATCTTCGTATCAAAGTCAATGGTGAGTTCTACAAAACAAAAACCATAGTAGCTTGTATGTGAGACTTGTATATGACCACAAAATTTATAGAGACAAAATTATAATACTTGCAGGGTACTTTCTGGGAGCAACTGTTGGATGCAGCTAATTATAAAATAAAGATAGAAAAATGAAGTCTGAGAAAGCTTTTGGTATGTTTTTGTATTTGCCAAGGAAATACATGTAATAACGTGGTACACTGAAATGGAAGAGTGGGAAAAATCTGCAGTTGCCAAGCAGGAAGTAGCATGAACAAATAAACTCATTTTCCTCTAAATTCCACTTCTGAAAGAAGGTGCTCTAGGGATCCACAGAGGTGAAGGCCACTATATAACAACTCAATAAAAGAACAACTATGTTATACAGGAGCAAATCTTTATTAAGATTAATTGTAAAACACTGTGGAACAAGAAACTTTCCTTTGCTGTGCTCAGTTGCCATTTTCTTTTAAAACCTCATGACCTTCTCACTGTGCCCTTGAACTGTACCATTAGTTATACACAATATATTGTGAACTGAAATGAACAATGATCATCCATGCCCAAACTTTATACACCGATTGAAAAAAACTGGCAAATGGGCTATTAGAAGTGGATGCACTGTATTGATTCCGCCTTAAAGCAATTTAAGGTTAGACAGCACTATTCACTCAATAGCTTTAGAACAAAAATTGCTTTTATTTATCTTGTTGGCAAGGAGAAAACACATCAATGCATTAGAACTGAGATTTGTATCTTGTTAAAACAGTGCTGAAAGACTGTCCATTGTATCTATCACAGACCTGAACATGCTAATGTGACAATACCTCAAAAGAAGATTATCAAAAGAAATATTTTGCTATGTGATTGCATTTCCAAGTGTTTCCTTGTATTCTTCATTCCTCAGTGAGCCCTCAAGACAAGTAATTACAGAAAACACTTTCACTGCAAGATGTCTGGAGGTTTAATAGTGCATTTAATCAAGACAAAAATATCTTTATATATGATACTTTAGCTGATGGTCCCAAGAGCAAAAAGCATATATTATAGGGAAAGACAACTCCAGAGACCAGGAGAGGAAGTAACAGGTATCCTGATGGACAAAACAGTGCATAAATCAAAACAACAGGAAGTCAATGTGACTAGTTCCTTACAGTACTGTGATTCAAGATAAGTTGCCTAACATGCCTTCTTCCCTTACAGGCTTCCTCTTAAGACATCTCTATCCAGGTCCATTGTTGGAATTATTAGAAAAATGCGAGACTATTGCATTTTGCTTTAGTCAGTGAGAAAACTAGACCCATGGGTGTGGAAGAAGTCCACACTCCACTGGTCAGTGTTTTATTACAGATACACAGGAGCTCACATCAGCACATCTGATCAAGTCATTCTTAATGGTTTCAAAATCTGCCCACTCTCACCTGACATGACTTTGGGTACATACCTTTCCACTTTTACAAAGAGCCTTTCCTAAAAGCCCCAAGATGAGCTTGGTTAGATCATGGTGCAACTAACACCAAGGTCATGGATTTGATCCATGTATTTTCACTGAAGATTTGAGCTAGATGAACACAGTGAACACATTCACTGAAGAGTTGAACTATATGATCTTTATGGCTGCTTCCAACTCAGAATATTCTGCAATTCTGTGAAAAACATGCATCCCAGAATATCAAATAGATCAAAATAAGTCATCATGGACAAAAGAGAGACTGAGGGAAAGCCTTTGGAGTAAGATTAAACATGATATTCACTATCCCTACTGACTGCAAACATCGTTTAACTCTGCTAAGGACTGATCCACAAGTCAAAAACAAGCAGGGATGCCACTGATGACATTTTAGCATTATGTAAGATGACTTGAGACCGTTCTTTCTGTACCACCAACCACTGCTCCACTGCTCCACATCCAAGCACCCAGCGTTGTGTTGAGCTACATTTGCTCCACCACAACATGATGTCACAACACGATGACACCCTGATCTTGACCTGCATTCCTCTGCTGCTCTGGTTTGGTAACCTCTTATTTTTGAGTGAATGCCATCTTTCTTTCATACTTGTTACCATCAGGAGAGTATTTCCAACTCATGTAAACAATTTTCTCATTCTGATAAATTCTGAGGTGGATCCATCAAACGGATTTACTGATTCAGGGAATCAACTGTGAAAAATCAGTCTCATGTAAGGAAGAAAAGCTTTGTGACTAGAGGATACCAGTGCCTCACACATATTCCTGCAGTAATACATTAATCCTTATTTACTTAGCACTAATTATTTTGTTCTCAATGAACTTTGCGGATTTCATCAGTGCTGAAATGTCTAGAGCATGTTCAAGAGTTGGTGTCCTTGTAGTTAACTGATCGGCCACAACGTGAACAGAAAGCTCTTGATAACCACACACCACTGTCCTTTTTAGACAATTTATGGGAATAGATTCTAGAGAAATAAGGACTTATCTCCAAAGAGCCCAGGGAGACAAGGGAAAGCATGGAAACCCTACAGCCCCAAAACCCTGGCAAAAACAGTGAAGCCCATTCCAAGGGGTGTTAATCTGACATTTGTCATTTTGGAGGACACTAGAAGGCACGTCAGGTGGGCCTCATATGCCAAATCAAAGGAATCATCTGTGACCTCTGAGAAGAGTAATTTTTGTCACATGGAGTTCATGTACATTCAGGAACACTTCCAGTGACCAAACATAACTGGCATGTACTGGAGATTGGAATCAGGACACAGAGGAAAAACAAAAACCCTGCAGCTGTCTCGACGTCATGTGCTTGGATTGCACAAGTCATTGATAGCATTCTTCTACTGCCATTCTACAAAAAAGCCTTTTCAGTCATTGATGGCTGAATGTGATTGCCTCCCACCTCTAATTAAGGGGCATCATGCCTCCAGACACACCCCTGGAGCCTGAATGCTGCATGCACTTCTTGTTCTGACTTTTGGGTGCCCATAAGTACACACCTTAACAGGCAAAACACATCACTGCACTACACACCTTGCCCAGCAGATCAGATTTGACTACTATGTTCACCACACAAACATCTCATCAGTTACATATAAATGCCATGACTGTAGAATAGGCAAGGCATTTGTGTGCTTTGACTGCTTAAAGGAAAAAAAAGGAAGCTTTTGGAACAGGCACAAAGCAGAGGTATACAAAACCTGGGTAAAATTAATCTGATAAACAAAACAGAGCTTCAGGTTTCACTTTAGGCTTTTCACTGGCTTCTGGAGCCATATTAGTTACATCTTTATCAAAAGCTCTAATAAAAAAAAGTTGCTACAGAGATAAAGAATATGCCACAGATGTTTATTTTCCTTAAAGTAAATAGTCATTAGTTTACTGGAGATGGCCAATTTACAAAGGCCTGATCCCAAAAGTCACACCCATGCACTGACTTGCTTTCTGCGAATCAGTGTGAGATGAAGTTATGCAAAGCCTCTCCAGAAAAGCCTTAAGAAACAGCTGTATTTTTGCACTTCTAACTGCTCTTTAAGAATTTACAGGCAGGACAGTGTTGGTGAATAACCAGATAATATTTCCATTACATGTTCCATTTCTATCTTATTTGAAAGCGAAACTAATTTTATGATGAAAGCTCCGTTTTCAGTGAATACAGCTTTAGCACAGATGCTTTGGCGCTGCTAAAATCCACAGTAACTGCATCCTTAGCTATTATCACCATTAACTGAATTGATCTGTGGTTTGCCAAATCTACAGGCAAAACACAGGGTCTCCTTCCAATTCAGATAAGCTCCTAGATGTCAAAGAGGACATTCTCTCTGAATCAGTACTTCTGGTTCTTTGAGGCAGTTACTGAATTCTTCAAACTAGACGGTGGCAATTTGCTCAGCCCCTCTGAGCAACTAATGCTCATTCAAAAATGAGCAGAGACATTTGAAGTGAATGAACAAGAAGCACAAGATCCCTCCTGGAGATGTTTTTTTTAGTAGGTGGAAGGTGGAGATCTTAATCCAAGAGGCTTTAGCTTAAAGAGGCATCATGATCATCTTAAAAATGGTTTCTTGGAGCTCCAGCCAAGGAACACCAAATGGTAAAGAGCACAGAAACAACAGCAGTGTCTTCTGGCCATCTGAATATGACTGCCAAGAGGAAAACTGAAACTGGTTCCTGGGAGTATCAATAACCTGAAGGAGCTGCTTTACAAAACCATTTAGGGCAGCGATGAGAAGCATCTAGGGGTCAGAAGACTGCACTAGCCAGCACCAGCCAGATTCCAGCAGGAATCACATTCAAGCAGCTGCGGAACTGCAGATTAATAGCCTCTGGTTCACTCAGCAGTGTCCTGGCTTACTGTAAAATATCTTAAAATGGACAAATTGTTTCAAAGGTTCCACAGATCAGGAGAATGAAAAAAGCACAATCCTATAAAGCATACAATACCAGACTGGTGGTAGAACAACTTCACAAGAGAATTCACATGTTTGGACTCAGCTTCTTTTCTAAAATCCAAAATCTTGTTTAAAATGTTAAGGATTGTTGTACTGGACAGTGGTCTAGGATGGACAACTAGCCCAAGTTCTTTTCTTGGAAATTGCTGGAGAGTGAAAGGAAATTCTCTGAAATTTGACATCAAGTTCCACCATTCCTCAAAATCTTTGCTTTGATCATCTATTTCCTTCTGACAAGTCACCCTGTTTTACACTAGTCTGAAGTCCACTATGACACTAAGAGAAGGAAACTGCCTGTGTTTGAATAAAGTTCTATGCTAAAACTGGGTTGGCAACTATGCAATTATAAGAACAGGCCAGGCCAATTTTCTTCAGTACTGGCTTCATGTCCAAGGATACATCTGTTTCTTTTCTCCTTCAAAGCCTATACCATTTGAATCCCTATTTTAACCTGTGCAGAATTCAAGTAAATCAAGCTCAGCATGTCTCGGGACTGTAAAAGCCTTCTGCTCATTTGAACAGTAAGTCTCTCCGCCTTGTCCCTGCTCGAGTGGTATCAGCAGCAAAGGAAAGCAGCCAGTACAGAAGGGGAGTAAGGAAAATGACTTTCACGATATTTTTTATCACTCCATCAACCTGCCACTAAAATAAATTCTGAAACAAGGGGATGCAGTTCTATTTAAGGGTACTTGTTAGATACTTTATCTACAGATTTCCCCTGCTTAGTCTCAGAATCCATTCTAACACTGTGGTAAGGAGCTCAAGGGTTTTAAAAAATTCTGAGTAAAACTTGACACAGCTGTCAAACGGGATACAAGATACAAAGTGTTGTTGCAGTGCGTGGTATTTATGTGGTATTTATAAAAAAGCAAACATAGGAAAGCTAAAGGCATTGCTGGATGCTTTAAATAGGGAATGCATGGGGCCATGTCTCAGCCCCTTCAGGAAGAAACTCATTGTTGACACAGTGCCATGCTTCCAGTGGTTAAATGTCCTGCAAACATTTAGGCTCCAGCTCAGTTGCAGTGAGATTCCTTGCATGCTTAAAGCAAAGGCAGTGTGTAAATGTTTGAAGAATGCCCCTTTGCTAAGTGTAAGAGCACCGGGTATTTGTTATGGCCTTGGACGACCTGGGAACTCTCAAAGAGATGCTACATTCCTATTCACAGAGGTATTCAGCAGAATTTGGATCCCACAGCACAGCAGACAGTTTCAAAGGAAGAAGATCAAGGGAACAGACCTGTTAATGAAATGCTAGAATTCACATCTTTTGCTCTTCCACTTCAGAGCCTATCACCCGAGCCTCTTTCAGCCTCAAAAGCCTCTGACAATACAGTTCTGTTTCAGAAACTCAGAACCCTGGAAATGTATACAGTTTCCAAATACTGTCTTAAAAAAATATTTTGCCGTTTTTCTTCCTGTATTCATAATGATTGAGCAAAGAAGAAAAGAAATTTAAAAGGGATTGTTTCGGGCCTTTCTAAGCACATTCCCTTGTTTAGGATTAGAAGATAATGACTTCTGCTTTGCTGCAGAGCAATTATAGCAATAGTTCTATTTACCGAGAATCTTTTATCCTGAGAGATCCAAGAAGTATTTATGAAACATAGGTCAGAATTTTTAGCTCAGGAATGTGTGTAACTGCAAACAAACACTTTCTGGGCTTGCTCAATTCAAACATTTGCATGTAAGAGCATCCAGCTATGCATTCCATTTCATCTCCTTTTAAACAAACAAACAAGAAAACATCCTGCAAAACTGATTTGTAGAAATAAAATTCATGTGTGTTTGGGAAAATACTGACAAAAATTACATGATGAAAAAACTCACTCTGGTAAAGATTACAAATTCAAGTGTTGTCCTGTTTCAGATTCCATAATAACTATACTTAATTATACCTGTGCATACCAATTTGCCTTCGCTTTCTCTGAAATAGTTTTATTGCTGCCATACAAGAGTATCTCCCAGGCAACTCACCTGGGGGAGTGGTGACAACTGCTGTTTAATCAGTACAGCAATTAACTTAAGTTCTGCTTAATGGCTGAACATTCAACTGATGGCATGGACTGGAGCGATGTTTAACTCCAGGGATGCAGCTAAGGCAAAAGTTTAAACCACAATCTTGTTTCAGAAGAAGAAAGTCTGATGGAGGTTTAATAAAATAGAAACATTCAATAAAAGAAGTATCAGATACCAACAAAATTCCAGTAAAGTTCAATTTCAGGATTTTTAAAAAAAATTATTATTATTAAATAAGTGTGGTCCTCTTGGCCAAACACGGTAACACAATTCCCAAACTGAACTTCCTAAGGGACGGCTGAGGGTGGGAGGGAGAAGGCATCTTCCTCCCACTGCAAAACTGTTTAACATCCGATGGCTGAAAGAGCTTGGGGCACAACCAGGAAAAACCTTCCAAATGCTTCCAGATGCACTGGGAATAACTAAAGCAAAAAACCCACCAAGGCTTCTACCCAAGTAGTGAGCAACTGAGCTTCCCGGAGAGGTCAAGAACTACCTGTGGGCTAGAGAATGCAGCTCTCCAACTCTTCTGGGAAGGATTGGGAATTCTTATCCAAACTGTGAATCACAATATAACTGTTGCTGATGAAGTGGGGAAGGGCAATACTGCTTTAAAAACCTTATGGTCCTTGTTAAACTCTGCAAAAGGCAGAGAGCCAACCAGGCACTCAACATCCGGCAGTGGACTCGGGTTTGATTGAAATTCTGATTTGGGGCTTGATAGCTTTGCCAGGGACCCAAATCAGGCCTTTTGAGTGTGATGAGAATCCAAGCTGTACTGCCTCATTCTTACATTTTCTTGAATAACGCTTGAATAATTGCTGCCCTACAATTAGAAGTGAAGTCAGACCTTCTTTTTCAAAGTAGACTACATCGTTATTATCATTTGCATGAAAAATACCTAGATAAAGGATGCTATTTGTTCTAACAAAAGCTAGGGAGCTCCTAGTAGTCACAGTATAGTATTGGAGTTGAACTCTCAAGTAAACTGTTTTTATCTATTCTGTGATATCTGGTGTTATCTGATCTTTTGAATATGAATCACTGCAACAAAGTAATGCTAAACCTCTGCTATTCAGAGGACAGGTAGAAGATAAAATTCAATTTACTTCAAGTGGACATAATTCACTGATTTTTAGAAGCATATTAATAGCTCTCCATGTTATGTCTGCGCCATATATAAAGTTCATTAACTTTTAATACACCTTTCTTTTGTGTAAGTGATTTTTCAAGCCCTTCTCCTGAGGGAAAGGTGGGGACCAAACCAATTTACATCCTCTGAAAACAAATGCACTCAAGTCCAAAACAGATGTTCAAGTGCCTGCTGCATGTAAAAGGCATGTAAGGCACAAATATATTAGGGGGGGGAAATGTTGGTGCGTTAGTAACGGCCCTGTAGCATTCTTTTCTTCCCAGTTGAAAATACCTTGTGAAAACACTGTGCTACTAAAAAAAAATCTGATTATGTTATATCAGCTGTCTTAGGGCCACGTTCAAAATAACACAAGAAGCCTTCCCAAGTGCCAGGGAATAAAACTAAGAGTATGTAAGTTTTAATCAGTGGGGATGCTTTAATGCAAATCTTCACACACAGATTGCTCTTCTACTACACCACCACCCACATACTGTGCTCTTCAGAAGTATGTGCTCACCATTAAACAGACAGCTTTCCGCTTTCCTAATCCGCTTTGACTTTTCAGAGTAGATCTGGCCACACATGAAGTCACTCTGACCCATCAGTTTACATTCAGCCCTTTGCTTACACCTCTTCCATCGAGGACAGCACTTGCAGGATGCAACCACATGTAATATAAATAGAGGAGTAGGAGACCCCTTCTGGAGAGAGACTCTTCTCCATGGAGGATGATGTGGACATTGCCCTTTACTCTGACCACTTTTTCCTTCTGCCACCAGATCACCCAAAGGGAAAGCTGAGTCCCACCTCTGCTGTTTCTACAGGCAATCCCAGGGCTGAAGCCTAGCTGGCAAGGGCTGCAGCTGCAGAAAACCACCTCAACTTGAAGCTCTTCAGAGAGGGCAGGGTGTAGTTACAGTGATCAAGAAGATCAAGGAAGAGGAGAGGGAACATGTTCCAGCTTTCAGTATAAACACAAGGAGCTCTACTCAGCCAAGCTGAAGTTTTTCTGTCTCCTTTGTAAAGCTCGCAGAGGTGTTCCACATGGCGGAACAGAACAACAGGGTTGTTTAGCACCCCGGGCAAAGAGCAAATGTTTATTAACTGAGAGAAAATATTCCTGCTCAGACATGGCCTGGCACGCACAGCTCTGATGAAAAGTCTCTCCAGCCATCTACATTAATCGGACTAAGCTCTTCCTTAAGACTAAAAGAAGCATCTGCTCCACATTTTCATCATAGCTTTTAGTCTCCTTTTTCTTTTCTTTTCATAATATACAAGTTTTTTCCATTTTAGCTTTAATTAATCTGTCATTTCTACCTGTAGTGATCTTCTTGGTACATCATGGATTCAAAATGTTTTGAGGACACGTTTGGAAGTGTCCTCAAAATTTCATACATAAACTTCCATCCCTTCTTCCATCTCTTAAGAGACTTGAAAATTCACAGATTTATTCAAATGCTTTAAGAAAACATGTATGTTAAACAAATCTAAGATGAGTTTAACATTCCAAAGCTTTGGCAATGTGCAGGTAAAGCAGAATGGATGTTAGGTGTCTACGTGCAAAAGGAGCAGAGATTTCAGGAGCAGATTCTATTGCAGAAGAATTTAATTTTAAAACTGAGTAGAGAAAAACTGTTAAAAAATTCTCCTGAAGTGAACAATCAAAGCTGCATTTTGCACTGGTAACAGGGTCACAGCACGCACACACACAGTTTCACAGTGAAAGTAATCTGAATGTCTTTCCCAAGCTATATCCCTTATTTGTACTTCCTGTCTATGGATTGCAATGTCCCTCCCACATGGGCTAAGTGCAACCACTGAATTTGGATGAGTAATGACCAGCTGGGCTGAAATGTCTCCAGTAAAATGCTCCTCCACCACAAAGTATGAAACTTTTTTTTCCTGGCTTTTAGTTCAGACTACAAAGCCTACAGATTCAAGAAAGCACCCTATATCTAAGCCAAAAGTTTGCTCTACAGAAAGATCATGCTTGCTTGGTAATGCAAACGGAGCACACTATCACCTGGAAGGGACTAAATCACAGAAACAGGCTGACAACACACCCAAAAAAACCACCCAGCTGAAATACAAACATGGTAAATTACCTGTACAAAAGAGGAATCAGCACTCCTTTCAATAACACTAAGTCCTAATTACATATAATGATCTTGCCAGGTAGCAAGTTACCCATCAGACCTGCCATCTCAGAACAAGAGGACAGATGCTCCTACCACAAAATGCAGGTTTTCCTGAGAAAAGTAGGAAAAGCCAGTAACTACCCCAGGCAACTTAAAGTGTCTGTCCTGACTTAATTTCTCCCATTCATAAAAGATAGGTTACAGCAGTTTTCTTCACAAGCAGTCTTTGAGGGAGTCTGTGACCCCAGGGCAGACATTCTGAAAACCCTAAAGATAACTCCTGAATACAGAAACAGTGTTACTATGAGATATGTCTAACAGAACCCCTACTCCACACCAACTGCCCATGGGACAGCATTTTTAAATCCAAACACCAAAAAGACCCTCCTCTCCAAAACACCAGATAATGAGGGATGAGACAACACAAGCAGAACACGTTATCTTTCCTCCCCCAGCCAGGGTGTAAGCAATGCACCTCTGAGTGTCCTCCATGGACTGCAGTGCTGGCTATGGGCATTTAACTGTATGCAGTCAACCACCCATCTGAAATGTGGGAAGGGACCCAGAAATCTCTCCCCAAAGACAAATGCATGGAATTCAACTATGTTATCTATAAGAATTTGGAGACTTCCCAATAACAGGTTAGGACAGCCTTGACATATCTGATGCTTCAGCAAGAGCCCTGTGGGAATGACTCACACCAGCCTGTGCAGCTGGCAAGCATCCAGCTTCCACACAGAAGATCAGGAGAGTCCCAAGAATTCAGTGGGACAGTGAGGAATGATTAACAACTTCAAAATCAGAACAATTTCCCTTTTTACAAAGGTGGGAGAGAAGACCTATAAAGGTCAAGCAGGCAGAACACATTTGCAACTGACGTGAAGCTCTCCAGTTGTAACCTTCTGCCTCTCCCCTGGAAGAAGTGAAGCACCTTAAATCCTATCCTCATGGGATGCATGGAATCCTACATGCTTTCCAAACTGCTAGCAAACACAGTTCTGTGCATCAGTAAGATTAGCAAATTACTTTTCTACCAAGGTCTGCAAGGCTGCAAACATGAGTCATAAGATGACAGGAACAAGAAGCTCCTCCATGCTGCCACTCGCCAGAAATTTATAAAAAAGTGGGCTCTCTACAGCATCCCCTGCCCAATCTCAGTTCAGCTCTAAACTAGTTTAGAGCTAATTTTTAGTATTTAATAGAATAATTTCTAGTATTAAACTTCTATGGGCGGGGGGTGTTGTTTTGTATCACTGCATGTTTGTATCCCTGCAAGTTTGAAAGCAGATTAATAAACCTTCTCAAATTTGCCTTGGGGAAAAAAATTGTTCTCTCTCCTTTTTTATTTGTTTGTTTGTTTGTTTTGGGGGGGGTTGGGGGGGGTTTGTTATTTTACATTTCATTACAACCAAGACCTAGATTTCGAACCCAATCCCTAACCAAATCAACATACCCTCTTGGAAGGTGAAAAGTAAAGATACCTTTCAGCTGAAAAGCAGTAAGATCTACCTTCACATTAGTGACTCCTCCCTCAGGTCTCCACTCTCTGTTTGCACAGCAGGATCAAATCAGGCTAACAGGTTGCACTAGGGTCACTACCAACCTTATCTTCAGCTAGTAATCCCACATATCTTTAAGAGGCAGGAACAAGTTTGGAGAGTGTAATTGTGAACAGCCCATGAGCTTAAGTGAGTGATCTCTGGCATGGTACAGAAAAACATGCCTTTTTCTCAACTCCATTGAGCTCTAGGTGAATTTCAACAGAGATGCAACTGCACAGGAAGCATCTGCTTTCCCCTCAGTGAGTGGTAGGGCTGCAAATCAACATTTTAAATGCTGCTTCTACTTATTTAACCTAGCAGTTCTCATTATGTTTTTAAGAAAAAAGAATACAGCTGGATTTAAAAAAAAAAAGAAAAAAGTAAAGGCTGTGGATTTTTCTCCCCTCACACAAAGATGTAAAAAGTCCTTGGATGTTCCCACAATTTTTTTGCCTTGTCTTTAAAGACTCTAATGCACTTAAAAACCTGGGAATTAGGTTTCAATTACCAGGATCCCCCAGAGGTGTTTTTACTTTTTCTTCTTCATTATGCAAAGAACATGGAGAAAGATCAAGTTTTTTATGAGCCCACCCACAGAGGCTTCAAATGTGCTGACTCTTTAAAAAAAATTTGGAAAGGAGAACCTAGTCTTGGTGAATACACTTTAATGTTAAAAAAAAATTAAAAATAATGAAAGATGTCCTTTCACTCTGACAGAAAAATCACAGGACAGGAATGAAAATAGTGTGACTTCCCAGTTTCCCCCAAACATCATTTCATTTAATTCAATCACCTAAAAGGGCACAGGACAGATTTAACTATTGCTGCTGCCTTCTTTCTTAGGAAAAAAAAATTATGGAAAGAAGAAATCTGGCATCTTCACTTTCACCCTGTTCTCCAGGCAGAAGCAACACTAGCCATCACTCACTACACCTCCCTGGTGTTGAAAAGACTGAGCTGGTTACCAGAATAATAAAACAAAAATCAACAGGTGTAGACCCATAAGAGGCAGTTAATGCAATTACTAATAAATACAGGCATTTACTGAAACCATCCACTTACTTTTTTGTTTATGCTCTAGAAATTTTTGGCCTCCTTGGAAATTATCTTTCATCCTCTGGGAATGGAGTCTTATGGTTGGCTTCAAAGATGCTGGCACAAAGCATGCAGACCTTTTGTTTAATTACCCTCTTTTGAAGCACAATATTAAGTCAGGTTAGACTGAGTATGAAAGGGAGAAGCCATACTGGAGTGGATGGGAATGAAAAACAGTAGAACAAACCATATCTACCCACTTCTCCTCAGCTGTAATGGTATTAAGGGAAGTCTACTTTCCAATCCAGACTGCAAAATGCTCCAGCAAGAAAAGGGGAAAAGAGAAAAAGAATATTTTGGATGGAAAAAGCACTCACTTCCCTGAGTAAACTTTATTTCATTTTATTTTTTAACATACAACAATATCCTGTAACAGACTGTGTATCTAAAGCTGTCAGTCTCAGAAGTACCGGTGCTGGAATAGCTCCACTTGTAAGGAAATATCTGATACTAAGTTATACTAAGGCGGCCTGGTAAAAACCCCATCAGTAATGTTTTTACAGAAGCAGGGTTTCAATGTAGCAGATGTGTGAAAATAAGAATAGATATCTATTTCCATGGATACGTGTAAGTAAATACATGCCAAAATGCACCACCAACCACACCTCTGTGGACACTAAGGGTTGGTTTGCCCCCAGGACCTAGGACTTTTCTAGAATGTTACAATTTAGTATTTGCATTTGTCAAAATGAAACTGCCAAAGTGAATAGCTTGGACTGTTTTCATTTGCTGATAGAAGCTGTTATGCAAACAAGAGAAAACAACTGCTCAGAACCTATGGACACATAGTGAACTGCTTTACTCTTGACAAAGAAAACTTTACAGGGGGAAGAAAAATGGTCTCTTCTCCTTTTCCTGTAACAGCAAAGTTTTCTTCTCTTTTTACTTACATTCAGGACATTGCTTACTTAAAGCTTCCAGAATTTAAATGGAAATTGAAATAAATTTGCTTCATCCAGTTAAGTAAACAATCATAGATGCTACAAGTAATAAACCTCTAGAGTGCAAGGAGGTGGGTCGCTTAGTCACCTCTGTTGAGTGCCCTGAAACTCCTGTTTAAAAACATCAGTGCTGGATTTTTATTTAGTATTTGAAGTAACTCTTCTTCCTTTCTCTCATAAATTGAGATCTGATGGGATCTGATGAGGTGAGGGGCAAAACCCCATCCTTTACTCTTGACCCTGGGTAGTGCATGTCATTTCCAAGCAGAAATAAACTGTGGTCCTAAAACGGATGTGCAGCCTGGATTTAGACAGTTTAAAATGAGTCATTACATGTAATATACAGCAAAACACAAAGACCATGTGGATCCAAACCACTGTGTGCATGTAAGACGAATGCTTTCTTGGGCAAATACAGAAATGCATGCTCTTCCCTGCCATGGCAGACACGGAATTCTCCAGGCAGGCATAGATCCATACTGTACTGTAAATTATGGCCTGCTATAAATGAAAAATGCTGATTTGGGGATTGTTCACTTTGTTATAATTTTCCAAGAGTAATATCCTGCAGGGAACAACCAAGTTAATACAATGTTTCCACTCAAAAATTGGCAGTGAGAGCACAGCCGATGGGGCGTATTTAATGAGACTTTGCCTGCTGATAAAATGTTATTGCAGAACATGCAGGCTAAGGAGAGTCTCATATTTTCCACCCTGAATGAAATGCTAGCCTAGCAAAACCCAGTAACTAGCAATAGTTCTCTGGACTTGTAATACAAGGTATAGTCTTACTCTGTTTTAGACATGTTCTGCAATTTATAAGATCTTTCATCCATCAGAAGAGTACAGATGCCCTTTTGTCTGGTTTATTCTCAAAGGGAGAGGCTTGGGATCTGCCATGGATACATCTCATACCCGTTATTTTCACACTTGGCTCTGGCATGCTGCACAATGGTTCATCTGCTCCATCTGAACCTGAGTGCAACTTATGGAGCTAATCACCTTGAGCAAAAGTATTTGCTCATCTTTTCTGAACCTACTCAGTATTTTCTCCAAATTCCCTATTTTTGGCACAGGGAGTGAATCATTTGCAGTGAAACATGAAACTACTGTAATGTACATAACAAAATCTGGGACTGAGCAACTGAACTGAAAAAAATCCAAAGTGTAAAAAAGCCCCCGCTGCTCTGTTGTGAGCATGGCATGAAGGTAACAGATGTGTGCAGCCCTGAAACCATCGTCTCCGCTCCTCTCCCTGCCCTATGCCTACAGCGCTCAGCACTCCTTTTGCATCCATCAGCTTACATAAAGCTCACAAGCTGCTGAAGAATGAAACTCATGGAAACATAACACGAGGAAAACTCCATTTCACGCTACATCTCCATGATCAGCATCATGCACAGATTGAAGTTTCAACTTCTGCATCCATTGCCAGATGACAGACCAGTGCCTGAACACTGAGGGCTCAAAAGAAGAAGCCAAGTAGCACAAGAGCCCCTTGGGCTGGGCGCGGGAGGTTGCACACACGCAAACAAATGTTACAGGTCTCCCCCGGGGAACTTGGGGGAGCGCTGAACAAGATGCAAATATTGAATGGAGTAACAGTTTTGTCCTAATTTGTACAACATCATTTTGCAGTATAACTGTTTTACATCCAGTATTGTGCTGAGGAGGAAAGAAACTCCAATGAAGTGCCTTGAGATCACAGGCCAAGCGCTTCCTAGAGCTACTAACAAACATGTGCGTGTGTGTTAGCATGTGCGTGTAACTCCACAGCTCTCTTCTCCACCCCCGTACACAGCACAGGGAATCTGCTAATGCTTAAATGGTGGGGAAGGTCAAAGATTTATTGTGGGAAAGCCAACAGTAATTTTGCTGCCTCTCTAGAATACTGGAAACAGCCAAGTTGCACAGCTTAAGTAGAAAAATGAAAGTTGTGCTTTAATTTCAGACTTTAAAGAAACTGTCGGGCTTACTGGTCATAGAATCCACCATCTGAGGGTACAGCCCCACTGTATATTTCCATACACTGAGGGTAACAAGTTATTCCCTCATAAGCAGAGGGAATTCCTCCTACATAACGCGACAACAAACTTTCCAAAGCTAGAACTGTAATGTCAGAAACCTCCTTCCTTATAGGCATGCAAACACTTTGGGGCAAGAGGCAGCAGATCTCATGGAAACACTGTGGAAAGCACTGTACTTGATCTGGAATTAGGATTTCCTTTAACACCATGAGGGATTAACTAGTTTGCTCTCTCCTCAAGTCCCCATTTGCTTCCGGTCACACACAGGGGAACACCATGTGCTGCAACCGTCAAGCGTCCCAAAGAGCAGACATAACCAAAGGCTTATTCAAGTGGGATTTTGAAAGATGTTATCTGACCCCCCCAGGCTGGTCCCAGGCTCAATCTCTGCTTTTGGGAATGCATTTTTCCGTGGAAGAAAGCTGCTAGTGGGAAAGACCCTCTGTGCTCAGGAGTGGCTGCATATTGCAACACCCTCGTTTGGCAGAGGAGGCTGCAGCGTCCCTGCAGCTGTCCTGGGTAGCAGCCAGGGCCTCTCGCCGAAGGTGCTTCATCCCGTGTCCAAGTCTTTTATGAGTCCCAGACTTGCACAATAGGACTGATGCCAAGTTCAGTATGTTCTTGGTTTTACCAGCTGCCTTTCTAAATTAAATTATTCCAATTCATAATGGGATGAGAAACTATGAATAACAAGGTGCAAAAGCTTCACTTGATTTTGCTTATGTTCCTAGATGTTTAGCTGGGGATGTTCACTCCACAGCCCAAAGATTCAGTCAGTGACAGTGGTTGATGCAGACTTTTCTGTGGTAGGAGAAGGAGGCTAAGAGCATTAAAGTGTCAATCCCATGTAGAAAGCATGGAGCATCTAGCCTGTCCTATGTTAAAAAAATGCTAAGTGACATAAAAAGTGAACATCTCTATGTATCTCATCCCAAAGCTTCCAGCAATTTGTTCCATTACCAAACCTCAAACCATTTATATTTTCAAGCAGCTGCATTTTAGACCTCTGTGCACTACTTTTTCAGTCATGTCAGATAAGCAGAAACCAGGTACTTTGAGATTTTTGCTTTCTCCACCCTTAAGCACACTATGGAAAAACATGGGGCAACACTCAGTGTCAAGGCCTCTCCAACTTCACTTTTCAGACCCCACCACAAGTAGACCCCCTGGTGATTAGGCTCACCAATGAAAATTTTCATTCCTATGTAGGCCCCCAGGCCTGAGGGATCTTCTCCTGCATCATATTAATTTTTCATCCAACTGGCAACTTCTTGCCATGATGATCACAAAAGCAGATTAACAAGCATTCACCAAATCTGAGAAGAAATCCTGAGGTTGCTACATGAACCAGCTGGGTTTGGATGGTTTGGATGGCACGTGCCCTGTCCAAACAGCTCCATCTTCACTACTGAGGGTAATGGAGCAAACAAACCAGGCCAGTAGTTGAAATGTTTTCTAAAAATCACTAAAAAGAAAATAAAAAATTCAATTGCTGGCCTCACACAGTGCCATCAATACATGACAGAAAGCAAGCACTTGGTTTCAAAGGGGTCATTAAGCCTTAAACTATCCACTTAACAGGAATGCCAGTAGCAATACTGGTCAAGTCAATGTTTGTGCATGATTACACTTCAAATTTAAATGTGAAGCTGTTGTACATAACAGGATCTGTAGAGACTTGTTTCTCTTTCTAATGGAATTAAATTGCCAATAAAATGTAGCCCAGGACAAAGGTACAAAACAAGCTTGAAGAACAAACATGCATTTTCAGAACACCATGAAGTTATCGAGGGCATTTTGTGTTGCTTGTCCAATGCACATAATTTGAAAGAAAATATTAAATTAAAATTAATAAAAATTGTGGGGAAGGAGCACCTTTTGAATCAGATCATAGAATGATCCCAGCTACAAGATGCTTTTCCTTCCTATGAAGCTTTGTCCAGAGGCACAACTCAGCCCTGAGAATACTCAGCCAAATAAACACTTACAGTGAGGGCAACAGGCGAGTGGTTGGGGAAAGGAATACACCTATCCCACCTCAGGAGAAAATAAAGCAAACACAACATGACCAAGATTGGCATCAGGTTCTCTGGCCAAGGAGAAGTGTCCAACTCTTTTTCACAGCTCAGTCTGGCCAGTTTGCAAGTATCCTTGTGATACAGTAGTTAAGAGCAGAAGCTGTGCAGCACCTTTTGCAGGCCCCCCAGATATGACAGGGTTAGTTTTACCTTATAAAGGTCTTTTGTCTTAGAAATCATGTTAGATCTGCAAAGCAGCTATTGTATTGAGATTTTGCCAGTGGACCAAACTCTCTTTCAATGGAAATAAGTTATGCACTCCTCAGGCCTCTATGGTATCAAATGCTATAAAAAAAAAGAAAGTAAGAACGGAGATGCAAATATCCCACCTGTTATCCTGGCATGCTGCAGAAAGTAGTGTCACTAAAAAACCACCCAAAATCTAGCCAAAAAACAATAAGAAAAAGCAAACACCCAAACCAGAATTCACTATGCCATGTAGGTGCCTCATAAATATCCTCTTTAAGTCTTTACCCGCAGTTGAATTTGGATTGCAGCAAAAAACCTCATTTGTATTCAGCCAAAGGATTGCTGCTAATGCTGCAGAAAATCACAGTGCAGATTAATTCTCAATATTAATGAAAGCAGAATATCCTAAAGCTGTGAACTAATAAATATTCAGTCATAGCCAATGACAGTTTGTAGACAATATATAGTTCAAAGCTTTAAAAGTTTCTTCTTTTTTTTTTAATGCCCAGTTTTCTACTGGTCCACAGCTTAGAAACCCTGATAGACTTTGGGAGAAAATGCCACAGTCAGATAAGTTAATGGGACCTTAAGGAGGCTGTTACACAGCCCTCACCTAGAGAAGTTCTAACAGGGTGAATCATGCCTAGCCCAAACACAACCTCCCAGCTTATCGAGGAGGCTCCAACCCCTGCAGACGCCAAGCTGGGGCCAAAGAGCAAAGGTGCAGAGCTGGGCCATCATGCCAAGGCTGTGAGCAGCGCCAGGAGCCATGGGGCAAGCAGAGACCTCCCCCCAGCATGCTGGGACAGTAGCTGCCATAGCAGCAGCCCCGGCGAAGCGTTTGGCACTCGAGGATGCCCACACACTCCTTGCAAAATCAGAGGCAATTAGTAACAGGTATGTTTCTCCAAACCAGTGGATTTTGTGGCAGTTTCCAAACAAGCACACACAAACACTTTCTAAGACTCCAGCAACTACACATTGCTGTGGCTTCACTCACCTTTTGTTTTACATCTAAGAAAATACAATCTCTTCAGTACAATCTTGTTTTGCAGCACATAATTCTTGATAATGCACAATCACTTGGAGTTGGGGGTGGAGTGGGGCTTAGACCATATCAAATCTATACAACAGTGGAGACAATTATAATACACAGATCCTGATTTTATAATCCTCTTCTGACTATCTCATGGGAAATCCATTATCCTGATCCCTGTACAGACAAGCCAAACCCACCTGTACCAAATCAAAACCAAAGGTCTCCCCAAAATCCAGAGCTTGCTAAGGATTTGATATGTAAATTCAGGTAATTTTAGCTCCTCCTTGGTGTGTCTTTTTCTTGGGCATACTTCTTCCAGCACTTATTCTGAGACCCTAAGCCAAAATCCCCTGTTTCTTCTGTTTCATCTGCAGATTATGATTTCCATGCAAAATTCATTACTGCAGTTACAGTGGCCTGAAAAAAATACCCAAAACAAAAAAAAGTAATTGGCAGACTATGGCACAGGACTTATCTACAATGAATCATAAAGGACAAACATTTTTTTTTTAATTTTTTTTAAAACAAGTCCTTTACACCTGACAGCCCAGACTGAGAGCAAACCTGAAAGACTTGCATCCCTGCTTTTGAACATTGCTTTTCCTGACAGTAAACCCAGGTCTGCTTTCAGACCTGAGCACAGCACCTCAGCACTTCAGCAGGCCTGCAGAATATTTACCTAAGGGTAGAAATGTGACCATATGTTTTCATATCACAGTGCTGCAGATACTTGCACTGTCCCCTTTTCATACCTGTGCATGTAAAAATACTGTTAGCTTTAGATAACAGCTGCCTATGCAGCTGGCTGCAGCACAGGTAAATGTTTGCAATTCCTTCCTATAAATGAAAATATGCTAACAAACTTGCCTGGATTTCAGAAGCCTCTGGTGTTTAACTTAGTCTATAGCTAAAGCAAGTTCTCTCCCTTTAGCATATCATGTTGTATACAATCAGGAAACACAGCAAGGGAACACATGCATTTTAAACTGGGAGTCCTAAGCATTATAATAAATCTGGTTCAATGAAATATGGAGTCCATGAAATAACTTTCTAAACCTGTGGAAGCTTCCTGTCCCTGACATCAGTCACTCACCTTCACTTTTTGCACAGGCCATGAGTTATGGACAAAGCATAATTTTCAGGTATCAACCCTACCTACCACCACATCCTTTAGGCAAAGCCCTGAACTTCATCTGCTGAAATAATGCCATTGCCTTTTTTTAAAATTCAAATTTTAAAATTCAAAACAGACTGTCCCCTCAATGTCTCTGTGAGCAGATGAACAAATAAATTTCCTACCTGGTTCAACTACTATGAATGGTGAACCCAGTTCCTCTGCCCCTGGGAGCTCCTTTCAGATAAACAGTCATCAGCCTTCTAAACTCTTCTGTCTCTCCAAAAGTATTTTTAATATGCATCTCAAGCAGCTTGTTAAAAACCTGCTAGTGCTGGAAAGCATTCCCAACGTAACATCGAGTTTATCAGAAGTGAGTGATTAACCAGATATCAGGCAGACAGGCTGGATTTTTGAAGGTGGATGTATATTTCTGAGATAAATCACTGCCTGCATTCAATTTTTGCTGTAGTACATTTAAAGCACTACATACAAATAACAAAATATGTCATTAAAACTTCTGCTTTTGACCACAGACTTCTTTTTGTTGTCTCAGGCAAATTATCATACATGTTGCGTGTCTGAACACTTTCACTACATACCTATTCATTTCATATTGTACTGGGAACAAGCACGAAATGTCTTCTATGCACTGGACTCCTCTAGCATATCTGTACCAGAACTAAACTGAGTTTCTGAAGAAACTTCTTAGTGACCTTCTCAATCAGTTTTTCTTACTGTTTGGGCAGCACAACAAAGGTGCTGTTTCCAGTCCCAGGATACAGTCACTGTTCCTGCCTTTAACTCAGTGAACTTCCAAGTGCTTTTGGCATTTGTTCAAACAAAACACACTGAGGCTGTAGGATGGTTATCAAGTATAAACCTGCTCCACCATCCTAAAGTAAGAGTGACAGTAAAGATAGGTACCAAGAGAGAGAATCCATGAGAAAGATCAGAATGGGGATTACAGAGAAAGAACATCAGCTTAAGTGCTGTGGTTCATACTATAGGGAAGGCATAAAAAGAAGAGGCTCAGAAATCATCCAAAACTGATCTTTCAGTGTTTGTGGCTACCTGACCCAGGCTAGGAAGGGAAAGCTGCCCTACAACCCAGTATGGCTTTCATGCAAAACTTGTGAATTTTCAGAGGCATTTTAATGACAACCTATAGCTTCACTAGGGCTTGGGTTCAGCCCTGAACATCCAGCTATAGCAGGGTCTTCTTACACCTCATTTTATTAAAAGGAAAACTCACATAGGTTTACACTGTAAAGTTCAGACTAGCTTAAAAACTTTCCTAGCCTTTCCTAGGTCTCTTGCCTCCCCTAAAACAATTACATTTTATAATTCAGAAACTTTTACAAGCTACCACTCTAATGTTTAATAGACAACAAAACATATTTATATACACACCCCTCAACACAGATTCCTTGCTATATCAAATACAGGTGATGCACAAATGCAGTATGAAACCTTGCCCAAAATTCACAACTGCCCATAAATCAAAACTTCTAATACTTCCAATTACTCATGACTTCCCTTTCAATCGTTTTCAGTGGCTCATTGCAGAGAAATGTCAGCTATCTGCCCTCACCAGTCACACCCTACAAAAGTGTCACCACTGGAACCTCTCAAAAGCATCACTCCCTTTCACAATGCAATTTTTGTCACCTGTAAAACAAGACTCTTGAACCTGTACAAACTCTAGCCCTACACAGAACTCGGCTGATTTCAAAGGGATTGCACACAGACTTGAAATAACGCATCTGTCAAAAAGCTTCCTGAATTCGAGCTACTGCTATTTATTTCCATTAAGAACTTTTCTCGACTTCTGAACAAATTCATGATCTCCTTCCACTGTAGCATTCACTAAGTGTTAAGTTCCTGCTCTCACTTTAGCTACATGCACTTTAAAAATCTGTCTAATGTACTTTTATAAGCACTATATGGATGGGAGCTGCTTCAGTACCGTGTGGCATAGCAGTTGCTGCGGTAACACCATTTTTTCTTAAATGATAAAGCAAGAGTGCCAGAGGTCTCTATATACTAAGAATTAACATATTAACATATCACCTCAGGCCTATAGTGAATAGTTCTCAGGAAAAGAGAGAGAGGTGTATGCTCCACACACACTTCTTCGCAAGAGCTCCCATGTAGAAATTCTGGCTTCAACATATCCAGTGTGTGAGTGAAATGCCACTCAGCTCCATCAAGTTCATTTCAGCAAGTTTAGAGATTTCTCACTTTTGCTAATCCCTGAGACCACCACCTTGCCTGGCAGAAATCAATGCCTGAACCCACAGTGCTTTACACAGCCTGAAGAATTCATTCTTATTAATCACATCCAAAAATACATATAGAAACAATCTTTTTGAAAAAGAAAGTGGAAAGACAATTACCAGGATATCTACTTACTACACTTGCTTGCCTTACCCAGGCAAAAAACTCATTGCAAGTTATGACACTGATACCATAAAATCTTGGGATGTGATTACCTTACCTACTGTTTTGGGAGAATTTCTTTTTGGCATAGTGTTCATATAACACAGTGTGGTATTCCATATCAGTTTTTCCCTTTAAACTAGATGAGAAGAATTTTCTTAGGCAAATAAAGTAATAAAAAGAACTTGAACCTGCAGCGGCAGGCAAAATATCCACAGACTTCAAAGGGATATGATGCCTACGGTTTGCTGGATTGAGCCTGAAGAGAAAATGCATGTCCCTTCTGCAGTGTTACTGTAACTGAGAAGCAAGAGCTCCAGATTTTCTTCTCTCTCCTCCAGCTGTACATAGTATTACCTTTTCCATAGGTTTCCACGCATGTAGCTGCAATACTTTTTTTTCCAAAGTTGCACATTCTGAAGCTGGGGGGCCAAATAATTTTGAGGCCCTCCTTGAATTTTGCTTTACCACCCACTGTCAAGTACATCAGGAAGGTGGAGGTGGAGCAAGCAAGTTTATCAAAATTCAACATCCTTAAGAATTCTTAAGAATTATATTTTTCTGGGGTAAAGCACTACTAAAGCTGTATAGGTGGAGACTGGAGAATGCATTCCAAGATACTTTCCTACCTCTACCATCATCTCCTAAAGAAAATAAAGCATTATAAATGCATAAATATGGGCACGCAATAATTCTGGGAGAACAGAACTTGTGTCCATATAGCACATTTCTGTTCCCCTCCTTCCCAGAGTATAAAAAAGAAACTCCACCTACAGTCAGGTAAACCAGCTCCTCCTTTCTATGCCATGCTGCAGAGGTGGAAAGTCCATGTTCAACTCTTCATTAAGCTTTGTATTAGCAATGCTTATGCATTGGATATGTTGAATATCACCCAACAAAATATCAGAGCTGGAGCAATTCACTGCTTGACTAAACTAATGACACATTTTCCTGCTGTCCTCACTGCATTATCAGTGCAGTATTAACAGTGATGTTGCTTAATGCACTGTTAAATACCCTGTGCTATTTATTTTCTTGCAAAAGAACTTCCTTCTCTTCCCACTTTGGATTAAAGCCCATTTTGCATCACACTATGGCCAATAATTTATCTGACCAATCATGTGGAAGGGATGAGGGGAATAAAAGGAGACAGGAAGGTAGCAGCTGTGAAGACAATTTGAAAGGAACCATACATTGACACAGCTTCTAAGTTACAGACTAAGTGCTTCTGCACTTCTTTTTTTAAATGGAGTATTAATGCTTATGAAAGTAATTAAGCCTTTTTAATGCTCACATTCTAATTACTGTCATGCCAAATACCCACAGTAAAAGCTAACAACAGAGTAGAAATACAGTAAACTGGTTTTTAATTTTCATCCAAACCCTGCACTGATATTGCCTATTTCTGCTGACCTAGCGAGCAACTGGCAGAGGTAATGAAAAAGTGCCTATCCTCTGCACACAGAAACCTAAGATATAAACCCACCTCATGACAAGCAAGGTAAGGGACTTCTGGGCAGCTACAGCAATTGTGGACCTGAATCATTAATTTTTAGCTGACAGCATTTTTTATTCTTTATTATTAGAGTTATTGCATCTTCAAAGTGAAAGCCTTATTTCATGAAATTACAAAAACACAATTGATGGTAGCAATTTATTCCAGGACCTGAAGACGTTCACTGGCAATCTAACGATGGATGGAATTATTGTTGACAATTTTACAAAAGCTTTTATCAGAGTTTATGGGCCATTAAGCCCAACAGTGCGATTACCAGTACGATATCATCTCTCTCAGAGTACATTGTTGGCCCACAACAATTGGTTTTCTAATCCTCTCTATTATCATCAGTCTGTTTTACTTAGAAGTCATATGTTTGCTATTTCTGAAATGATCTGAGTCTTTGAAACTGTATTTTAGTCCACAGATAGGATCCAATAGGTAGCATACTAAACAAGATAAAATAGCCCTCCTTTAAAATGCCAACAATCAATCAGATTTCTCTTCATAAGCTGAAATCCAAAACACAGATGTTAGCATACCTGCATTAAATTACATGATACAGGCAATACAGTAAAAAGGGTAATATTTCTCTCCAGAACATCAAAGGATTCAGTTCTTGACCTGAGTTTGTCATTGACACCCTTCCATGGCTTAAGCTATCAGGAATTAATTTGGCTCGTAGTAACTAATGACCAGACAGAAAAGAAATAGAGAAGGTGTTAATTAGCTATTTTTACTCTTAATTCACTGAAAAACATGTGCTCATTGATGCAAACCAGACTGCTGCTGCTCAAATCAAGATGACCCTCATTTAGGAAAAGGGTCTGTTCTTCCTTTTTTGCACATGCTAAGTCTTTCATGTGTCAGAGAGAATTATCCACACACACTGATGGGAGCATCTTACACACTACTGAACACAAACTTCCTTGGTGCTGGATTAGTTCATCTACCATAGACAACTGTGATAAAGTGATGCTGCCTAGGGGATCTGCTTCATTAAGGAGGGAAAGAGAGAACAAGAGCAGATCTGAAATAATAAAATTAACAAGAGCACCTTGAAGAGCTTATTAGGTAGGAAACAGACTGACAATACCACTGTTCAACACTTAATTAATTACTTTTTGAAGACCAGATGGAAATAAGAGAGCATTTCAGTTGTCATCCTTTCATATTCAAAACAAAAAGACAAATATCTAACTGATCCATTAACTGGGGATGCATCCTAAAACAGATGTTTTAAGAAATAATGAGATTCTACCAGATAACTGAAGATACACAAGTTTCGACTTCACCTCTTACTGCATACTTCCTCACTGCAAGAGGTTAAATTAGGAGCTACAAATTACTTTTACACCAAATAAAAAATGCTGCAACTCAGTTACTTATTCTTACAGGCAGGTGGAAGCTGAACACACAACATAAATTTGTCTTACATGCTTTCCCTTCCGGATCTGCTGTGAAATACTTGAAGCTGCTCCTACTCTCGAAGAACTTCTGCCATTAATTTCAGGGTAGTGATAATGGCACCAGTATCTACCCAGATGTTACAAACATGGCAATAAAAGCAAAGTGTGGAGCTGATACCACCTTGCAAAGCACCTCATTCAGTCTGCTGCACAGACACCAGCTCAATTCTCGCATTGACCTTTCTCTGTCACAAGAGTGAAACTTGGAATAGAAGCCTGTGCTCTGTCCCCAACATGTTTGGGTACACAAGGAACAGCTAGAAGGGGCTTTTTTCATTAGAAAGCCAAACACCAAATGGTCCATATTTACAGGCATTTAATCAGTGCCCTGTCGGCCACTGTGTCTCACTAAGGACAGTCTCAGCATTCTGATACCAGTCAAAATTCAAATATAGAACCTAAAGTGGAAAAAACTCTTGCTGGGCACAACTTATCTTCTATTCACGTTACCACAGGTCTCCATTAGGAATGACTTGGATCAGTACCCGAGGGAAGGGGAGATAGGGCTTTCCAACAGCTTGGGTTTTGGCAGTGATTTCAGAGCTAGACTAAGGGAGAGAAGTCAAACTTTCACCATTTCCCAGCTCTCCTCAAATGCCAAGGGCCCCACATCCTACACACCGTTCTGTTGTGCAAAACTCATGTTCTACTGGAAATCTAACAGCTTCAATTATGGCCTAGCTGTGACAAATCAACTTCTAGAGTCAGGATTTTGCCAACTAACACTTCTGCTTCCAAAAAAATTGGTTTGTTTTGTTCTGGTTTAATCAGTTTTTCACTTGGTGTTTTCTGTTTGTTTTTAATGGCCAAGAAAAGAAAAGGCATGTAAGTATGCAAAGGCATGCTCAGCTACCCTAAAGAGCAGTAAAACAAATTGTATCCTGTTCAAGAACTGAGAATGTCAAAATTCCATTCATGAGAAACAGGCTGCAATAAAAATGGAGGAGAAAAAACACTTCACTCCTCAACTTGGATGTTCACCAAAGGCCCTTACTATTGAGCAGTTTCCATAACATAGTGCCAGCCAGTCACTTGGACTTGATGGTAACTCCCCACCATTTTTGTGGGGGAAGGTTTCCTCGTCTTCATGTGCACAGTAGATGATTTGTGAACCTTCAGATTCAACACAGGAGAAGAAAATTTGTCAAACAGTCATATCTGCTCATATCACAGCTGTCCCTTCCCAGTGATTAAAGGAAATGAGGAAGTTTTTATTTTTCTCCTAGCTTCTAAAGCTTGTGCAACATTCACCACCAATGCCTTCAGGTAGGAGAACCATAACTTCCACTCTCAGAAGTAATAGTGATCACAATAGTGATATGCAAAATGGCATTTTTATCTGGCATTGAAGATCTGACACCTTCATAACTTTGAAAGTCGCTTTTATCAAACAGGCATCCCTTGTCTCTAATGTACTTTCCATGGTATATTAACTCAAAAAGTTGGAAAGAAACCTTATACCAAAATTTTCTCCTGAATAGAGCAGATGATCACTTGGCCAGTAGGCCACAAATCTTACCTATTCTCCATATCCCTTTCAACCAGAGCTATTTGCCTTTGATAGTCCAGAGTATATTTTCTTAAATTAACATTGCTTTGTCCATGCTACAAACAGGTATGACAGAGTAGTAAAGTGACCATACCTTTTTTTTAAAAAACACTATTTTCACAACACAAAACTACCTTGGATTTTAGTTTGGTAATACAGCTACCTAAAATTAACCCAAACTACAGAATGACAACATCAGGAAACAAAGAACAAAGACCTTTCTTTCCTTGTCTTCTACATAGAATTGCAATGCTCTCATCCCAAGCCCAAGAGCAGAAGTTGCAAGTGACCCGTGAAACACCAGGAACAGCACATGATCCATGAACACGTATGAGAAAAGCAGTTTTCTGCCTCTCTGGTGCCCCTTTCCCACATCCATGGGAGTTGATGGTCAAGTAAGACATGAAGGAAAGCTAGGATTGCAGCAACTGTAAATATTTGGGAAGCACCTGCTTGAGAATTGCCCACTACAGTCACAGAAAATAGAGGTGGCCCTTGGCCAGGTGACTTTTTTTTTCCAATGAAGTATCTGTTTGTAGAAAATTCACAAGAAAATATAAGTGTGGAAGATAGAGCACAATGCCACCTGTGCAAAACAAATATGCACCCATTTTAATGCGAGCTCTGGTTAAGTGGCTTGTGTTGAAATGCTACCTAGCATTCCAAGTGTAAACCAGCTTAATCATATCTATTGAAAACCACATAATAAATAACATGAAATATGCAGCATGCCATCCTAATTGCAGAGGTTGTCTCACTTACTAGAAGTCATTTATTTATTCAAATGACTTGAGCTATGTGATTCAATCTGAATCATGGGAACTGGTTACTGATTTGTGCAAACAGCCTCTTACTTCTTTGCTAAAGGCATTGTTGAAATAACTGACCCAACTGCTAAAACAAGCTTTTTCCTTAAACCCTGTCTCCTGCTTTAGTCTTGTCTCCTGCTTTAGTCTTATCTCCTGAGTGAACTTCAAGAATACATCATTGTTCCACAAAAACATTGTGAACTGAATTTAAAAAAACAAACAAACAAACAAACAAACAACAAAACTAATTCCAATGTAAGGAATTAATAATGCAATGGAAAAACTGGTATTTTCAAGATCAAATAATTGCTTAGTAATAGGGAACCACACATGCAGCCATAACTTCACTTTGCAGAACTGAAATACACAGCTCTCAAGAAGAAACATCCACTGCCTCAGATGTGAATCAAACTCGGCTTTCAGAATTGCACATATATCTCAGACCTTAACGGGGGACGGGGAGTGAATACATATCCCTAGACAGACGAAGCTATGATTTTTAATTTTTTATTTGGTTGGTTTGTTTTAGGGTTTTTTTTTTAAAGTTAGGTCTTGGAAATGTGAAAATTACCATCATAACTATGCTGCAGCTACATAGAAAGCACAATTTAGGAAACAGTTCAGACTTTACATCTGCTTACACCCAACCTTGATTTGCAGCTACTGTCTCACACTGCTGTTATTTCAGGAGGTGCTGGGGCTTCCCCGGGGCGGTGGAGCAAGGGGCCAGGCATGCTGAGCCCTACCACAGGCAGGGAGTGAGCACACCTCAGCCGCCAGGAGCCAAGCCAGATGCATGCCACCACAGGTCACCTCATCCCAGGCTCCAGCCAGCCTCCATCAAGGGACATGTCCCCAGGGAAGGGCACACAGAAGGGCCTTCAGGAAAGGGAAGGAATGATGGTCTGCATGAGACATTTTCTCAAAGCTTGCAAATAAGCTCCAAGTAGGATGCTGGTTACCTTCAACTCCAGGCAGTGTTTATCATCGGCTTGGGCATGGGGTGAGAGGACAAAGTTCTAGCAAGCAACTTCATCAGTGGCCACATGTGTTGCCTCAGGCAAGCATTCAAAGTCTCTGTGGCTTCAATCCCCTGAATCACAACAGGTAAAACAATACTTTTCCCTATCTAGGAAAAGTGCTGTTCGAGCTCGCAGTGCCCCAGTGCAAAGACTGGCTCATTTCCAGGGCTCTCTTGGTTATCTCTGTATTTGCTGTAGAATCTGGTGATGGGAAGGCAGGGATTATGCCACCATGTCCTGATTACCAAACATACAAACCCTCGCTCCCACAAAGTGATAATTTTCTCCTTATAAAAGCCAGAGCTAAAATACTACTATCCTGTCATCAAGACCAGCTGGTTTATATCCTCTTCTCCTTCCTTCCACCTCTTAGCCAGAAAACATCCTGTCTGGCACAGTCCCTGCCGACTCATCCAACCCTACTGGTCTCTGCACCCAGGAAGGAGCCATCAACCTCAGCAGAGCGATTCTGGCACGACTGCCTTTGCTGGTCCTGAACACACTCACACTTTCTCAGTTTGGGATGGAGGGGGCTGGCAAATCCCCCACTTTTCCAAAGAGCTGGAGGATCCTCGCAGGTAGGCTACCCACTTTTCACACAGCACCTTTGCAAGGTAAAGCAACCAGAGAGAGGTAACCGCTAGACAAGAAGGCTTTTAGCCCACACAGAAGCGTTGCTGGCCCTTGGGGCATTGCTACTGCTCAGCAGTGTCACCCTGCGTGCCCAGAGCCCCGGCCCGCCCGCTCCTGCACCTCCAGCAAGGAGCCTGCAAGGCTCGGGCTCCTCCTCTGGAGCTCAGCAAGGTATGGTGAAAGCACATAGCGTGCCGAGGCCTGGGAGGTAATGGATACCGAGCTTCTTTTAATTTAAACATATTTATTTGTACCTATTTCATTATTTTTATTATTTCATTATTTCAATTTATGAAAATAGAAAAATGTGAGCATTTTGGACTTCATTTAACTCAGTGTTCACAGAGATCAGAGCAAAACTATTAATGTGTATACAAATGACAGTTTACCTCACTCCCAAAACCTTAATTTTTTGAGCCAAGCTCAGCAAACATGCCTTGGCCAAAAAATCTAAGTGTAAGAAGGAGGTGTAAGAAAATCAAGTGGTATTCTGGTATTTTCAAAATAAACCTGCGAATTTTCATTTCAAACAACATTTCATTTTCCTTCTTGCCCAACTTGAAAAGAAATCATCTCAAGTCAAATTTGATCTTCCAGATTATATTAAAACAGGGCTTATTTCTTGGTGTTTTGTTGATGGTTTTTTGGGGTTTTTTCCTCTTCACTTCACTAAAACCACCCCTGACATACTTGCTTCAGTATGACTGGAAATTTTTCTTTTTTTCTAGGTTTTTTTTTCCCCTTCAACCACTGAAACAAACAAAAGCCACCCATGATTCAATGTACTCTGCAAGTAGAACATGCATGTGAACACGTAGATGTTTACTTTCATGTACGCAGATGTGCTGTGCAGATGAAGGAACTCTGGCAGAAGGAGAATCCCTGCATCTGCCTTGCACGAATCTGTCAACAGGCAAAACACACTTTGCATCCAAGCTTCCAAACGAAAGCTTACACATCCCTATGGGATACATAAACCCAGAGCCTCTCTCTCCTAACTATGCCTTCTGTTTGTTAAAAAATAATTTTTAAAAGGTGTGGTGTGGTAGCACTTGCACTTGTTAGCTCAATGGCCAACCCACATGGCTGCATCTTTTCACTCTGATCATCAGAAAGATTTCTTGTTTAAACATACAGTCTCACAGGTAGGTTTTTCACATTTCTTCCTTTGAGCAACCCTCAATAATATTAAGCATAGAGAGCACAATACCCACACCTAGATATTCCCCCTGTAAGACAAACTACAAAGTCATGTCGCAGTTTCTAATAAATAACATCTTGCTTCAGCAGAAATAGACATTTATTTTGATCCAAATTCTCTGTACAGAGGAGTACTTTTTTTTCCACATTTCCTTTAAGAATGACTTCTTCTGCACATACTAATGCCAAATGTTCTGTAACTATTTCTGAAATTAAAAAAAAATACCCTATTACTCAATACTGTTAGTTCAGCAGAATTCAGCCATAAAAAAGGAGGCATTACAATTCTGTTTGCCATAGTTGGAAGTTAAGAAGTAACATAACCAGAATGGACTGAAACACCATTAGGTCTCACACTGTACCTACTAATAGTGTTCCTGGAAGAAGGGGCACAGGAGAAGGTCAGATCCATATGTACTTAAAAGGATCAGCATGTACTGTATTGAGCTGATCAAGGACTGTCAAAGTCCACACAAAACATAAACCAGCAGATTTCCACACCGTGTACCATTTGTCCCTGGAAAAACATAATTCACTTGAACACTTTCTACCAACACCTACACAATGCTGATAAAGCCATAGTGCAGGCTCTCAGTGTCCTCATGCATTTCACAAATTCTCTAAAGCCAAGAACAGAAGAGCTTCTCAGGAAAAGAGGACTTCTTATGTGTCACATACAACACAGCTCTTATACCACCCTCATCACCAGAGGTGTGTGGCATTGCAGAAGCCTTGTTTGAAGGGTGCATCCCAGTGATGAGGGTCCCTCATTATTATCCCTGTGTTCCTCTGCCCCAGAGCTCAGCATCACACACCTCCTGGCCACAGACCCTGTCACAGGTGCTGGGTGAAGCATTGCTCAGGACCCAGAGAGGCAAGTTCTGCACTCAGAGCAAGAGGTGTTGCCCAAGCTTGGCTAACCTCGAGGCAAGTGTGAGACAGACAACTACCCTTGCCACTGCAGAAACTGCTGCTCCAGCTTTCATGGCAGACTACACACCTCCTACGACTGCCACAAAGCAAATGCAGGAACCAAAAAGTGAGAACAATCCTTCCACTGAGAAGCAAGTAACAGCCCTGCTGCATTTCCTAATAATTTTCTCTTTCTGATAAAGCTAGGAATTTCCCAGCCAAGTCGAATGTGATTCTTGTGCCAGATGAGACCTAACTGACAGAAGTTCATTTTTCACTAGTAGATGTCCAAGGAGAGCAGTACAGCAGAACGAGGGTTTGAGGAATTATAAACACAATTAGAAGATGCCGAATGCAATTCACACAATTCCAAAATGACAATTATTCTATCTACCAAGTAATCTTTTTACAGAATTTGACTAGTCTAGATTTATAAAGGTTTGCCAGACAGGTCACCCCAGGAAGCATTCTAAATATAGAATGGCCAGAAGATGGGTTTTTTTTTTTTGAGTATAGCCAGTTCTGCCCTCCCAAATAAAAGTTCTACAAGTCAAATTTGTTTGTTACACAAACCCTTTTGCAACACAGATCCAAGTCTAACATGAGATTTAACACAAGTTCTCATACCTGAAAAAGTTGGTGCTTATAATGTAACACGCTGACACGAATTTTGACTATCAGCTTCTTTCTGGGATAATCCACTCACATACACAGTGTGACTACTCTCCGGTGCACACATACTACTGAAACCTGGACTAGAGCAAGAGTTTGTAGCAACATCAACAGTTTCTATGCAAAACCATTCCATGAAGGTACTGTCATCCTCCTGAAAATGAAGTAAACTTTCCACTAGGCTTGTTTCTGAAGAGCTATTAAGCAAAGGCAGTTTGTGCTCAAGGAAGATAAGGACACTTTCTGAAGGAACTGGTTTGGCTAGTCAGCTATCTTGCTGCTAAAGCTAGCATAACCCAGTGATTTCAGTGATACATGGATACCTAAATGCAAAAGTCAGCCCTGAGGACCATAATGGCATTGTATGACACTCCCCAAAAGTCTCTCTTTATAAATTAACAAATAAATTACAACGGACTATTCTGATTGTAAAATCTTCAAGGCATTGATCTTGATTTCCAATTTATCTGCAAATATCTTAATATACTCTTGATGCAAGAAATAACACATTTGTGTTTAGTAGCACTTCACCATCTAGTTTGCTCACCCTACACACACGCTTTGCAGAGGTCAAGTTCCCGTGTAAAATTTTGCACATGGTCACTGTATTTTGCAGATTGCCTGAATTAAGGAGATGACGGCTAGCATTTTACCTTCCCTTCATCAATCTGAATGATGGGTTTTGGTTTTGTTCTTATGCACTCACACACTGAGGAACTGGAGTAAAAGCAGGTCTACACTCAAGACTATTTATTTCTATTATTTCACCAAACTGGGCTTTAGCAGTACCTAACTTTCCATCTCTCTAACAGTATTTACCACCAAGACTGCACAGATTTATTTTAGTTTCTAAATCCAAAAATGTTTGGTCATTTACCAAAGAGAATAGAAAATAATAAGTGGTTGCATAGACAAGATCTCACATAATAAATACCTACACAAACATACTAGGTCCTGTCTACATAGAAAATTCTGTTTGTGTCAGTGGTATTACAAACACAGGAATGAGTGAACAGTGTACTAGCTCTCCTGGGACTTTAAAAGAAGTATGATACATCTTTCACCTGGCACCAGGTACACAGAGAACACCAATGATTCCACAGCCAAGCTGTGGATGTGTGGGCAGCCCCCTGCTCTGGGGGGGCCCCCATAGCAGGCACAACTCACTGGCTTCTCCTGCCAGATCTCTGCTCCACAGAGTAGCAGCCAGGTTACACTGCAGTGTATCTAAAAAGGCACTGGATGCTTGCATGTAACTGCATCAAGCTCTGCACAATCCACAAAGACTCGTCTACTTGTACACATCTGCACACAGTGCAGAAACTACAAGACAATGTAAAGGGCAGCAATACTCAATATAAGTACAGACACAGCCCACACGTAAACACTGTACAGGATATTAGCCAAAGATTTTTAACTTCACACCGACATGAATACTTCAATACCCTTAAAGAACTTAGTCCTCTGTATAAGATTCCAAGCAAAGCTACCACAGTTCACTCCAGCAGCTCCCGAGCCACCCAGCACACCTGCGCGCACACTCCCGACATGGAACAGCACACTCCCACCCCACAACAGCTTCAGCTACAGATCAAAACTGGAGATATAAAACCAATATATAGCAACAAAAAGCAATCTGCTGGACTGTAGCACTGATGCCAAGCACTGGCACACAAAAAGGACATGGGTCAAATGCATCGCATAAATGACATGCCAGCTATCACAGGTATTTATCTCAGGTACCACCAATTACGCCTCCCAGGGTACATTAGTGGAAATCTGGATTAGTTCCACAGTGCTTAATGTGGGTCAACATCAGATCAGGTAGACAGAGGCAGGTATTGATCCTTGAGATGAGAGTACTTCACTTCTGAGCAATGCTGTTTGGTTCTGGAATATGTTCAATTAGGCTTTTTTTTTTTTTTTTTGGTATCTTAATGACTACAGTGTTATAACAAAACCAGTTTTCTCGTATCCACCTTCAAGAAAATTAATTCTACAATTTTGGGAGAAGACACAATTGTATTTAAATTTCCATTCAAACATTATGTTGATTGGATTTTATAGGCTGCTTCTGATGTCCTCCTAACAGTTGCCCAAATACCTTTTCTTTTTTTGAAGCATCAGCTTTTGGTAATAAAAAAAATCAGGCTGAAGTTTTAAGAAGTGTCATTTCACATGCAATTTGAACTTGCAGAAGCATTGCGTTTATTTATGATAGCAAGGTTCCTCTCAGCATTTCTCTGAATTGTGATGCTAGGTGTTATCGTTTGACCAAGAAGGCAGTCCCCAACATACACTGATCCTCTACCTGCTGGACCTGTTGCTTCAATGCAATATCTCACCATTCTGAGATGCTGCTTCATTTTGTGCCTCTGAGTAATCTTTGTGCTTATCTTCAAGTGTGGGGAGAAACTAATAAAGTTCAATCAATTGATTCATGCTTTCTGAAGAAATCCTTCTGCCTTCACCTATGCTACTGAGCCTTCCAGCTCTTACCAGAGGAACAGTTACTTGCCACAACAAATCCTGAGAATAACCTCTATTGGATTTATCATGTAGCTTTAGATTATATAGTGATACTAAAAAAACTAGCAACCTCCTAAGCTTATGAGACACAGAATTAAACATTATAAACAAGGTATTTCTCCTCACTCCTTACATATTATATACGACATGTGCACTTGAGACTGCATCTCAAAAGACAGGCAGAGTAGATGGGAGGCAGTTTACTTCTCATCAGCTTCAAAGGGTGAGGAAAAATAAATAAAAAGAAAACCGGGAAAGAAAAACTGCCCATGTTACATCAACAACAGGTATGAACTTGATTTCTGGAACAAGAGAATCTTTCCACTTTTTAAAGGTTGTGCAACTAGTTCTTTTGGATGGGGTGTTCCTCACTTTCAGGGCGGCTTTACAGTCCACAGTCACGAAAGACTCTCAGTTGCTCTAAGCCATCCAATCAGCCTTTCTAGAAAGTAATACTTCTCTTCTCCCGCTTTTTCTTTAAAAAGAATCAAAGGAAAAAGAAGAAAAACCAAACCACCCAAATCTGCATTTTTTCCTCTGGCTGGCAGATTTCCAAGATAAAGAGGACTGCTCTCCGGCTGGAACAGCAGCCAGGGCCTGCTCTCCAAACTCACAAAAGAGAACACCACACACAGAGAAAAAGTGACGGGTCTGACCAGCCAGAAACGTCTTCTCGCCCTCTGAGACAGCTTCTCCAACAAAGAAGGAAAACCCAAGCACCCGCGGCAGCCCCACGCCCCGGCCCCACAGCCAGCCCCGCCGCGCTGTTCCCACGCACCGCCGGGACGGGCGGGCAGCGCCGGCAGACTCGGGACGGGACAGGACGGGACGGGACGGCGGCTCCTTCGCGCCGGGTCGGGGAGGGATAAATCGCTCCCCTTTCTGATAACTGGAGAACCGGAACCCACAGGGAGTTTCCCTTCTTTTCAATCACCCCTCCCTAGGTGTATACTTCTTTCTGTTATTACTATGACTATTTCTGAACAGGACGAGCGGAGGTGTCCGGGTCAGAGCGACAGCGGGTTACCGGAGCGGTGCCTACTCGGGAACCCCGCGGCTTTTCCCCGCCGCCACGGTGCAGGGGAGCCGGGGAGCACTCTCCGAGGAGAGACCGGGCAACGTGGGAAGGGGGGAAGAAGAAAAAAAGAAACACCAAAGGCGAGAAGTATAACCGATGAGATGTGCCAAGGCTTATTCCCTTTTATTTCCTCCACCCCCACAAAAGAAAATAAGCCAAGAATCAGGAAGTCAGGGCTGCGTGATCGCTGCTATAGGTTTGGTTTTCTCCCCGTTTCTCCTCTCTCCCTCTTTTTGGAGTGGGTTTTTTTGTTTTGGTTTGTTTTTCTTCTCAGGGAAATAAGTTGGGACTTTCCCTCCGCCTCTCCCCACGGGAGGCCGCGGCACGCAGCCGCCCGCAGCCCCGGCTCCCTGGTTCCCCGGGACGCAGCCGGCAAATGGCAGCGGGAACCCCGCGCTCCCCTACCTTTCTTTCCCTCCACGGCGAGGCAAAGAGCGAGGCGCCCCAGCAGCAGCACCAGGACAGCGGCGCCGCGGGGCCCGGCGGCAGCGAGGGGGCTGCGGCCGCCCATGCTGCGAGACCGCCGCTCCCTCGGCGGAGTGGGTGGGGGGTCGGACGGGACGGGCGCACGGCTGATGCCGCGGAGCTGCTCCTGCTCTGCTCTTCTCCCGCCGCAGCGATCAGCTCCTCTCCGGCGCTCTGCCCTGCGCGGCTCCGAGCAGCATGCTGGAGGGCGGCCGTCGAGGTCTGCGCGCACACGTGCGTGCCCCGCTGCGGGCGGGCTGCTGCCTTCTTCCTCCTCCTCCTCCTCCTCCTCCTCCCACCTCTGCTCCTCCTGCTGCAGGCGGCGGCGGCTGCACGAGGGTTTGCGGAGCGGCTGGAGCCGGCTGTGGGACGGGGTGCGCCCGGCTGCGCTCTCCACTCGGTCGCGGAGCGCAGGGGCTCCCTCTGGGGACGCCAAGGAGGAGGATGGGGTGGGAGCAAGGAGGAGAGGGGAGGAGAAACCGGCAGCGGCCTTCCCCGCCTAGGTGGAGAAGAGGCGGTCCCCCCACCTGTCCCGGAATATAGGATAAGAGGAGGTGGGAGCGGGAACGAGATAGTTTAGCCGTTCCTCCTTGCTTGGAAGGGTGTGTACTTGTGGATTTTCTACTTCCCGGCAGTTTCTGCCCGGCAGCTGCCAAAGGCATGAGCGTGTATTTGCGCCACTGCTCGCAAAAAAAGCGGCATGGCCCTAACGCAGCTTCTGCCTTCCCGTGTCCCCGCCCGCGAGTGACGGGGGGCGGTGCGGGTGTCCCGGGCGGGGTTGCAGCAGAAGCGCTGTTCTATCCCACCCGGTCCCATCCCATCCCATCCCGTCCCTCAGGGAGAGCTGTCCCGTCGCAGCGCCGGAGAGAGGAGTGCAGGAGAACTGAAGTGTATTACTGGGGAGCAGCGAAGACGTTCCGGAGGTTCGATCCACTCCCCAGGGGCGCATCTTCTGTCTCATTTCTGCCCCCCGACATGAGCGGAGCCCACTCGGCCTCTGCTGATAGTCTTGCTCTCGTTCTGGTCATTTTACTCCCAGTACTTGTAAGGCCGAGTGTGTGCGTGAAATGAAACAGTGCAGTTTTAATGCGTATGTAGCACACGGATAATAGGGTCCGTGTCTCCCCGTACCGTTTCTATTCCCCTGCCGCCAGCACTGAGAAAGCCCTCCTTGCTCCGCGTAGCAACTTACTTAATAAACACAAAATAGCACAGGTGATCCTGAGGTGCTCCAAGTACATCCACAGACATTAAGCAAGAGTACCTGTGTGGTGCTCTTTTCCCCCACGAGGAAAACCCAAGCTATTCTGTATTCATTAAAATATTCCTATGGGTTTTTAACAGGCTGTTTCTCTGGAAAGTGGGTGGAAGCACTGTCTTGTCACTCAGGTATGTAAATAGGACGTAGACATGCCATTTGTCTGGGCTGGGGTTTCCGAGTAAATCATGATTCAACACTCAAACTTGCTGAACGCTGGTGGTAATTTCTTCATAAAGCTCTTGTGAGGGCTTAGGTTACACAGTCAATAGGATATGAAGACTTAAAACTGCTGTGATTAACTGGGAACTCCAGAACTAAAGCAAATAATGACATGAGGTTTGGGAAATTCCATGCTGAATGTCTGTGTCTGTCACAGGGCATTGGAACACAATAGGTTGCAAAATAGCCACTGAGTGTACCTTGACTTTTCTCTGTTATGCATGTTTCTCTGAGAGATGCATCAAACTTCTCCTACCAGTCAAATTCCTCTGTAAAATCTTTTTCTGATAGTTTAACTAGCCACTGCCCTAAGCAGACAAAAAAATCTACCATCCCCGTTTACACATCCTAGCACAAAGCCCTATGCCTGACCACATGCCTTTAATCATTTATTAAGATGAGTTGCGTTACAAGACAGCTTTCACATGCTGTAGCTGACATTCTGGTTCGATTATATTTTGTAAATAAAGTGAAAGATGTACTTTGAAGTAAACTCAGACATTAATAACATCCGAGGAACTCTATTCATATGATTAGTTTCATGGCTGTAACTGAGGGCAGAATACAATACAGTATTAGTACGAATTTGCTTCAAAGATTCTCACACGGTGCGATTCCATAATGTGTATATGGTTCATTTCCATTTATTTAGACAACTAGGAGGATCTTTAAAAGTGAGAGAGACCTAGGAAAAAGAGATCAGTTTCTACGGAGGGAAGATTTGCAAAGCATCCTCATCTCACACTAATGATGACAGCTTGCATTATGACAAAGGAAATGCAATTAAGACAACCAAGAAATGAACTTTGAATCAGTTCTGTAGGTAAATAATTAATAAAAATGCACCCCTAGACACACACACGAGGTATCAAGTTACCACTGTAGAAGGCAGTAAGGTTTTTTAAATGTAGAAGAAGAAAGGATTCAAAGTGACAAATGAAAACCAAACAAAATGTAGGAAAAAACCCTAAAAGTCAAGCAACATTTTTTTTTGTGTATGAATTCAGTGGAGAAACTGGTCCAAATCCTGTCCTAGCATGCTGAAGAATAAATACTTGCTTTGCAGAATTTTTGTGATTCTACCTGCTATACTGAGCAGGAACATTTCATACTTATTTCAGATCCCCTCCCCTCCCAATCATGTAAAATAAATGCACATAAATTCAAGTGTTCGATCCTAGTTAAACTCTTCCTTCATTGCTGACATGGTGAGCAAGAGGAGACTAGTCAAACTCCCCTTAAAATCTTTTTCCCACGCTGCCAATATCTGCTACAGGAGACTCTCATCTGCTGCAGGCAGTGCAGTACTGCTGAAGGAGCTACACAGCAAGCTGCCATAAATTCTGTCCTCCCACCTTTTGAGCACAAATGTGTTACTTTTGTGACATTGTGCTCTGCTTGCCAAGGTCACAAGACATGTAAAGGAACTCTAAGACTGAAGTTTGAGAAGCTTACCAGAGGCAGCAATTTCAGGCCTTTTTTACACAACTGAGCAATTTCTGAAAGGGTTTGAATTCAAACATGACATTTTCCCTAAACAGCTGGTCACATACCCAATGACTGCCTTTGGTATAACTCCTTTGAAGCGAACATGAATTTTACCAAGGGCATGCAATATTCATGTTGCAAAATTTTATTACTGGCTGCATGTGTGAGTGGATCAAAGGTCATGGGACAAAGGCCAAACTTTAGATCACCAACTTTTACATTGGTAATTCATAGTGAAAATACTAAATATAACATCTCTCTTCAGCTTTCTTTTGATTTACTTGCTTTATAGCATGTGTGTGTATATATGGATATATATCTTGTCTTCTATATATTCAGCATAAACACGATGGCCTATGAAGTGAAGATCATGTAATCTGGTAGTTCTTCCACATGAAGCTACTTCTGAATTGCAGAATTTGACTGCAGTTGCTCACCACCACTTGCCTGCACCGCTGAGCTGGTTACTTTGTCGCACATGGAGAGAAGTAACTGTAAGAGGTGAATAACTGGTTTCCCTGTCAGTGGAAAAAGCAGGATTAATTCTCCTATCTCTTCTATATTCTCTCAAAACAGAATAGAGTTTCAAAATCCTGTCAAGAGCAAAAAAAAAATCCCTGCTGCTGGATCCTTTCTTTACATGAAAAAAAAAAAAAAGTGCTGTTTTTCATTATCCGCCAAGAGTGGGTCAGCATTTGCTCCTCAGAAAAAATTATCAGCAACCATTCCTCAGTGGCAATGCTGCTCTTCTCTGTGAGTTGTGAAAGTGATTTCAAAGGGCAGGCCTTTTACTGGAAGAGAAAAATTAAATGGAGATGAATTAGCGGAGTTTTACAATCCGGTTTGCTCAGATTTTGCATGGTGTTTGAGATTGTCAACATTGTATTTTGCATTGGAGTTTGTATTCTGTGACTCCTCACTCAGGTTTTAAAGCAAAGGCTGAGATAAAAATTCATGGAGCTTTATAGCACTTTGCATGTTGAAGATATTGCACACACATTAACTAATTTATCTTTGCAAATCTCCTGTAAAGCAGGTTAGTAGCTATCATTTCCATTTTATAGATGTAAAATAATTTGCCTTGGGCGGAGTGTTAGTGGCAGAGCCAGGGTTATCACTCAAGAGCTCTATTTAAACCTTGGATCATGCTACTTCTAGAGAGTGTCCCTGATGAAAATGGATGCATTTTTACAGATTATCTTTCTCTTTTCACTTAACGCTGTTTACAGAATCACAGAATATGCTTAGTAGGAAGGAACGCATCAGGATCATCGAGTCTAACTTCTGGCCTTGCACAGGACACCCCAAGAATTACACCATGGGCCTGAGTGCATTGTGCAAACACTTCTTGAACTCTGTCGGGCCTGGGGCTGTGACCTCTTCCGGGGGAGTCTGTTCCCGTGGCTAACCACCCTCTGGGGGAAGAACCTTTTCCCAATATCCAACCCAAGCCTTCCCTAACACAAGTCCAAGTCAGTCCCTCTGGTCCTGTCACTGGTCACCACAGAGAAGAGATCAGTCTGTGCCCTTCCTCTTCTGTTCATGAGGAAGTTTTATCTGCAGTGAGGTCTCCCCTCAGTCTCCTCCAGGCGGAACAGATCAAGTGACCTCAGTCACTTCTCATAAGGCTTCCCCTCAAGGCCCTTCACCATCTTTGTTGCTCTCCTTTGGGTTCTCTCTAATAGTTTTGTGTCTTTCTTATATTATGGCATCCAAAACTGCCCCCAGCACTCAGGGTGAGGCTGCACCAGTGCAGAGCACACCAGGGCAATCCTCTCCCTTGTCCAGCTGGTGATGCTGTGCCTGATGCACCCCAGGACACGATCGGCTCTCCTGGCTGCCCAGGCACTGATGACTCACGTTCAACTTTCTATCAACCAGAACCCCAAGGTCCCTTTCTGTGGCACTGCCTTTCAGCATCTCATTCACCAGCCTGTCCCTACATCCCAGGTTGCCCCATTGTAGGTGCAGAATCCAGCTGTTTGTTTGTTTTTATAACAGCACTTAAAAAGGACAACACCAACAAACACATGAGTGTTGAAATTAAACTTTAATTATAATAAATTGCACAGTCAGTATTTCAGCACATGACCAAGGTGTTATCTCAGGAGGGTTCTCACATGTTCTTTTTATATATATATATATATATAGATTTAGATTTAGATTTAGATTTAGATTTAGATTTATCTCTCATCTCAGTCACCAAGTTCACTGTAGCATTTTTCAGTGAAATTCTCTGAAATCAGGAACAGACTTTTAAAATTATTTAAACTCTGTTAGGGATTCACAGCACCAGCTAATACATTAATGAAAGCAGGGAACAAAAAATCAGTTTAAAAGTAAAACCTGTGTGACTGTAGTGGTTTTTAGCACCCAAAGATTAATTGCACCCATTGCATGGGAGAAAGTGTGAGCCATCTATTTTCTGAATTATGGCTTCTCTTTGAAAAGGCTCACAATTTTTGTCCAGTATAAAGCAGGGAAAAAAATTTAGTTTTGTGCATTTTGATTAACATCTAAAGTAATTACAAGGGAAAAAAAAGGTATGACAAATCCTTTCAGTACTGAAGATAAACACAGCAATTAATAAGATAAACTGAACAAGGTTATCAGGGTTTCATAAGAATAACTACACTGCATTGACAAAAGTATTCAGATTTAATCACTGTTTTGTTGTTCTTTCCCATCTCGAAAAATCTCTGCTGAACTCCTGGGGAATGTGGCACCTCCTTTGCCAGCTAGAGATAATTTCAAAGGATAGAATGCACTTCCTGCTTAAAAGCATCTGTTACATTGTTGTTTGTAACTTCATGTAGAAACTACTGTGGTTTTCACACACTTTTAGGAATTTCTTACCTCAGTAAGTTTTACAGTCCCTGAGGATAAGGACAAAAGGACTGATACTATGATGGAATGAAGTATATTATATACAAAATCTTTGTCACTAAACAGTACAATTTTCCTACATAAAGACAAGCTCCTGCCTTATTTCTGTACTTCGTCAAGATGACTTACACCTTGATATTAGTATGGTACCATATATTCCTTCATTCAACCAGAAATCATACAACCCTGTATAATTGCAGCAAATACAGTTTGAGCATGCTATCAATTAATGACAAGCCAGTGGAAGCAGAGCTAACACAGAATCACAGAATGGGTCAGATTGGAAGGGACCACACTGGGTCACTTGGTTCAGCCTCTCTGCTCAAGCAGGGTCATCCTAGAGCAAATGGCACAGTACCGCAGCCAGATTGTTCTTGAACATTTCCATTATGGGAGACTCCACAATCTCTCTGGGCAATGTGTTGTGGCCAATCTGCTTGGTCATCTGCACAGTAAAAAAGTTCTTCCTCACATGCAGATGGAGTTTTCTGTGCATCAGTTTCTGCCCATTGCCTCTTGTCCTATTGCTTGGTACCACTGAGAAGAGCCTGGATCCATTCTCTTGACACCTTCCCTTCAGATATGTACGTTCATTCATATGGTCCCCTCTCATGGACACAGTTCATGGACAGCTTGTTGTCCACCAGGATCACCAGGGCCTTCTCCACAGAGCTTCCTTCCAGCAGGTGAGCCCCCAGCCTGTGCTGGTGCGTGGTGACACTATCAGAGCACACTGTACGGTTATTCAGGATGGGAAAGTAGTAATGCTAGGTGTCTGATTATGAACACTAATACTGCTAATTGCATTACTTGCATTGTCTGTTCTGCATTTTATGCCCTTGCTGACCTAATTCCTGACCCACTGCATAGCCTGTCACAGTCCATGTATGTCCACAGTGACAAAGAGATGGGGACAACAAGGCACAAGCCCATGCCATAAACTTTGTTTCAGGAAGAGTAAAAGTGCCATGAAACCAAGCTCAGGTGTAGTGGTTGGTTTAGGTTGATTGTGGTTATCCTGCACCTTCCCTTCCCTTCCCTTCCCTTCCCTTCCCTTCCCTTGCCTCTTTCCAGTTCCCACACCAATTTCAATACCACGTGCAAATACTGCAAGTGGTTGGTCAAAATACTGTTTCCTTAGGTGTTTGTAGTGCTGAGAAATCTATGTCACAGAGAGAGTGAGGAAAGCTGGTAGCCCTGAGTAAAGGCACAAAGAATATGAGTGACATCAAGGGTGTGGCTGATTGAGGTTTCTTCAGATTCAGCCATCTCCTGCCGTTTGCATCCAAAGCAGAAGAGATGGGAAAGATAAGATGTTGCAACACTGTGATTCTTCTGAAAAACTACAGCAATCAGTCCTTATATAGGCTAGCAAATATAAAATAAGCCAGCCTTCCCTTATATCCACTCCTTGTTTTGCACTATTAATCTCTACCTAAACGGACTTGTCTACATTAATTCCTGTGTGTTACTCAAATTAAAACAAAGCTACACAGAGGCTGTTACAAGTAATTGTATAGGGCCATTCTCCAGTATGAAGTGAATTGTCACAGAGTAGATTTTTATCCATCAAAATGTTAAAGTGTCTCAGCCCACAGACTGATGTGCTTTCATCCAGGCTACCTATAAGGAGCACTCCTTGCCCTCTGCTGCCTCTCCAATTGTATGCAGAAGAGTACTAACCAGTCTAGTCTGGGACTGTTTGTATAAATGAATAATGCAGATGATCTAGCACAATGCGCAGGGAACACTCCCTGCACAATTGACCAACGTGAACATGGTCATAGCTATTTCCCAATATTTTGAAATCAGCAGTTCTGTTCCTTACTCAGTGCACACTGATTAAATAACTAAAGTATCTGAGTAGGTAAATTTTCCTTTCTAGCCAAAAAAACAGAGATAAGTTAGGAACAGTTATTTTTCCCAGCCCTGTTAGTAAATACCCTTATTTTATAGATATTTCCTTGCTTCTGCCTCCTCTGTGATCTCAGAGATATGCCACTGAAATCATTACCTTGCATATTTTTCACAGGAAAACCAAGCCAAATAGCAAAGCTGTCACTGAAGAGAAGGGGAAAATCATTTTTCTGTGCTTTGATATTTTTTCCCCCAAGGGTTTTAACTTTGAGTAGATTATAATTTTTATTTAAAGCAAAACAAGTCATAATGCTTTATAAAAAATTCTATCACGTTTTATTCAGCACTGCATAGCTAAATAATAAAGACATACGTGGCAAGTGGTCAATTCCATGATTAGTGTAACCTAAATCCCAGAGTCTGGCTTGTTGCACTGAAAAAAATCCCATAGGACTTGGACAGATAACTAGCAGACTTTTTTGCTTTATCATACCTTTAACTTTCAAAATCTTTCTCAGGTAAAAGTTTTCTGCAGCATGTTAGAGACATCAACAAATGTGACTGAGCAGAAGAGCACATTCTGGAAATCAGAGAGGTCAAAAAGTGCCCGACTTTCCAGCAACAGCATCTTTCTTTTCTAATGAGGAGGAGCCAATGCAAATGCCCCTGAGGAAGGCCTTAAGGCAGTTTGGCCAACATAGCAAGGTACAATATTGAAGACTGAGATTTGGGTAAGTGACTTGGTGTTGGTGGATAGGATCTGTGAAGTTAAACACCTGCAACATAAGCTCTGTCATTGTCAGTCCATGTGTTTCTGGGCATTTTCGTTCAGACTGCCTCTTGTGATCCTGTGGACTGAATGTCCACTACTCATTGGGGTATGCTACATATGCCCCTGGAGCACATCTTTCAGCTTAGTTCTTTTTGGAAGAAACACAGGTTTTGCATCCAAAGCCCATGGCATGAGGAGGATCAGCCTCAGAAGCACACTCCTAATCCATACCAAAATGCTTGCCCACAGTCTGCAGTTTCTAGAAAAAAGAGAAAAAGCAAAATATTTTAGTTCCTACCAAAGTAGGAATTTTAATCTTTAAAAGGCAAGGCAAGATCTAGAACTTTTTGAGGTTTCCAAACTGGGTCGATCCCAACCCCAGAACATAAATAGACTCAGCCTTTCATGGGTTACCTAGAAAACCATTTGATATAAGAATGGCAATGTGATGAGAATGCCAAGCATTTCCCATGACCCAGTGATACTGCAAGGTAAACAGCATACATAGGACTTGTAATGAAAAGAACAGACTAAAAGCAGCCAGGCAGCTCTTCAGGGAGCCATTCCAGTGGTACATATCTGCAGGCAGGCAGGGTGGGAACCAGGGCTAGCTACTGCATCCACAGAAATCAGGTGCTGCCACTCAGTTAGGACAAAGTTAGTTAGTTCACAAATCAGGTAATTAAGAGCTGACATCACATTTTAGGTGCTGTCAAAACATGGCTACGAAAAGGGGTTGTGAGGGGCCACCTGAATGCTCTGAGCTTTTTCTCTTCCTATTTATAGTGTGGTCCCCAACACACCTCAGGATATCTATTTGATCTCAGCTCTCTGGTTTACTTCTTGAGCTCCCAACAGCTTTGATGGCAGTGCTCCCTTTCTGTTCAGACAGATGAGCAATTCTTCGGGCATTTCAGTAAACCTTCCAGAGGTAATTAAGATATAGTTGTCTCTGTAGCTTCCTCTTCTCCAAACTCAGAGTCAGCCCTTAAAATCCCCATGTGACCTGACAGCAAGAGGATGTGAACATCTAATCAATTCCATGTGCACACTCCCACCTCCATCAGACCCCCAGCTACCAGTGTGTGATATCCTGCACTGCTGGCAAGAACACAATATCCTGGTGTAATAGAAAGCATACCATAAAAGAGCCCAGGGATATATGAGGATAAAGAGACCTGCCTCCTGCCAATTTTTTTTCTGAAATGGGTCAGATTGGTTAGGTTACTTCACATTCTCCATCATCCCATCTTCATAAGCAGCTCCCCAAACTTACAAGCTCCTTGTCATTTGATTTCATGCATTACTTCCTTTCCCAGCCACTTCTGCAGAACTAGAGACCCAATTCATTTAAGAAATGAGACCCAGTGCAAGAGCATTAACTTTTCCAGATCTGCTTCCTTCCTGACCTCACTGCTTATTTGACTGTAAAACAACTGATGCTGCAGATTTCAAAGAGGCGAGTGCGGACCACAATTTCTATTCCCAGTCTGTGGGAGTGGGAAAGCAACTTCGGCATAAATACATGCAATTTGATACTTTAAATATATTTTAAACCAGCTCCTTTTCCTTTAAGCCTAATTTCCTCTGAAGATAGAAATTTATCAACAATGACTCAAGCTTCCTCAAGGTTTTATCAATTTAAACTTCAATAATGTTCTTCCTTTATGGGTTCATGCTACATTGCCTAGCCTTTGCTTATCCAGCCAGCATGAGCTCATGCAAACCAATACTTTGGCTTTTCTGGCTTGTTTGCGTGACTGCTTTTTCATTATGTGCCTTGCCCAATCTATTAATTTGAGATGAGGGTCTTGTGGGAATTAATCCTGGAAATGGATGAGCTGTTTAAAAGCTTGCCTGTTTTCTATATGGTTGCAGAATATAGAAATGCTTCTTCTACATGAAGCAGGCAACAAATGCCTGGACCTCCCAACAGTGCAGCTACTGGAGACTGTTTTTCTCCCTTTGTTGCCTGTCATCTGCAGTTCACTCCTGTGCCCTCCAACACCAGCTGGATTAGAGACAGCTGGTACAGAGATGTATCCGTGGTAATTGGCCACATGGGCTGATGGTGATACAATAGCTGCTGAAGCAGCAGCATCTCCTCTTTACCTACCACCTGATTTCACAAGGCTTGGGAGGTCCTTGCTCTTCCTTGGTATTTGGTTAAAATTATTTTACAGGGATGGGGATCAATAGATGGAATGGCCGCATGAATCTTTCTTCCAAACTGAAAAATTTGGGGCTGGCAAGAAGTTGCGATTTTGTGTCTTGAAACAGTTGAAATGTATCCTCGACATCCTTTCTAATGTCTCAGGAATAACGACAGGTTTAGAGAGTGCAACTCTGTGATCTTATTTGAATTGGAGCACACTGCAGTGTGTCTAAACAGCTCTCTCTAGGCTTTTCTTGGTAAGATTAAAGAGACTGTGTCAGAACCTCAGTGTGGTCCAAGGTTCCCAGAGTTACAGCTCATGGCAGAGGCATATGTGCTTCATGATTCTGATGTTTGTCATTCACCAGTCTGCTCCTGACCTTTGTTTTTATCTCTGCATCTCACCCTGAAGTTAACGTGAAGTGCAACAAAAGCCAGGTCTACTTGAGCAAGCTCACACAGAAGTCGGAGGGCTTCCTTGGAGAGTCAGCTGCTGGCTCACGAGGACTTCTCCCAGGAAAGGAAAACAAGGAGTTTGTGTTTGTTTTGCAATTTCTCAAGAACCAGAAGATTTACTATAACAGAACAAAAGTCTTGTCTGAGTATGGAAAAGGAAGTAAGGGGTGATAAGAACGACAACAAAAAAGTCTCAAAAACACAAATGAGAGACTGTCCTGTCACTGCCTTTCAGGGACATCTATGCAGCTCACTAGTGCAAAAATGAAAAATAAGTTGTCCCAAAGGAGGCAAATTTCTATGTGTGGCCTGAAAAATTAGATGGTGAAATAGGAGCCAGAGCTTCAAAAGCTGGAAATTTGTGTAAGACCAACCTTCCCTATGTAAAATGGGGATAACAAGTAGCACTAATTCCTGAGTAATTTTTAAGAATAGCAACTTAATAACCACATGGCGCTCTACATCCAGGGCGGGCTTCATGAATGCTAAAAGTTCTTAAAATTTTGACATTCCACAATTATTTTGGTTTGGTATCTGCAAGGGGGTGCTTTCTGTTTCAGGGACCAGCTGCACTCTCACTTCTTAAGTGAAGTTTCTTCCCTGAAATAGAAGGATGTCCAGGTTGATGTGATACAGCACTGGCATGCTGCTCTGTTTACTCTTAATTACTGGTATGGTGACAAGAGCAGTATAAATCAAGCCAGTCCAGCCAGGAGATCCTACCACAGGCTGGTTAACCTCTACATTAATAAGAACATCTGACACTTCGTTTTCTAGAAGAGATTAAAACAAGGGTAAAACTGTGGGGGAGATCACTTATTTGTATGTATGGGTCAAGGTGGTGGGAACAGAGCCCACGAACAGGAAACTCCATGGGTTGAACCAGTAAAAAATTCTTCAACCCTCCCTTTTGCCAGTGATGTGGAGCCCACTCAGACTTACTTGGAGCCCAGTGTGAAAGAGGGCAATGAACTCAGGTGGAGTTTGCTGCATAGTTGTTGCATGTGTGCCTATAGGCAGGTCCAAAGCACACAAAAAATTCACTGCTCCTGGTTATCAGAGTGGAATGATGTATTTGCTTTCTTTCCATTTTAAAACAAAAATCCAGCCTGAGTATTTTAAATAGCAGCATTTCTCTAAGAAGGGCATTTGTTTACTCTAGTGCCTGTAAAATTTGTCGGAACAAGAGTATGGGAAATAGAAAGCCTTGTGTTATTCACAGAACAAGTATAACAAGTTCTGCAAGTTCTCTTCCAATGTTTCACCAATTCACTCTACTCAAAGCTGACAGATTAGACTTCATAGTCAACATAGTACAGAGATTTGCTTTAGTTTACAAATTAAATACCGCAGTGTCTTTATAAATCTGGACCTAATACATGTTACCTACCTCCCACCCAAATAGCAATGGCATTGCTAACAGGCACCAGTTTTGCTGGAGACAGGGCCAGGATATTGAGAAACTTGCTCTGCTGACACTTGACCCAGAAAAGCGGAAGTCACCGGCTATCTCCTGCAGGCCCCATAGCACACACTCTGCAAAAATTTTATTTTACCAAAGCTGTACTTTTCCCCTCAGTGCCCAGGACATGGTGATGTATGTGAGCAATTTATAAAAGAGGTGAAGTTCATTGAGGGTTATGAAATACTGGGACACAAAGGCAATTGTTGACTCAGGAAAGCTATAACACCACAGCAGCAATTGGGATTGTTTGGGATGGAGAAAGAGAGGTGTCATAGAAACACTGATTTTAGTTTGACACAGTACACCCTCTCTCCCCTTAATTAAGCAAGCAGAAATGGAAGTCCTTAGGCATAGTTCTCCAGCTTTTAAGGCATTTACATATACAGAACACATCTTCTCCTTCCCTTGGGGAGTGAACAGCCTTTGTCCACCACTGCTGGAGCTATTTCTAAACAGCAGAGAAGGCTTTTCCATTGTCAATCCATGAGCTCACATGCTCTCTCCCTGAGCTCATGGAATGGGACATATATTCTGCCCAGCTACTAAAAATACTGTGAAGTCTTGGATGTATAGGGACTTAGAGATCTCTGAGATACCCACCGAGGTGGGTGATAATTTGGGTTAACTTCCCCTGATTTGGCTCTGACACTAGGATGTTGCCCATGTGTTTCTGGCTGTTGACCTTATTCCCACATGACACATAACTACCCAGGATCTGCGTGGGATCACATCAGCCTAGAGGTATAGGAGGGGAAAAGACCCCAATATTTGTCCCTAATGCTACAAGGAAAGGCTCTAAAGCTTGACCATGTGTTAAGTAACGCTTCATTTCACTAGGAGCTTCCCTGATCTCTGAGGCATTACTCATGAAGGAGGGATCTTCTCACCATGAGTAAAGGCTTTGGAATGCTGCCTCTAGTGTGGAATACTATGGTGGCAACACTGAATATGTAAATCTCTGCTTTGTACCATATGTGCATAACATTAGGAAAACACTGCATAACAAAGAGCAAAATAAGGAAAGTATGTTCAACACCTCAGTCTACATTCAAGCTGCTGATTTACAGAGCCAAGGGACATGCTCTTGATCTTATGTTCCAACAAATTGCAGGAACAAGATGCTGACAAATTATCTAAGGAATGTGGTCCTCCAAGAACTTACTGACCTGTCCATAAGTCCATCCATATGCAGAGGCATCACGATTTTGGACAGCAGTAAGAAAAGAGACCAGCCTCTACAGGCAGCCTCTATGGCTTCCACAGATTCTAGAGAAGTCCCACAAAAGATGTGGATACCCAGGACCATGAATATTTGTGGCCTGACCTTCCTTTATCCCAAGCAGCAGATTCCTCAGAATAATTTACAATGACAGAGAAAGAAAGATGACAGCATTTGATCTTTTGCTTTGCTGTGGAAAAGCAAAGCATATGGCAATACAGAAAGCACATTTTCTGCTCTGCCTGTCTGCTAGTACAACTATAAGAAATGAAATTCATCAAATTATAGCCTTGTGAATAATGTATTTAACTGACTTTGCAGGGGAGGCAGAAAGGGAAGGAGAAGGAATGGAATTAGTTTCAAGCTTGTATGTCCCCATGACTTAAAAAAATTAAAAGAGGAATAAAACCTCTTTTAGTTTCTTTTGCTGTAACAGAATGGTGTTCAATGACTACACAGCAACAACACAGGTAAGTGTTAAAATTATCTCATGCCATATATCACAAAAAAACATAGGTTTTTGTGAACATAGAACATAGGTTCTTTGACAGGTTTAGTTTCATATATGACCTGCAACCCACAATCTACAATGAGATGTGAGAATGTGGTTAAGAGCTGAGAAATTAATAAAAAAACCTAAATGTGTTATTCTAATGAGCAAATTCTGCAGTCTACACCCTATTATCTCATTAACTCCACTTGAAATTAAACAACATCCAGTCTGAATATCTGCTCAGTTCCTGTCCTACACAGAGGTGTCAAGAAGAGGGCACAAGCTGATTTTTATGATGTGAATCAAGTCTGGTGGAAACTATTACTTCTTAAGTTTCAGCAGTGGGTTGGTCTGATAGATGGTATAAAATAAAGACTATCCCTGCCCTAGGGGGTTGCAGTCTAAAAAAAGACCAAAGGAAAGTATTTGTCTTTTGCAAAGTGATTTATTCAATTGGTTCTCTGAGTTTATAGTCTACTTTGAAGGTGGGCACATTTGTCATGTAAATTCTAGTTTCTGTGAGAATCACAGAATAGGCCGCACTGATGTATGCTGATTCCAGAAATTGTGTTTCTGGAAATATAAAAAAAAAAAAACGAAAAAAAAACCCAACTCCTGTCTGTTCAGACTTTTTGAAGATGAAATTATTTAATTTATTGGTTAAGAATAAAATTTTTTCTAGACTTCTTTGAATAATGCAGCTAAATAAAACATCTTATGGACAAAATGTGTCACTTCCAGAAGTGATTCTTTCTACATTTTTGTTTTAGGGGAAAATTCTGGGGGGAAAAACTGTTCTGAAGGAAAAATATTCCAAATCTGAAAGCTGCCAAACAGCCTGCTGTTCAGTAAACTCTGCCACAATAAACAAGACTAATAATTTCAAGAAAGAGTGATCATTGTGAACAAACCCACAGCAAAGCAAAGGGCTGGACTAAATGATGGATCAGGTAATCTGCAGGACTCTGATTTAGTGTTTGAGGTCATAATTGGGTTCCTAACCCCCTGCTTTGGTCACTGGAAATGAATGCAGCTGGACTTGGCTGGTCACCCTTTCAGACATTTGCTGAGGGATACACTGAGTGCTCTTGTTAGCAGTTGGTTGCTATTCAGGCCTAAGTCAATGTAAATTGTTGCTGAGCTTAAGTCTTGCTGTCACTAACACCAGAAATAGTAAAGGCTCTTAGGTAAAGAAATAGAATTTCCTCTCCTTTGCCACAGGGCTTTCTGAAGCCCAGCAGCATGAACGCATGTTAGAGAATCTACAATTCAGAAAGCTTCCTACATAGAAGAGGCAAAAAAACTAACATGGCTTAGAAGAGACTGCAGGCTTTGAGTCAGAAAGCTGGTGCCCCAGTGCATGTCTCTGCTCTGCATCCTTCAACAAAGGGCATAACCTCCAACCCTGCACTTCACTTTCCTTTAGATAATGATATCTACCCTCTTCTTAAAAGATGTTTTTAAATATACATGTAAGATAGGTTGGATCATTACAGAACAAGCACACAAATAAACACACACCCAGACAAGCCATAGTGATACATAAAATGCAGACACTCCCATGCAGAGAAATGTACTGATGACCTTAGGCTAATGACTGGAGTCTGGGTGGTACTGCTGGCATTCGCAGAGCACACACTCAAATAGCTGTGCAGGTCTGCGCAGGCAGCCAGAGAGCCCTTTTGCATGAGGCTGGCTAGTGTGGATGTTCCCAGGCACGCTGAGCCATTTGGGGTAGCTGGCAGCTGCTGGGATGCTGCTGGGCAGGCAGCTCTGCTAGCTCTTCTCTAGCCTCAGCGGGCGGAGCTTATACTCACATGTAAGGAAAGGGGAGAATAGTTCCCACTTTCTAGAGAGTTGAGGGTTTTCTTTAGTTTTTTATCAAAGCTGCTATTTCATTTAAAGCCCATATGTATTTATCAGGAGCCATGCTAGATTAAATGTGGTGCAGCTGGTGGTGAAGTCTCAGAAGTGTCTCTCATTCAATGCTTCCAACAGTGGTGAAGGGCCTGGCCTCTCCCATGTAGCTTAAAATTGCTGTGTTTGGACGTGTGGAAAGGAAAAGCCTTGGGAGGGGCAAGAAAAGAAAAGGAAAATTCGTTGTGGAGAATTTCTAGTTCCCTAATTTTAAGTGAAATTTTGAAGCATCAGAAATAGTTCATTCTAGATGGGTCTATGCTTTGCAATTTTTGAGCTTCCAGAGCCCTCTCACAGGATATCAGGTTATTAATAGTATTTTATCAGAAACAAATTTCACAGGTATATCATATTTTAAGTACACAGTACTGCACCTTGCTATGCTGAGGTTAAGCCAAGCAATAACTCCTTTACTGTCTGTCAGCTTCAAATCTTGAAGAGTGGTTCACAACTTGAGTCTTGTTTCATGCATTATTTGCTAGATCACCTACAAACTTGTGAAGTGAAACTGTTATTCCTTAAAAGAGAAAGCTCTAGTGATGCTCCTGCTCTCTATGAATAGAGCCTTTCCTCCAAACTTCATTCAGGAGTCCTGGACCCTGTCCAGTCAGGAGCAGGGTGTTTCAAGCTGTCCTTGGTAAGCCCATTGGTGCAGGTTGAACAACACCAATCAAATTACTGCATCCACAGTGTTCTGGTTAGAATCATAAGCTGAAATTTACTTCATCCAGGAGGAAGAGGCTTACCACACATTGCCCCCCTTAATCTAAGATCTTGCCCAGATACAAGTTCAGTCACATGTGAACAGCACTGTTAGTGAACTGAAAGAATATGTGAAACTTTGGACCCATCCTACCACATAAAAAGGGCTCAAGTTCAGAAGCTGTTTATAGCAGCTCTGTGCAAGCAAACCAAAACCAAAAGCATGCAAACAATGATCAATGCCTGAACTCGAGCACCTCAGCATGCTGTTCCATAATCAAGCAAATGAGTCTGATGTCTCATTGTGTGTATTCAAACAGGAAGCTACTATGCAAGCTCCCAGGTTGCATTTGACCCTGAATAAAACTGCTTTATCAGGCAATGCAATCCTAGGTGTACTTACAGGAGACTTAGAGTGTTTCATATGCAGTCAAATAATTTATCACCCTTCACTTGCTTTATTGTTTTGTCTTTCAACACATTAGATGTTATGGGTTCTCCCTAAGTTTCTGCCCCAGCAGCACCTCCTTCTCTGCTACTACTAACCCTTCAGGCACTACTTCTAGTTTGGTGACTGCTAGTTCCCAAAAATAAGAGATTCTTTTAACCTGGCTTCTGAAACAATCTTCTTGGATACTAGACAGTGCCCTCAGAGCGAGAGAAATATTTTATAGTGAAAGAGATTTCCATTGAACTTCTCATCCTCTTCAAACCAAAGAAAAGAAAAATAAATAGATTTAAATAATGTATTAGATTAATATAGTATTTCTACATATTTCTTTAATGAAACAGATTTATTGGAAATTAGGCTTCTTTAGTTCATCTGTTCTTACAACTACTCATTTTCTTACTCTCAAAACAGTAATGGATTTTATAATTTGTCAGAATTGCTCAACAAATGTTTGTAATATTTAAGACACATTCCACTTCCAACAGCTCTTTGAGGCAAAGGCTGCTCTTCATTTTTTGATGCTTGATGCTTTGTATTTGGCCAGCATGACTCAGCACAGGAACATGATTTCTATTCCCTGAATGGATGACTCAGTCTGTACATAGAAGAGCAGTGCCTAAAGAGCACACTGCACATTGCAGAAAAAGATAAGGAAAAGAGAATCCTCTAAGAGTCTGCTTTAGACATATTAAATGGGCTCTGTAGATAATATTGTCTTTTTCTATTTAGGAATATAAATGGTCATGATTTTAAGGGAAAAAGCAATCAAATTCACCAACATTTCTTATACTCACTTTGGCACAAAATCATTTCCTTTTTTTGTTTGTTTGTTTTAAATGCATTTAATGAACAGATTAGCATTTGTGTCTGGAGAAATAAAACTCCCCTCAAATATTATTGTGTTCAAATGTGATAATTAGTTGAGTTGCTTGATGCACTCTTAGAAGAGATCAGATGGTGGCCATGGTACAAAGAGCATAAGGAGACTGTACACACACACTAAGTAAAATGGACTCAGCAAACATGCTTGCCAAAAACAAAAGCAAACATTCCCAAATGACATCAGACCAAGTGCTAAGACCACAAACTTCAAGAGATAGGGTGACTGCAGCGACCCTCAATGTACAGAGGGTTCCCCACTAAACATCTTGGCATCTTAAAACAGCTCACATTACTGCCTTTACAGAACACTCAAGGAAGCTTAACCATTCCCCAGTTTCTCACTCCAGAAGCAATAGATAATTATGGAAGCATAGCTTTAAGTCTGTAGAAATGCTTGACTGACATCTGCTGTATTTTCATATTTTGGTTTTATAGATGCTGGAAAATGAAGAGACACAGAAAAAAAGGGATTAAAGCTGGTATATTTTTCAGTCCAATGCGACTGTTATTAGGAGTTCTTTATTTTACTCTGTTCACTGCCTAGATATAGCCAGAGACCAGGGAAAAAGCCATCTAAGGAAGAAAACAAAAGCCAGACTGCCTTGAGTCAGAGCCCATGTTTCACAAACTTGCAACAGCCTGCAGCACGCCTTGACCACAGCACTCAGACACTCCAGGTGAAGAGCCCACTGGCTAAAGAATATGGCTAGCAGGCAAAACACTTGGGCAACTGAACACCGGTCCCCCCACATTCCAATAGTGGGCAAATTATTCTAGCTTATGTTTGCCCAAGTTTATGGGTGCCATGAGGTTCTGGTTGTCTGTATGGAATTGGCCTTTTGGTTTCCCAGAGCAAAATGTACCCATCTGTAGAGGCAAGTGTTATCGCTTACCTCACAAGTCTTTTGGGAACTTTTAAGGATAGTACTTGAAACTTTTACCTAAAAAGCGAATCATTATAGTTCATTACTAGGCCTGAATTTTTAAATAACAAAATAGAAGTTTCAGTCACTTGATTAAAAGGTGATTACATACCAGCACAGACCAATAATTTGCTTCCAAGAACCCAAGGCATATGATTTAGGAATAAAGAATGCTTATGACTCTTGCACAGGACTTGCCAATAGCCCTACCCACCTCATTGAGGAAATTTAGTCCCTACCTGGCTTCTGGCTGAAAGGCTTGTGGTGAGGCAGGCACATTTGCTGGGTGTTGGTGGTCTTGCTCTGAGCTGTACAGTTCTGGGATAACAGAAATACTTGCCTAATCACAGCTTCTTCAGGAAGTCCAGCTTGAGAAAGGACAGCAGGCAGATGAGGTGCTGAGGTGCTGAACCACAGCCTGTGGGACTCAAGAGAGTTTTTCTTCTCCATGTCAGGATTTGAGCCCTACAGAAGCACCTGTCAGTTGCATGGCTATTCAAAAGTATTAATTCAAGCGGTACAAACCACTAAAACTTCCACATTGAATCCAAAACTACAGTTCAACTGAGATGAGTGACTCTCAGAGGCTATGAATTATGTCTTGACTTACACCGTCAGTAGCATATGAAGACAGAATCTATCTCCCAATCAAGACTTTTTTAGGTTGGCTATGCCAAATTTTCTTTAAGGACTTTTGATCTCTAGAGCATTATTTCCTTACGTTTCCTGCAACCTTGAAGTTTTTCAGGGGTGTTCTGTACTCCAGGGTCATGAAGCTCATCTCTGAGGGCATCCCCTGATAAGGGAATGATTTGTTTTCTATCCTGCTGTCTGGCATCCTTCTGTGAAGCCTGTCTGACTCTGACACATGCTTTTGAGGTTGTGTTTTTGCTACACATTAGACTGGCCATATTTTACTTACTACATGTTTATAAATAATAGTTTGAACAACAGTTATTCTAGTGCAAACCTGTGGTTTTCTGTATCTTTCTTAAATCCTCTGCCTTGACTGAACAGAGAATTCCAGTCTACATATTTTAAGGAAAATGTCATGCTCATTGGTGCTGCATGAAAACTTTAAAAATTGATACTGAAATGACTGGCAAATAAATAAATGAGAAATAAGTAAAAAAACCGCATAAAAGTGATCTGTAGATGCAATACCAGAAGGCAAAGAACCAAAATCATATTTATTAAGATGACCGGATTACTAAAACAAATCATGCTATTTCTGAGTGACAGTTTCGAATGTGGCTTGCAACACCAGATACAAATGTATCTGAGCAGACACAGGGAGGAAGGGGAGGAGCGAAAGGTACTACAGTGCCTCACCCCTGGGACCTGGGGATGCTCCCTGTCATCTTCCACACAGAGGCTTTTTCACGTCCTGCACAGAGTTAATTAAGTTGTAGGAAAACTACCAGGAACATTTTGTGGATGCCTCTATGCTTTCTTTCTCCAGTTCCCTGTGCAGGCCAGGTTTGGAATGCAGGCCATGTCAAGAAAGGTCCCCTGGGGAATATCACTGGATCATTGCTCAGTTCAAGCAGTCCCAAGCATGGAGTCAGATTGCTCTGCATAGTTCAAAGCAGCTTTTCTGCAAGAAAAATTGCAATTTGTGGCCATTTAGCCCTTGGCCATTTTCTACCACAGAACAATAAAACTTTTTCTATTAGTGGTTATTTGTACCAGAAGTATTTATTTTCTGTTAGGCATCTTTATACTTGCAGCATTAGGGAATGCCACCAGAATACACACTGCTTTATAAGCCTGTGGAGTTTATGATATGGTTGGGAGCTGGGAAAAATACTTTGTCTGTGCCTTGCCAACTCTGTGGTAGCATAAAGCAGAAGCCAGACATCAAAACATTGAGAGAATGTAAAACAGACTTGACAATATTTCGCACTTGCCAGAGGCTTACTCAAATTTGGAGAGGTAAATATATTTATAGCTGCTTTCAGAAGTGTCTACACTGAACTGAGCTGTGCACAAGTGCTTAGTGCTTTCAATACTTAAACTTTAAAGGAAAGAAATAACTCCATAGATATAATTCAGAACTAAACACTAACATCTTTGCTGTTACGAGTAATTATTTCTCTACCTACCAAGTATTGTACACGTCACAATTAATTTAAGTAGCTGATTCTTGCCATCTACAACCTAACTTCAGTAATGTACAGTGACATTAGACAGGATTTCACCTGACATCTAATTCCTACATCACCAAAGCATATTGAACACTGGGGAGGAATTCCCTATGGAGGAGCAACTCACCCGAAAATAGCCTTATCACCAAGCAAAACTTGAGCATTGGGAGTAGCATCTTGCCCTCATCTACCACCCACAGAGCATCTCTGCAGCACTGGGGAATTCTGTAACCATTGTGACCGTGTAAAGGTCAGAGGAGCAGTCACAGCATCTTCTTCCATGTGAAACAAGGAGCAGAGACAAATGTAGCTTATAATCATCTGCAAGGGGCTGTGTGGGACAAACAAAACAAAAAGCCTGACCATATCTTAATGGTTATTTTGGATGGATTTCTTTTATTTTGAGAGAGAACACTGCAGAACAACATTTTGTTGGGACAGTACTCCACTAGGTAGGTTTAAAAATTCATCAGCCTTGAATATGTTGTGATGTATTTCTACAAGGAGAAATACAATTCTACTTTTTCTTTTAAGAAATATACCTTGAATTATGTTCACTGCTCTTTACAGCTGTGTGTATATACTGTATTATAAGCACACTCACAGTTCAAAAATATCTTAGTGATCTGTGTATATATTTGAGGTGGTTTTCTTTCATCACTTTTTGCTCTGCTTATAATTTTCTCTCTCTGTGTATGTCCATGTTCAGATTTCATTGAACCATTAGGTGTCCAAACTTTAGTGACTCCCTCACTATTTGAGGAAAATACCATTTTTCATATAATCCTACTACACCTCATGCTACTTGCAGCTTGGTTTCCTAAGGCAATGAGGTTACTGTAACTGTGCACTGTGTGTGGATAACTTGACTCAGTCTCCTCCCAGAAGCCTTCGGTCCTGCTGGCCAGCCGGTCCAATGTAACCAAACACATGACAGCTTCAGATATTTTCAGTTCCTCCAACATGGAAAATAGGCCAGCAGGTAGTGAGAAGAAAACCCCCATCAACTCCCCCACTGGGAAGGCCACAGCATGGTTGCCCTAGATGGGTGCAAAGAGTGAAATGTCCTGAACTTGAGTCCTGGGAAAACAGTGGGATTTTCCATCTAATGAGATAGCAGATAATACACCACAAGACAAAACTATAGGAAACCAGACTCCACTACCTCCACAGCTGTCGGATGACTTGGCCACCACCTAGATATGGGTTAAGGTTTAGGCTGCCTCTTGAGACATGGCCACTGCCATGTTCCTCATTTAGGTGACCCCTAACTCAATTTTTACATCACTGAAGTGCCTACTGAACATTCAAGAAAAATTCCCTGTACCCCTGAAGATGTGGAGCCCTTTTGTAGGCACAAGGGCCATCATGGTTTACAGATTAACCTTTGATGGTACATGCCATTTTATTTCCTCTTTATTTAAGGCACTCAGTAATTTGTTACTTATGCAATTACAGTACGTTCCAAGCTATGGCTGTGAATTCAGAGGTAGAGGAAGAGAGAGGAGAGCTCCTCGACCCAGTCTGCCTTAGCTGATGATAGCTATTTAGAGCTTAGATCTACAAATTGCTCACCTGCGGGGCTCAACTCTTTCTGCAGTCCAGGGAACTGACTACATTATCAAGGCTACAGAGTCCCTGTGTATTAGTCAGTGAACCATCATTTTACCAATTCTCTAATCAGCTTGCAACAGCACACTTTCTTTGTGCTGTGCTGTGGTCAGAGGCCACATTGTCTGTTCAGCAGCACAGCTGATCCATCAGCAGGCAGACAATGCTGGGAAAAGAGCATGCAAGTCCTGGCAACTCATTAAGCAGCATTACTTCCCCATACCCAACTGGCTGCAAATTTCACTGTCTTTCTGAAATGATGATTGGAGGTGGAACAGCAGATGTAGCCTTCCATGCTGCTCATTTTGCTCCTGGGAATGCCTTGTTCCTATAATAGCAGTACCTTCATAAAGCCAGTAGGAAGTGTTCTGGACTTTGTAAATCACAAGATATCTCGAATAGGAAGGGAGCCATATGGATCATTCAGCTCAGTTCCCTGCTCCTCATAGGACTACCCAACACTAAAATATACGACAGCATCACCCAGACACTATTTGAACTCTGTCAGGCTTGGTGTTACAACCACTTCCCTGGGGATCCTGCTCCAGCACCCAACCATCTTCTCAGTGAAGAAGCTTTTCATAATGTTCAGTCGGAACTTCCCTTGATGCAGCTTCCTTCCATCTCCTCATGTCCTCTTGCTGGTTAGCAGAGGGAGAAGATCAGCGCTTCCCACCCCATCGTCCCCTTGAGAAAGCCCAATGAGGTCTCCACTCAGCCTTCTCTAATATGGACAAGCCCAGCAAGAGCTGCTCACTTAACCTTGGCAACACCTCCAAACTCAGTGAGCCACCATCTTCATCAGTGTTTGCTTTGACTTCCAGTACCTATTTTACATGGGATGAGTGGCGACTAAAATATTGCTTTATGATAAGCATAAGTTGATTTTTTTCTGAACAAGAGGCATGAAAATTAGATAACCAAACAGCACACAAAAGAATTCCTTACCCAAATATCTAATGCGTATTTCTGCCAAAGCCTCTGACCATGTCAGAGATCAGCAAGAGAAAGGTTTCTTCACAATAGAGGACAAGCCAGATCCCAAGCATGATCCCAGTGCAAGAAATGCCATCACCACCTAGGGTGCCACCCCACAGGGCAGGAATAATATGGCTAAGTAACAATCCCTTACAGGGCAAGCTAAAGGATTAGGTCCAGAAGAGGTTTCAGAGTCCAGTCACAAGGAGCAGAAGGCAGAGCTAGAAGTCCAGCCAGGTGAACCATCAGAGACAGCCCTGAGTGCAAGCATACCCACAATATATGTCAGACAAAAAACAAAGGCTCAGAACTGGGGCTAAATTGATCTTCTGGGTCCACTGGCAAAGGGTGTGGGACAGGCCTAGGTGACTTTGATCCGGGCTGTTAAGGTCTAATAGTGCCCTAAGGGCAGGGAGAAGAACTTAAAATTTTACCCATGTCAGGTATCAGGAAAACAACTTCAGCTGTTCAAGCAATGTCTTCTCTGTGTCTCTCTGTCTGTCCATCCAGACCCTCAGAAGAAGCTTCCACAAGACCTTCTCTGACCCAAGACTAACAGGATGTGTGGAGCAATCACAGTGTGCACCTGCACCCAGGAAAAGCCACTACCAACACAATGGGTGGAGCCACAGACAGTGACAGTGGGGAAAGAATGATTCACAAGTGATGGATCACCGCCCAGCACTGGGAACCACCTGCAGGACAAAGACAAATCTGTGGCTGATAAATGAAATACTTTTTGGTTTCTAGGTGAGCAGAGCAGGTTTCTTGCTAATTGATCAGCTCTTCAGCTTGAAGATGAGCCAGCCTGCACACCCAGGTTTTTTTGTGGTAGAAAGCAGTGTGGAGATTTGAGGCATGGGAGAACTGGGGGAAGAATGCATGGACATTTCAGTGTCAGGACTTGTCTAGAGCTCATGCCCACTCCAGGGATCTCCAGATAATAGTCCCAGGAACTGAAAACCACACAGAATCAGCTAATTCCATAACAGATATCACAGCCAGGGTAGAGTAATCAGCAAAGAAATAAACCAAATTTGCAGTATTGCCTCCTAAACCATGGATGCCCAACCACAACACACACAGTAGTTGTGTTATCCAATCTCCAAAGTCAATAGGAGGGCAAGAAAACGCTCATGAAAATGAGTTTATATATTGTACTTTGATACCATATCAACACGGAGTGAGGAATGGCACCTACTGAATACCTCCCACACCCTGAAGCATCACCACAATACTCTTCTTAGTGTTTGAACATTAAAGCTGTCATAGGTAAAGCAGTGTTGCTGTGAGGTTAAAAGCCAGAGTAGGAATTAACCTTTTGGCAATGTCATGCTCACTTGATGATGAAGGGGTTTTCTAACTCAGAATGCTGAATAACAAAACCATACATTTAAATGGACTTTTTCCACCCCCCCTAGAATCAGCTTCTGTGTTGGAGCTTTGTTGCCACTATAGCTAATGGTACAAAAATATTTGTGTGAATGCAAGCACTGGAAAAGCAGAGAAGAAAAAACTTTTCCCTTTTATCTATTAGGAAATCTCTAAAAAGATGCCATATAGAAAAACTGTAGAAGAGATTTACTTTATTTTCTTTTTATGGTGTGGCACAGTATCAGGTCATGCTGGCTTTGGCTGTAGTCTTATCTACAGTATCTCATCCTTTAGGAATCTGCTACAATTACCATTGAAGTACCTTTCTGGAAAAAGAGGACTCTTGAGAAAGAAAAGCAGTTGTACAAGATGACCTAATAGTTGAATAATCTTTTCCCTTGAGGCAATGCATGAAAAAACATGAAAGCTACCAAACAGGGTGATCAGAAATAACTGGAAATACGTGTCCTGAAGGGTTGTACATCATAGATCCCAAGAGTCACTCAAAACTTCACTACCAGTTATTTTCCCCTTCTAAAGCTGAGGGTCTTTGGAGATTGACACTTTTTTCTCCCTTTATTACCTTTCACACACATACACACACACATTTACAAACACATAGTGCCAGGATCTGCATAGATATGTACTGCTGATGGAAATTAAATGGTAGTATAGGAGCCCTAGATTTTCAAGAACTTTCCTATTCTTATGTGAAGGCATGTTACTGAACCTACAGACTCTCCCTTCAGGTATCTGCCATACATACATTGCACAAAGATGCACGCATTATAGTCTACTTTGTCGTAACGTGTTTCCTCGAATTTTCTCTGCAGAGCTAATTCAGCATAAAGACAGTGGACTATAAAAACCATTACTTAAGACAATATTAATATGCATTTTGTTTAATTGGGCCCTGGTAGCTCGCTGCCAAGTAATACATAAGCAAATCATCATTTGTTAAGGGAGCTTGAGTAACATTATAGAGACCCGATTTGCTTAAAGAGTCTGGAATTATTGCTGGGCGCATGTCCAGTGTTTCTTCAGATTTGCAGAAGCATAGAAAGGGTGTTTTCCCCCTGAAGTTATTTTTGTCTTGTTCTGATTTTTAGATGTGTATTTAAATACAGAAATTCACATGAATATAATACCTGAGAAGTTTCTTTATAAAAAGCAATCATAGGGGGTAGGTCAAATGCTGGTCCCATTTCCAAGTGCATTGACTTCTGTAGGAGTTGAGTGCCCTGCCAAAGACTAAAATTTGATTTTGTGTTCCCAGAAAAGGGTTATGGGAAATGGTTGGGAAATCTGAAACCATGTAACCTTTGTGCATTCATTAAATGTGTAAGTAGTAGAACTGCTGGTGTCCAAAGTACTTTTGGACTATGCCCGTGAGACTGGCTGTCAGCCTTTTTGGAGAACAACCTTTCCTCTTTCGTTTCCTTGAACTTTAATGAAGAAAAAAATAGAAAATTTCCCAGAACAGGTTAACTAGAATATAGTGTAGGGTTAGGGTAAGGGGAGACAAATTCTGGCTTTTCTGAGGCAGATTAGCAGCAAGTGATCTTGGTAGTTTGGTGTGTCAGGTGGCTTGTGCTAGTTATCAGACACATTAGGGAGGGAGTCAGAGCATCCTGCAGCTAAACAATATTGCAGCAGGGAAAACGGCTGGCCTTAATGGGAGCAGATGGGTAGGCAGACTGGAGATGTCTGTAGTGTGACACCTGTGCCAGGGGACCACAGCACCACAGCTGAGTCAAAGACACTACAAGGATAGCTCTGGAGAACAGGACTTCAGGCTGGCTAGTGGCTGCTGGAGCATCAGGGAGAGAAAGTGTGGGGAGCTTTTAGGGGAAAGAGAGGATTTGTGACTCTAGGGAAAAGAGAAAGGGAAGACAAAGGATAAATGTCACCTCAGTTGCCAGGATTGGCAGTGAAGCTGACAGCTCTCCAGTTTTGAAGTAATCAAGTGACAGTGTGCACTTGTAGCCCAGAAAATCAACCTTGCCCTGGTCTGCAGCCACAGAAACATGGCTAGTACACCAAAGGAGGTGATTCTTCCCTGCTGCTCTGGTCTCTTGAGACCCCACCTGGAGTGCTGCATCTGGGGTCCTCAGCACACGAAAGACAAGGACCTGTTGGAATGAGTCCAGAGAAGGCCACAAAAATGATCAGAGGGCTGGAGCGCCTCTCCTACAAATATGGGCTGAGAGAGTTGGGGCTGTTCAGCCTGGAGAAGTGAAGGCTCCATGAACACCTTATTGTGGCCTTTCAATACTTAGAAGGAGGCTTAGAAGAAATATGACAGATCTTTAGTAACAGGGCTGGTTGTGATAAGACAAGATGTAGTGTCTGTAGACTAAAAGACCACATAGATTCAGACTAGATTTAGGGAAAAACAAATTGTGGTGAGTTTGGTGAAATACTTGTACAGGTTATCTGAGAGGTTGTAGATATCCCATCCCTGGAAACATTCAAGAACAAGTTGGACTGGGCTCTAAATGCCTTGAAGGGTAAGAGTTTGGATTTGGCAGGTCTTAATAAGTGTACAAAGCTGAATAACTCAAGACTCTTATAAAATAGGTGTTTAAATAAACTTGAAGTAATTTTAAAGTTTGCCTGACTTGTGGTAAGACCTGAAGAGAATGTAAGAGAGGAGTTCTATCCCTGCTTTGGCCCACCATAAGATGCTTTAAAGGAGGTTATTCTTCCATGTGTAAAGAGAAAGCACTCAGAGTAAGTCTTTAACTTGTCTCAAAGGTGTTCTAAAAAAACTGAGAAGAACCAAGAGCAGCCTGAAAAAGGAGACCCCCACACACAAGCATAGCACATCCTCATGGAGGGTCAGAAAAAGAACAGATAATGCTGTGTCTCAAATGCTTTTATATCTGGCTGGCAGAAGGTTATCTCCTGCCTGAGGTGCAGACAGTGATACTATCCTGCCTTGTAAAATGTCTAACACAGACAAGCTTAGACAAGGCTCGAAGCGAATGCTACAGACGTGTTTCCTAAGAAACAAGTGTGAGAAGTCCCAGGAGCACACCTGAGCAGTAGATCCAGTATGGCTCTATTTGTTCTATGGCAATCAGCTGCCCCAAGGTTTGGGGTAAGGGTATCCTCCACAACCTGGTATGTATTAGGCTGCTCTAATCCTGATTCCTTTCACTCTGCACTGTGCTCCCAAACTATTCCATCTGGTCTTATACCCTTAACTATTTTATCACATCCCCATGACATTTATCAGGGCATGAAACAAACACCCTCCGAGGGACTATATGCTCTGGAGCAACACAGTGCACTCCTCATGTTAGTTCATCCACCCTGAACACAAAAATGACAGCTTGCAGTCAGGAGGGCATTGAATACTCTGCTGACCGAGAGTGTGGGTGTCTCTCTGCATCTGCACCTGCAGGCTTGCCCTTAAACAGGCAGAGGTACAAGAGCTTGCTTTTGGAAAGAAGACATGCAAAGTTGCAGGGAGGTGGTACAACTCTCCATTAGCTCTGATTCTCTTTCCTCTCAGTGGGCAGATGCACTTCCTGCACCTTCAGAGATTCCTCTCCTATGAAAAGACATCAAAGCTGGCAATTCAGCCCCATGTTTTCTAAAAATAATTTAAAGGAATTATTTCCCAACTTTCCCTTATTTTCTACATTCCCCATGCCCTACATTGAGGACAACAAGTCATAGGAGACACTGTGAATCTTCCTGTTCTAAACAGGGAGAGCCATTTCTTTAATGATGTCCAGATTGAGACCAAGATCAGTTCTTTCCTAATTTATTTGTCACTGAGACCAGCACTCTGAAAGTATATATTGTGATGCCTGGTGCATTCCTGTGAGAATCGACTCCCAGTCACGAGGCAGTATCTGTACTCAAAGATTGCAGTGTATGTGTTCCGAATTGCATTATTGTGCACATACTCACATGGGTAAATATATTGCATTGTTTTTGTGATCATAATCAAGATATCTATGCAAAGTAGATGTTTATCTCACATTCAGGCACTGGGGCAGAACTTTCATTGCAAAAACAGATCAGTCAGGTGTTGCATTGGGTTGCCAGATTCCCAAAAGGCTGTAGCTCAAACACCTCAGTTGGCACCTCAGAAATATCCTTTTTCCTGTGTTTACTTCCCTCTTTTGTGCACTGCTGCCTGCATGTGTGTTTACATGCACAGAGCATGTCCTTTGTAAGCAAACACTGGGACAGGGAACAGATCCATGACATGAGTACATACATGTAAGTGCAGAGGAAATCTTCTCTTTTTTTTAGAAAAGCATGTTAGGAGCACTTGTTTCCTTTGAACTCTAACAACTAAAGTACATTTATAAAGTAGCAAAAGTGCTGAAGGAATTTCCATGGTGGCATGGATAGTAAAACATTTTAGTTCTTTCTACTACTTATGCAAGAAACTTTGATTATGTGATCCTAAATACATGAATTTGAAAAATGGTAAAAAAATATTTTATGGATCATTCTTTAATTTCTGTACATTTTAAATGAAGATAGCTTTTTTCCTTGTTGAGGTTTTTTTCTCCTCAGATATACAGGTTTCTAAAATATTTTACTAAAATCTGGACATAGTTACTTGTAGCAGAAAAACTGACTGTTTTAAGTACATCTACTTGCAAACCTTTAGGAGATTAAAAGTCAGTAATTTTTAAACATTATTAGACCTGAGTGAAAAAGATTCCCTTGAGACTTTCTTTTTCTTTTTTATTGAATGGAACAACTAAGGCCATGCAAACAAACTTGAACTTCATTATATGTTTAACTCTTTGCAAAAGAAAAGCCTTTAAACTCTGCCTGTGAAAGCATGAGAATTCCACACAGTTCATTTTTTTCTATACATGCATATATACCTACCAGAAGCTTTGGCTCATCCTCCTTACATGAAATTAGTTATTTGAGCCTTTTGATGAAATGATCTGTGGAAGATCAGTGTTCCAGAAACCCAAAGCTTTAATAGATATTTAATTGTATCTTTTGGGTAAGTGACAAAATGATGGATGGAGTTATCACAAATTACATTCTCTTCAAGTGAAAACACCATATTTTGGGTACAGTAAGCAGCACCAATTTAGCTAAGTAATAGTTAGGTGATTTTATAATAAAGAAGCTGATACAAGCAAGAAAGTACTGAGCTTTCATTTGCCTTTTGGGAGGACAGTGCAGAGACCAAATGCTTGAGGAGCTGAGTTTTAAAATATAATCAGGTCAGAGATATTGTATTGGATATTTCTGGTGCAAATCAAAGGGAATTGTACAGAGCTCAATTAATTATTCTGTCCCAGCATGGTGCCTGTTCTCACATAAACAGAATCTGGTGGGGTGGTATTCATTACACTAAGGTGTTATCTTTTTAATGGCCAGTTCACAGCCCCTGCTCAGGATGTGCAGGAAAGCCCATGAAGCATGGATTATTTTGTATGAAATTGTAGTTAAACTCTTGCAGAAGGTCTATGCTAACCAGAGAACCTGTCCTCTCATCTTTGAGATTGTGCCTCCATGCTTGCTACCACCACAGCTCTGCTAAGCTCTTGAGGCAGGACTGCCCAATGCTGTATTTCAGGAAGGCTCATTCCACCTTAAAAAGATGCAAATTAGTAAATCAGCATTGTAAGTTGGACAGCTACTTATAAACTTCTTTGCATACTCTTTGACCATCTTGCACTGTCCATATGAGACAGATCTATGATAAAAAATAAGACGTGATCAAAGACATCACTGTTGAGTGAACTAAAGCAGGAGTGTCAGAAAGAGTCTGGGGAGGGAGAAAGGCTGCAAAAGCTGCGTCCCTAAATGCTATCATGTCACTGAGCCCAAAAAGAAAGCCTAGCTCTCTTACAGCCCTTTGTATAGGCAAACTATAGCTGCCAGCTTTAAATCCCAACGATTTGTTTTAACTGGCTCTCATACGTATTATAGGTTCTTCAAAATAACAATCTATAATGGAATCCCTGAAAGAAACTCCAAAGGGAGAAAAATTCCAGCATATTTTTGCTTGTATTCACAGACACAGGCAGAGACCAAGCAGCCCTAGACCAAGCATGGTCTAACTTTGACACCTCTCATCCATCAAACCAGTTAGTCCCTCTAGTACTTCATATACAAATCAGAATAATAACCACAGGCTGGGCAGACATGAACCTTCCTGCTCAGGAATGTTTGTACTGCAGAGGAATAAATCCTGGCAGTGGGCAAGAAAAGTTAATACTCAAACAGAAGTTGGAGATGTGAGGCTGCACTTGTCATTTTAAGAGTTTGGTGTCCTCTAGAAAGTCTGAGAAGAAACAGTGGTCAAACACTTCTCAAATGCACAACTCTACTGCCAGCCCTGGTTTGCACTACTGTAACCAAGAACAGCCTTCTAATTATACACTCTGAGGAGTGCAACAGAAGGCTTCTCTCAGCCTCACTGAAAGTTAAAGACAGCAGAAAGGTCTGTCTGTTTCCAAATAAGATGGGCTTTCTGTGTTACTTGTCATCACACGTAGGACTAAATAGCAGAATTACTACTAATTTTTGCAATTATGATACTATCATTTTACCTGAAGTTTCTTATATGCCTCAAGCTCTCAACTTACATTCTGGTGTAGAAGAGTTACAGTCAGTCCACGTATTTTGATGTAGTTCATCAAGATAGAAAGTGCTTTTCTTTTGTTGTGTTCCCAACCTAAGATTATAATCAAACACAGGTGGGAATAAATTCTAATTCTATGGTTTGAGATGCCTTCATTTAGTAGTTTGCATGGTATTTCCAAATAATGGGGTACCTAAGTTTTTCCAGGAACTGAGAAATTAGAGTAAAGTCAGTTAAAACTGTACAACAAAATGCTACCTAGACTTTTTTTTGGGCTAGATAAGCTCCAGAGGTCTGTTCCAATTTAAATAATCCTGTGCTAATGATTTGTTCTATGAAGCACATTTTGTGCTTCTATGCATGTAAAAAACACAGATGAAGAATCTATATTTTAGCTTTACTTGTGTCCTTTAGTCCACCTTACCCCAAAACTACTGTCAAAACTAGCAAGACTCTTGATGGAGTGAAATCCTGTTCAAGGTAAGGGCACCACGGGCTCCAAGATGTGCTGTTAAAATGCAGTTATGCATATTTGTGCACCACTCTACACAAATGCTCTGTGTTTGGAGATTGGCAAGATGAAAGCAGGTGTCTTACCTTTCAGGTACTCTGTGACTAAACACATTCTTTCCCCAATGAATTCAGTCCACTTGAGATGAGTTTGTTATGACTATGAGCCATGATATCAGCAGAGAGACATCTTTTTGGTTTCATGTAAAATATGTGGAAATTGATGGAAAAATGTACTCACTTTCAAAGGTATTCTGGTTTTTACTACAATCTAATATAAATAATATTGTGTTCTGTTCTATTCAACTATCATACTTGTGGCATACAATCATTAGGACATGCACTGCTTTTTTGGCTATACAAGAACACAATCCTTTGGCATGCATTTAATAAAACATAGCTGGGTTGGGGTAGATATGAAGGGAAGGATACAAGAAAATACTACAAGGAAAAAGTAGTCAAATATGCAGAATTTCTCCAGAGGTGACATTGGAACTTCTTTTTGCATATCAAGATAAATGAACATATTGTTTTTGCCCTTGTGCTTCGGAAGAATTCCCTTCAAAATGCCACTTAATTCAGAAGGCAGACATGCTTCTTAGGAAAAAGTCAGGACTAGCATGAACAGGAAATTACATGAGAGTGAGCAGGACCAGTTGTTCAGACTTGCACGGCAAAAAACCCCCAAACAAACCCCAAATCAGACACCCAATTAAATATGTGAGAACTGGCTCAGGTCTTTAATGGGTTCCTCGTATTAACATACCCCCAAGAAAGAAAAAGACACCATTTGTGTTTACAGTCCAAGAGCTCAAGCTTCCTTAGCTCTGCACTGCTTTCACAGAATGGATGTCTCCAAAGCTGCTGCAGAAGTGGCAAAGAGCTCAGTCTGGAGGATGTGAGGGAGATCTACTGAGATGAAAAGGCCTGGAAAATAGGAAGGAGGGTTTGTGAAACACACACGTGGTACTGAAACCTGTCCACCTGCTACAGCCACTACCCCCAAATTTCCTCAGCCCAGCAGCAGAGCACCCAGGTCAAATTCTGAGTCAATTAGCACTAAAACAATACAAAAGAGCAAGTAGGAAATTGCCCATCTCAGCAACCACTTTGAAAAGGGATGGGCCTTTAACCCTTTTGCTTCAGAGGCATCTCTCCCTTCTCTGTAGTTTTGCTGTGACTACACACACTCATCTAATGTGTTGCTCACCACAGCAACACATTAAAAAAAACCCCAAATTTTCCTGTTGTGCCTAAACTCCGATCTATGCGACCTGATAAGGCACTCAACAGGCAGCAGCTGTCCAGCACTTGGCCATTCATTGAAAAAAATCAACAGATAAATGAATAGCTGGACCTGCTCTTGGATCAGCTTTACCCAGGAGTCCCCTTGTCTCTCTGGGGTAGATAAGATTGTCCAGGTGCTGCTGAGCATTAACTAGTCATGACCTTGTTCTACAGGTCCCAGAAAGCAAGTGAAATTGTAGGTCATATCACTCTATCTGCTCTCTTCAATTGAAGAGCACTAAGGATCTCTGCTCAAAAGTTAAGGCTGTCTGAGGGAATGTGATTGTAATTCATTATCAAATCTATAATCCTTCAGGGGCTAGCCATGAATACCTCAACATATGGTATCAAAGATCGAAGAGCTTTTACTATGAATCTTCTAATTCTGCAGTGAGAAATATATTTTTTTTTCCTGTAACTACAAGGTGTGCTATTTTGTCCTCACAATTTCATGTACAGGAGTCCTACACATTTAGATCTTTAATGCCCTGAAATGTTAAGAGTTACTGAAGAAATTATATGCAAAACTTTCCCAGAATACATACTGTCTCTACCATTTCTTCATAGCTCCCAGCTGTGTTGCTGGGAGTCCAGCTCTACAACACTAGAGCTTCTTCAGCTACCAGCTACATGTGGCAGTATGCCATTTATTCCCAGAAATCCTCTTCTACACTTGCTCCTTTTCCATGGCTGAGTATATATTTTTTCCCAGCTCTCCTCCAGTAAGAGTTAAGGTTTTTAATCACTAATCAGAATTTCAGAGAGTTTCTTAACAGCATATTTTCATCAGAGTTTTTTCCTGCCACAGAGTAGTTCATCCACCTATTCCACTTGAATTTCTCTTTTTCTGGGCTGCTGTACCTTTCCTGAGATGAGAACCGAGATGGAAATTATCACCAAGCTGTGTTAGCTTAGCACAAAAGATTACTTTTCTCAGATTCAAACTGGCTTTGGGAAGGAAACTTCTGTGTGTGCATGTTTACAATGCTTTCTGACAGTGCCTACAGAGTCATAGATTGTGACCATCTTTTGCATCGGCAGTCTGCAGAAACAAGCTCCTTAGGCAGTGATGTTATTTTGCCTGCATTGAGGACAAGAGTATGAATAAATACATTCCTGAGCCACTGTCCACTGAATTTTTTTTCCAGAAAATCAGCTAATGATCTTGGATGTCCCATCTGAGACATCTGACTTCCAGAGGAGAATGCCAGGAATTTCTGAAGAATTAAAACCCCATACCCAGCATATGTTTGAACTGGGCACCCAAAACAAATGGACTCTTGGAAGGAGGCTCCTGTTTTCTGAACATTCCCAAATAACTGACTACGCTGATGAGGAAGTGAGGTGTCCACCAGAAAACTGCAAACTGTTTAGAAATGTCAAGCACCAGAAAGAAACATTAAGAAAAGCCTATTTGGCATCCAATGGTAAATTTAAAAAAAAAAAAAAAGCCCCAAGCAAACAAAAAACTCCACCAAAATAAAACAAATTAAAGCACAACATTATTAGGTCTTAACATGGAAAAAATTCTGATTCACATTGTTCAGCAGCATGTCCCTGGCAGAACAGGGGTTAACAGTGACCCAACCAGAGGTACAACACCAGCTCCTAGCAATCCACCACTTCAGTATTTGCTGCCAAATATCTCCTCTGGGATCACTACGCCTATACATATGCTATTCTGCCTAGAATGCCCCCAGGAAAGGACTGGGATAGTGTGCTAGAGAGGAGAGGAAGAGGAGGCATTGCAATAGTCTCTGACCAGGACGCAATACCTGGGCTCCACCAACTGGTTACGGGCTCTGTGAAGTTTCACCTTTTATTTTGGCTCTTACTGACTCAGACTGCACACTCAGAGTTCGGCACTGAGTGAAAGCAGGCTCCGGACTGCGTGAAAGCTAAAACCGGAGCAGGGGAATTCTTGCCCTTGGCATGAACAGCTACCACAGCAGCTGGCTGAAAACGTTATAATGCATGGGAATCTGGCAGGTGGCTCAGGGCTGCATAGCTTTTGTGGAAACATTCTGTATTGCCCCAGAAAGCAGGAGTCAAGAGAAAATGCAATTTGCATGTACTGCAAAGTGACAAATAAAATATTTAAATAATGCAAAAGATATTGTCCATGTTTAATATTAAATATAAAGCCCACAGATTACTATGCAACCTCCCTGTGTCCTGAGAGCAACGCATGCTTACTCTCAGGGAAGGGATACCATGTACATACCACAAGTTCTCTGGATGGCATAGCATTCAACTGGCAATCATGCTGCTGCAAATACTAGAGGAGGCACGTGGGGATCTGTAGGCTCTGGAGCCCTCTTAACAAGTGCTGTGTGTTGTGCAGGAATCAAGGAAGGAACTTCTGCACAGGCAGGGTTACTGCATGCCTTTGCAACGTTTACAACAGTGTTTAGAGCCTCACCTAACGTCTCAGGTAAATCTACTTCTCTAGAACCATTGTGGCATTTGCAGTTGTTGATCTAGTTGCAGACAATATAACCAGCAGGATTAAAATTCCCTGAGCTGAAGACAAGGCTGGAGTACATCATGGAAAGCATTCACTGGGTTGTTTTTTCCTATCCCACTACATACTTCTTCCAGAGAATTGCAAATGCTTTTGAAAGAGAAGAGGAAAAATAATGATGAAAGATTTTGAATATCTGTACAAGTCATTAAGTTCTGAAGAATTCTCTCCAGAACAAGTTCTCAGATATTTTGGGATATTTTGCTGGCTGTGAAGATGTGATGCTCATAATTTCATACAACAATACTCATTAAATCAGTGTGATGTCATAATGCTTTGTGATGGTAAAGGCTCCATGAAAAGCCAACATTTTACAGAACATCCTTTTGAATAGAACTTTAAAAATACAATCATTTCTTACTGTGAGTTTGTCTGGGATCAGAAAGAGGAATGAAAAAAGTTGATAGAACAACAAATTTAAACTATGTCCTGGAGGAATGTATTCACCAAAGAGATGCATCCTTAAGTTTTTAATTTTTTTTTTAAGTCATCTTGTTATATTAAAATTAATACCAAACCAAATTCAGTAGTAGTTCTGTGACCAATTAGTGTGCATTTCCTATATATCAGCATATATGCACTTCTACACATGCATTTCTGTTGCTGGTCAGTAACCTCAGGGTTAGCTTTTCTGTTGCCTAGATAATGCCTGCAGGGCTTGAGTTCCAGACTACTCTAAGTGCTTCTGTATATACATTTATTGGCATGTGAGGGTTAATGTTAAACACCTTTAGTGGGACTTACAGCTCTCTTTTATTATCCCATTTCTTGTTTCTGAAAAATGTGAAGCAGGAGTAGAAGGAAGATCAGATCCCTGCCCCAAAAGGGGTGGAAGGAAGGCAGACTCCCAGTGCAAAGGTACATGCCCATCCTTCTTTGGCCATGATACCTGCAAGGTGGAGCACACTCAGTCCTGCCAAAAGCTCTGTTTTTAAATGGTATTTGGATGTCTCATACTTCTGAGAGTGTGTGCCCATCATGAACACCCAAGGGACTCTCACACATCATTTAACACTTTGCACATGTATGTGAAAAATTGTACATTATGTTCTGGTTTCACATACAGACTCTGTGGTTCTTTTTTTCATTTTCCCCTCCTTTTTATTTCTCTATAAACATTCTTGTGAAACCAATGCCTTTAATATCACCATGTGTTTAGCCATGAAAATTGCTAACTTTTGTTGGAAATGCTGCTCATGATTTAACTGTTTGCCAATTATTTCCTTTAATGTTTTAATCCTACGTGGTTCCATAAAATAGTTCTATGCAAGTTTGATTTTTTCAGACATTTGATCAGTCCAGCTTGCCTGCTAAAAATGATGCTTGACTCATATCCTGGCAACAGTGTTTATTTGACGTGCACTGGTGAAGCACTCTAGAAAACTGTACTCAGACTATTCCAAATTTAGCCTCCTACATCTGTGTGTGTTTTGGTGTTTGGGTGCGTCTGAGTTATCGACTGTGTCTAGTGGGTGACACAAGCTGATCAGTGCACCTTTGTTGTTTAATTAGAAGTTCAGTGTTGAAGCCTTGAGAGAGAAAATATCTGTGTTCCTTGTGGGCTTTTTTTAGATCTGTTTATCTTGGGTATCTTTGTGCTATAAGAAGATCCAAGTCGCTTTAGACTATGTCTTCTTCAGCCAAACTCCAATTACTTTTGTATTTCCATCCAAATAAAACTACTTGCTCTAAGTCCAAACCTATGAAAAATGTGCAGCTGTGAAGTTTCATCCATTCCTAGGCCCAGAAATGTTAAACAACGCAGCCAAAGTTTTTTCAGAGAGAGGCATACCTGAAGACTAGACATGGGGAGATGCTGGCCACATGCTGGATTTCATGCCGGAATGCAGGACATTAAAGAGGGAAATGTTTCATTAAAAGTAGCTGTGCTAAGTTGGCTGAGTTGATCTTCCTGTGCATGATGAACATCAAAGAGTGTAAGCACCTTGCCAAGGAGAGTCCCAGGATCACAACAGTTGTGGTGGGAGTGCAGGCATCAGGCCAAGGTTCCAGCCAAGCCACAGGCTAGGACTGCTGCATGCTGCTTACGGGAAGCTTCTTGCAGTTTCAGTTCAGGGACATGTTTCTCACTCCTACTCCAAGAGGTGGAAAGATCTGGGGGCTGGCTAGTTTGTCCTTCAAAAATCCTCTTATTCCTGTTTACAAGAAGTGATCAAACACATAACTGCTCAAATAACCAGGCACTAAATTCACTTCATTGGCATCTCCTTAGCAATTGCACCACTCAACACAGACCTTCAGAGCCTGTGGCACTGCATGCCAGTGCTAATTGGGTTTGCTCATCAGTGGAGGCAGCAAGTGCACAGGTGCTGGCAGAGGGAAAGGGCATGTACCTTCACCACCAGCCTCTCACCTTTGCAACTGCCTCAGACACCTCAAAGGGCTCCTGCGTGCTGCAGTCACATCGCGGGTATGGGGCACAGATATCTGAAGGAGGCTGAGGACATCGCCTTTCTCACCACATCTGTGGTAGATCAGGCTGTATTTTCCCTGAGCACAAGGACCCCTGCCCATGCTATGAGGACAAGGCAGCACCCTGTACCAAGGAGCCTGGTGGGATAATATTGCTCCTTTAGGAGACCTGACTGTTCCTGTTTGTTATGTATGCAAAGCTGTGGAGGATGATGGGTCTGCTAAAATCCCCTTCTGCTGACTCATTCCTACCTGAGATGAGATTTACCTTCAGGGTAAATCAACATCAGTCTGGTTCTGGAATGTATCAGACTGTGCCAAAAAAGAAACGATGGGGAAGCGGCAGAGTAACAGGAGGAGATTTTAAACCAAACTACATGCTTCCAGTCCTGCCTCTGCACATGCTCTCCATTTCACATCACACAAGCAGGGTGACACACAAAAGCCTTCATGCATTCAGAATATTTCTTTTCAGGATGAAAGTGTATTTCCAGCCAGCGCAGCAAGCTTGGGTTAGCCTGCCAAGATTTGTCGCATTTTTCTTTAATTACAGCAGCAGCCAATGGGTTTAAATTTGAGAACCAATGAGCAGAATCCCTGCCTCTCCTCCCTGTGATTCAAACTGATTGTTTGAATCTTTAAGAAACAGCTTCACAGTGTCTTTGGGACAGTGGGGAGAGCCTTTAAGCACATGCTTATCAACTAATGGGTTGCACTCAGACGTGTGGTACATGTTTGCCAAGTTTAGTGTGTGCTGAAGTGCTTTCTGGGGTGGAGGCTGGAATACACTTGGTTCATAACTCTGAAAGCATGTGATTGCAATGAATTTGTCTTGCATCAGAGAGGATTTTTTTTGGAAGGTCTGTTGAAACAACAATCCATTGGTGTTTCTGGCTTCTAGAACAAAATCACTATAAAAAGTGCAAGTATTTAAGTGTTGCACAGATGTAACGTTATGTGTTGTATATAGTTTGCAAAGTGTGAGAGACTTTTGGCCGAAAAGTGCTCTGCACATACATAATATCACCATCATCATTATAAATGCATTGAAGGCAGAGAAGCCTAAGCTGATCTATTATGGGCACCTATCCCTGTATAATTTTCTCACACTGCCTGGCTGGCTGAACTGATGAGATCTCCACTAAATTGGGGTAGCCTGTCATTTTATTCAGACTGAAATGGATTTTCTTGCCTTGAATTCCTGGCAGAGAGAAAACAATCAAAAAATAATGGCTCACAGATAATAAGGTTGTGTGTTGAGCTAGGCATAATGGATACACAGCTGTCAACACTTTTCCTGCACACGTTTACATTATTTCATTATGAGAGGAGCAAGCCCAGGATGAGAGGCAAAACAGGGCCAGGGTGTTTGCCGTTTGACCCCCAAAAACACACTTGGGATCCTCCTAACAAAGCTGATTCTCATAATTTACAACAGCCAGAGAGATGGGCACCCTGGCAGAAGGGTAGGCAAATAGTTTGCCTTCCTTCAGATAAGCAAAACTGATTATGCTCCACTGAAATGTTATCTGATAAGGGCTTTTGTATATTTTGGCCCTCAGCATGGCACTACTTCTCCTGCTCTCATCTCTGGAGAGCTCTTAAAGTCCAAGTGACACATTTTGTAACGATTTCAAGAAAAATAAAGGCGTTCTGGACAGCTTTGCTTTTTCAAGGCTACATGGGAAGCTGTAACTCAATACATAATGGCTTGCCTTAGTTCAACAGAGTCACACTGGCCCAGGACAAAACTCTGCTTGAGCCCTATGACTCCATTATATTACTGAGGCCAAGGCACACCAACTTCACAGCAAGAAGCAGACAGGAGAGAGACATTGTCACACCATGCTGAGTCTGATTCCCCAGACCAGATGAAATAGTGACACTTTCCAGTGGGATGTGCCTGCAGTGTCTTGGTTCTCTGGTTCCAGAGCCAACTACTTTGGCTGCTCTGCCACCTTGTCAATGCCATGGCCTTTTTGCTTGCCTGATTCAGCCTGATGAACTTATTTTTGGAGTATGAAAATATATCCAAAAGATATGCTTGATTTGTCCCTTCCTTGCTGTGTCTGAGTACACTGGAAGCAGTGGAGTTAGGAGCAGCTGCCTGCAGCTCATCTATTGGCAAGGCTGAAATCACATTCTCAAAGTGCCAGAAAGATAGACCTTCTGAAAGGAAATGTCAGGTGAAAGAGCAGTAAAGCAAGTTTGCTTCCAAACAATAAACATGCAGCTCGGAAATAACAGGCAGAACAAGAAGGAGGGAATACAAAACAAACCATAACAACAGATCCTCAGATTAACTGGTTTTCCTTGCAGTAGGGAAGAAGAAGGGGGAAAAGGAAGAAACCAAAACCATCCAGCTTTCAGTAGCTCAGAACTGACCAGAAAAAGATTTTTCACCTTGTAATAAATCCTGAGAAGCCTCTATGCTCAGTGTCACAGTGATAAGCTGGCATCCTGGTGGTTCTGGCAAAACAGACAAAGTCTTTCTGGACCTGTCTGCCTGCTGGCTGACCTACTGATGAGCCAGGAAACTACTTGCTGTGCCTGGTTTCCTCTAAAACACCAAAAGACCTGTTTCAACAGAGCATGTCAGTTCTACCAACTCACTGTCTTTCCAGCAGATTTCTGTCGGCTGGGGAGATTTCCAAATGGCTCCATGATGCCAGACAATAACAGCTATAAATATTTTTATTATGGAATACCACAGTATCACTCAGTAGAAAGACATAAAGACAAGGAACAGAATAGAAACCAATTTCCTTTACTACTAGACAGCACTTAAACTCTGTGCAAATGATATCTCCAGGCTGCTAAACAGATGGCCTGTGGGTCACTTGGGGTCCAAGGAAAGAGGGACAAAGGATTCTGGAAAGAAAGGGAGCACACACACAAAATCTAGAGCCAAGCAGGATAAAGGTAATTTTTTCATAGCTTCATGCGATACAGTGTACAGATGTAAAGGTACGTGACACTGTTTTCTACAGCACAAGAAGGTTTTCCAAAGCACTGAATTTAGACACCCAGCCTAGCTGGTTTAGTTACCTGGCTTGCCTCCTTGAATTTCCTTAATAAAGAAGCTCTCCTAGAGGCAATATAGAACAGAAGCCTGATGCAGGCTTACTCAATTGCTCCTGGAAGTGAGTTGCTCTCCCCCTGTTCTTCCATTGACTCCAGGGGGAACCTAGAGAGCCCAGCTAGCTGGCTTAATCAGCCAAATTGGGTGCCTAAATTTGGGTGGTCTGAACACCTCCACTTCTGCATGAGGCCTAGATTAGGATTGGAGCTTTGTCCTGCATTGCTAGAAAAAAACATTGATTATTGCTCTTCAACCATATGTTGCTAGGCTTTAGATAAACTGCATATTTATGTTAGACGTTGCTTTTCACTTGCACATAGGCTGTGAAAGTGAAAATCTGGTGGTGTGGTGTATTCAAGAATGGGAGGACAGGGGGACACTGATAAACAACTTGGAAGCCATCAGAAGTTCACATTCACTTTGGGGCATTGCCTCTGTTGAAGATAGCATCTCCCTGCTCTCTGAGTGTCAGGAGTGACTAATGAATATCAGTGAACATTAGCCCTGAGTGGCTGTATGAGCAACGTGGCATTGTTCACTCCTTGTTCATCAGCTTTATAATGAAATCTGAGCGTGTCTGCTCTCTGTCTTGTTTTTGCAGCCTTCCAAATATGAACATGCCTCCCTAGCTTCAACCTGCATTATTGCATTCCAGCATACTCACTTTGCATGACATACCAGTTACCTTCAAACAAACTCTGGGCTAAGTTTGCACAGACCAGTTCAAAGGGTGTCATTTAAAGAAGCTGAACTCTCACCACACATTTAGTCAGATGTTTCTTTCAGGCCAGTGAAATAATATTCAGAGAGCTGCCTCCTGCATTTCCAAAGCTGGCCTTCAACTGTGCAGGCTCAGATCTTCCAGATTAGGAAGCTGAATTGTAAATTATTCCTTAAAAAAATAAGTCAAGTCGCTTGTCTGTGGTCCCAGAAGACCAATCTTTATCCCAGTATAATGAGCTGCCTCTCCTGTGACAGAGTTTACAGTTTGAACGTGGCAGTTTCTGCAAGCACTTGGCACACAGGAGGAAAAGCACTGGATAGACCTGGGCCTGTCAGTCCCAGCAGAAGCTTGGGAGAATGACGTGATCCTGCTCTGGAACATTGTTCCTTCCCCAGGTGATGCACAATCACCCAAATTTTGTAGCCCAGATCTCTAGTCCCTTCCTGAACAGACAAGAGAGAAATAGATATTTATTATCAGAGCAGCCCAAGCATGAATCTAATAGGTCAGAGGGTGAGTCTTGTTGACAAAGATGGAATATATCATTACTAATACATTTTTCAGAGGAGAACCACAAAGATTCTGTGTCATACATCTAACTTTTCCATATGAAGGGCAAGAGGAGTGGTGTAGTGGGAAGAAAGACTAAAATGTTTTCCAGTCTTGATATTACTCCTACTGCATACTGCTTCTTATAGTTCCTTCCAGCTGAAAAGGCATAAAAGAACCCATGTATGTTTGGATTAATTCACACAAACATCAGAGATGAAAAAAAACATTCCCATGCTCCTGTTGCCTGATTTTCACTATGCAGAGCACAGACTTGGAATTGTGCTATTATATATTACATATAACATATATCATATAACATATAATATATATTATATAATATGTATTATATTCTATATTCTATATTTTTATTTATTATATATTCCTCAAATAGAGGTAGGTCTGAAAACATTTGGCCTGGTCACATTGTGCTTGGCAAGGACGGAAGTTAATATATAAACTCTAATAACCAAGATCTACTGATAGGTAAAAAATGCTGAGATTTTGTTGTGTATACTTTTGGAGAAGTAATTACATTTCATTATATAATCAGTTATACAACAGATTCCCCTCAAAGTAAATGGTAGCTCCATCCATGAAGACTTTTGATGTGTGTTCCAAGAATTTGTAATAAATCAAAGCATAAATAGGCTTTTTTGGTGGCACAGGTTGGATGGCTTGGAAGGAAGCCAAAGTTCCCTTGAAAAAAAACGCTGTTTTTAATCAAACACTTTGTTCTCACAGAATTTTTACCAAATCCAAGACTTTGGGCCACACATGGGTCTAGGGAGAGTTTTCTTGAGGCCAGCAGTCTTCAGGTCTTGGAATCCCTTGGCCTCATAGCAGCTCACACATGTGGTGTGCAGCCACATCCCCATCCTGCTGCCAGAGCTGCTAGCACTGGAGTGCTCCTAACACCTGAATGCTCCTGGCTCCAAGGCTCACTCATCCAACAGCTCTGCCTTAGGAAATGGGGGCCTCTGGAACCTGCTTGCAACCACCCTGAGAGAGCAATGTTTTTAAATATTGTGAAGGCAGCAGAGCTTCCAGCTTGAGCGCAGAAAATTAAATGAAAGTTGGAGTCTCATCAGAATCCAGACAAGCAGAATTAAAATTAGGAATTACCCCACAAGCCTCTGCTTGGTGTGTGGCACTCTCAGTATTAAACATCTTGATTTTCTCCAGAACTGGAAGCAGTTTTGTCAGCACACCAGGACAAACTATCAGCTGGTTCTCATTCAAGTCAGAGGGGACCATGCCTGAAAGGGAAAGCAGAAAGTAAGCAGAAAGTCCATTTTTTGGGCCCATTAGTGCTATGTAGAAGTAACTTTCTCCTGTCACCACTGAAAAGCTTTGATGTATTTACTGTGGTCATCACTCAAGATCTCACATTTCAGTGCTGCAATGCAGAAATGAGCAATGGAGAAAATCCTCTTGGTTCAATCCAAAATCTTGTGTCTTCCTCAAAAGACAATTCTAAAGAACGAACAAAAAACATGGAAGTATTTAAAAGAGAGTGTGAAAAAGGGAAAAAATGGGGGACCTTTCTAAACTCTAGCACAAGTAGCTCAGCCCATCTTGTGTTATTTGTCTGCAGGAGCTGGCCAGCAATAATCTCGATATTTGGTCCTCAGGGCCAACAGTCAGGCAATAGCCAGAAAAATTAGGCTGAGGAACTGGTGGGGAGATTTAGGCCACCTGACTTGACCCCTCAGATTCATGCACAAGATTTTAATTCATTTTGTTGTGGTTATCCTGACATTCTATTTCCTTTATTACTATGGCCTGAAGTCAGTAATACACTTGAAAGTACATGTATATCTTTACCATAACTTTGAACTTTTGAGAAGCCCCATTATCCTCAATGAACAAATGTGAGTACTTTCCTGGAGACCAGGCACGATTTTACTCACTGGTTCAACAGGAGTGGCCAAAAGAAGAGCCTCAGTTTTGTTTTTTTTTTAATTAAGTAGAGCATGACAATAAATATTCTGTAAATTATGTCCCCCATTAAGCCAATAGAGGCATTCATTTTGATGCAGTCATTATTTCTATTCCATGGCTCCAAATTGAAGCAGCAAAGGTTTAAAATCACTTTCAGTGTTTTACATAGCTCTGCATGGTGACTTAGTGCAGCTCGAGCTGTAACATGGAGCTGTATTTAAGGTATTGCCTCGTTTTGGTTATTTAGCTGTGTCACTGCACAAGTTCAGAAGGCCTTTTATCAGGAGATTTTCCACGTCAGGCTATGGTCCAGGGACTTGGCAGGACTGAAAATTTTGGTTGTAGCAATCATATAAATTTCCTCCAGTGCCTTTAATGTTAATCTCAGAGGCAATGTTTTATGCGTTATCCCTTGCAGTCTGTCCATTTTCAAAAAAACATAGGAAATCCCCATTCTCAGATGCAAATTCAGATCCCTATCAATTAATGCAGCAAACTCAAACAGTGTGAAAATATCGAATTCAGTAGACATGTTTGTAAACAGGACATTATCCTTTCCTATCAAAGTAATAACAAATACATTTTCTAGATGAATGACCTCCACAAAATGGGCTACATCTATTTATGCAAAGTTAATTAGGTAGTAACATTTACTTTTCCTGTTCATAGATTAACAACTTCTTATAAATCAAAACTGAAACTTTGCCTCATTTCCAGTATGCAATTTTAAACCTGCTTCTGGTGATGATTATAATTATTTTTTTTTAGATTTTGAGATATTATTTTTATTACAATACTTGCAATGGAAAATCTACTCAATTAAATCAAATTGTAGCTTTTCTGGCATCACACTTTTCCACATGGCAGGTCTCAATTCTTTTTAATCCTGAAACACCATTTCAATTTTTAGTGAACCTATAGAGATTTTTCTAGGATTAAACCCACCAATTTATAAGCACATATCCTGTAGTTAAGGTCATACTATTGATTTTCATCTGTATGTAAATATATTCGTTCAGTGGCTCCTAGGTCTACAGTAAAAAGAGCCATATGAACATGTTTTCTTATGACAATTGGAAGCCTGTTCTAGAAAATGCCTCCAAATTCACCAGTTAAATGTATTCACAGTTATGTACATATTTATATATAAAAATATATGCCCATGCATGTATGTTTATGTATGTAGCACTGAATAATATTTGAGAAAGTACCAATTCTTATGGGGCTGCTCTCAGTGCCAAGAAAATAATTAATGGACAGTTGCAGTAATTCTTTAAATTATGCTTGCAATAATAATATATGGGCTTGAAAAGGGGCTGCAGTAGCATATTTGGCACAGTGTGAAGCTATTCATTTCTATTTATGTCTCTGCAATGAAGTAATTAAACACATGCATAAATCCCCAATAACCTGAGTTGAACTTCAAAATATTTCTAAAGGCTTTGCATAATGGGCCTGGGACATGAGAGGTCAGAAAGGGCACAATTCTAATACTCAGAAAAATATTGATATTTTGACTCTTTTCCATTTTTAAATGGGGAAATAGGATGAAAGTATTTTGCAAGAGGAAGAGTCCATAATTGATTTTTACAGCAAAAGTTAGCAATTTCAAAGAGATATGACAGGTAAACCATTATAAAATAGTAACACACAGATTAAAATAAATCCCTGCAAGATCAATAGAAATCGAAAATAGCAGAGCAAAATATGTTGATGCCCTCCAAATAAATAAAAATTAATTCTCCATCTAAATATTTTCTCTTCTCAACATTATAAAACCAAGATAATCCCCAGAAACCCTCTCAGTTTCAGAAAAACCCAGATTTCCATTAATTTTTTTTTTGAGCTGTTTGTAAACCAATCAACCTGTACTATTTGTAAGTTTAGGTACATAAACCAAATCTTAATGTCTATCCTGCCTTCCACATTCCATTCAGCTTTTACAGTGCTGCAGAAATTGATCTTCATGTTTCTTTACACAGTATCTAGAGCCTGGGTTGCATGTTCCATGGTTCCAGGTTATAAAGCAGCATCTAGGTATCTTCATAATGGAATTTGGGTAAAACCATGCCTAGAAATAATGCACATCATTTTGGGAGTAACTGAATACTGGAAATACATCAACTCTTTGCAGAGAAAAGCAACGAAAAGATGCACAGTTTGAGCTGGGCAATCAAATGTTCTCAAAATTAGATATATAAAAAAACATTGCCCACTCATAAAAAAAAAAATCTTTATTTAAAACCAACCAGGCTTGCTCACAGCAAGATACACATCCTCCTGTTATAATTTATGCTGCAGTAGCTCCTAGAAGCCCTGAGTCCCCATCATGCCACACACTGCACAGAGTGATCACACATTTACTTATTTATTTATAGGGCGTTAGATTTACCTGCTCCTGAGTGAGCAGGTAAAGCACTGATTACTGAGGACCCCACATACACCCAGGCAGCCAGCCACAGAAAGTAATTTCAGCCTCAGCCTTTGTTTTAAATAAACACCTGCATTTTCATATGGAGAAAAGAATTTGTTTCACAATGAGCTGTCACAGCATGTTTGCCTGCTAATGAACCAAAAGCTCTTTGAATTCCCTCTCCCATTCTTCCCACACTGCAATTTTGCCAGCCCTGACTATCCCTTTTAGTGCTTTTTTTTTTCTCTTGAACAAAACATTCCTGCTTAGGCCTGCAGCTACTTTGTAATTCCCATTTCATCTACTACAGGGAAAGGCTTTGTTTCCGTTCACAGAACAAAGAAACAGATTGTTGTCGCTGCTGTGTGCAGACAGGTAGTCCCTATTTGATGGAATTTCAGTGGAAAAATATTTGGTGGCCCAGACAGGGAGCTCAAGACAAGGCTTCTGATGGCATCCTATCCATCCAGGGATCATGGCATAGGATACTGTGCCACATACAGCCCAACCTAGCCCCACTGGTGGCTGTACACTCCAGTGCATTAAATCCCCAAAGACTTACAAGGATGGGCCCTCCTCCAGTGTGAGAGTGTCTGGCATGTGTCAAAGCACGCCCTGCTCCCCACACGAGCCAGCCCCTGCTTCTAGCACTGTAAAAACAGACTCAGCCTCTGCTTTTCTGTATCATATTGAGCAGTGCTCCAGCAGGACTTCACACACGAAGTTTTCTTTGGGCTCCTGGATCAAGGCAAGCCCTTTGGCAATTATGGCATTTAACCTTTCTGCTGCCCCAGATGCTCACTGGGGAGAAGCACATATTGCAGAAGTGATGTTATGCAAGCACAAGGTTTTTTTAACCTAGGAAATTTCTCATGGGGCCCATTATATCATATGAGGAAGAACAACGGAGTCATTTTTAAGTATAGGAATTTAGCATAAAAATAGCCAAGAAATCCTTAGCTTGAGCATCTGTCTCAAACTCACCCCTCCTCCCTTTCCTTCTGCCTTCCCATCATGTGTGGGCGTTCCCCTGAGCTCATTCAGTGTTTTCCTTGCCTGCATTATACTACTGCATGTATCCCACCTAAACCTTATTTCATGGCAACATGAAAGGGACTCCAAAGGCACTTCCTTCTGCCCTCAGCTTAGCAGAGGAGAGCCTGCCTGGGCAGCCCACCAGTGCTAGAGGTGTGAGGTTAAAGAGGGTTTCTGGAGCAAGGGCTGGGGCATGGCAGTGAGAGAATAGCCTGGGGAGGGAAGGGAAAGCAGCTGTGGAGGCTCTGCTGTCCAGAGCTGTGGTGATGTGTACACACAGAAGTGTTAATGTCACCATGGCACATCTTCATGGGGTACCCCAAGTCATCCTCAGCACTTCACTCTTGAAAAAGTCTCTTTCAAGCTCCCATTTTCTTCCAAATCCTTCTACCCTGAGCATTAGACTCCACAAAACACACTTTTTATTTTTTTGTGCTACACACACAAATAATGAAGAAATAACATTTTCAACAACACTGTGGCACTTTTTGCAAGACAAGTACTGAGAGAGGATAAAGGAGGGAGATGGGATGCTTCACCAAACCTCCTCCTCTTCTTGCTCTTTACAGGAGTCTGCTGGGCTGTCCTTAGAGGGGCTGGCATGCAAGTCCCAGGTGCCTGGGTTTCTTGGCACCAATAAAATTCCCCTGGAGAGAGGACAGAGTCCCAGCCCTGCCTTGCCTATCAGGGATAGGCCAGGAAGGTGAAGGACCTGCTGCCTGCTGTCCAAATCCTCAACTGGCATGGTGGTGCTTTCTGAAGTGTCCCATCTTCCTCCAGCCTAAGGCCACCAGCAGCATGTTCCAAAGCAGCCCTCCTTGGGTCAGCACACAAAAACAAATATGTTTAACCTGAGGCTGTAGCAAGCATCAGCTTTGCTCCTGTAGTAAATGCTTCCTCTCTCAGCAAAGTCACCTTCTGCTTTGTCAACTCTACCTTGAAATTAGAAGTACTTCCTAAAAAAAATATAGGAAATACAGCAAATAAGAATTGCCTAAGTACTGCACATCATATGTGGTCCAGCATATGAGGCTGGACTGCTGTTCCACCATGCTGACTGAGGGATCAGAATAAAACCTGTGTTCACATTACAGAGATGGGCAGAGAGGTGCTTTTGGCTGGCAGACAGAGGATGTGGGGCTGTGACTCAGTTCTCCCTCTGCCCCTCTGCCAGCCCAGTCTGCGAGCTGCCCCTCTCTCTCTGGGGTCCCCTCTCTGCCTTCCCTCCAAGTCAGGCAGGTGAACCTGACACACAGGGATGCCTTGCATGGCCGAGGCTTTGAAACTCCTGCTCTGCATAGGTAAGAAATAAAGGAGAATATTTCTTTTACTCCTTGCCATGAGCCAGACAGAACTAAGGCAGTTTACAACAGATGAGTTTTAACACGTAAGAAAAAAAATAAAGCAAAACAGATATATATCTGATAAAAGTTCTCAGCTGGAGGTCTTTTGGACACTTACTGCCATATTTACTGTACCACATAGATGTTTTGCACTTCCAGGGACACCAAGCAGCAAATGCTAGCAGAAAATTGTGTACTATCCCCACAACAGAGTTAAACAAGAAATCAAACAAGAATATATATGATGCTTTGAATTGTGGCTGAATTTAACTGAAGGATGTAAAAGTCAGATTAAATTAAAAAAAAACAAACCCAAAACAACCAAAAATTCCTTATTTACAGCTTCATATGCACACTTGGGCTCACCAGGATTGAAAGGACCAGAGTGGTTTCCTTGCATCTTGATGAAAGGGAATCAACAGGCCAAAAGACCATTTTAAAGCTATCTTGAAAGACAGACTTAAAAGAAATACTTTATAACCAGAGGGGAAGGTGGTAGGAGGGAATAGCATTCTCTTCTCCTGTTTATTAAAAACACACCTTGGGCATGATTCTAATCTGATTTAAGCATCACGTGAGGTGCATTTATTACATGGGAAAATTGCCTCAGTGTGTTCACTGACACGGTTTGGAGCCAGCCTGCAGAAGCTCCTCTGCATGCAGAGGACTCTCCAGTACACAGAGATGAAGTGTGGAGGAGGGAAGAGCAGCCAAGAAATAAAAAGGGAATATCTGGAGGAAAAATAGCAGAAGATTGCATAAGCAAGGATATCCTGCTCAGGCACTGGCCACCAAGAAGAGTGGGACCACTGGCTGAGGGAAAGGAGAGTTTGAAGAGAAGCCAGTGGACTCTGAATGGTCTTGGAACCACACCTTAAAACTGAGCAAATTATGGTCGGCGAAATAAGGTGTGAAACAGCCAGCTGTTCCTGAAAATGCTGGAGTCCTGCTGATGTGAGGTTTCAAGTCTTATAGCCTGGAGGCACAGAAAGCCCAGAACAAGGAACAAGTAGTAAGAGTCTGGTCTTCCAGATGGACCATAGATCATCTGTGGGTCCCTGGGATTGTGGGACACCCATTTCACAATACAGGCAACTAGAAAACAACTTAAGGGTGCAGGCAGTGAATAAAAGCATCTGGCAATGACAGCAATGGGGACTGATGAGCTGAAGCACCTCACTGAGGGCACAGTGAGCAGAGAAGAGCAGCTTTCCACCACACAGTTAACAGGCATTCATTTGGTGAGGGCTCCCTCCATGCAGCCCAATCCTGTCTCCACCTCAATGGAACCGCTGGACTTGACATCAACATGCCGTGTGCATGGGATAAGGGAAGCAGTGAGGGAGAAACAGCCAGGGTCTCATATAACCATGAATCTCTGCTCCAAAAGTACAGTTTATTATTCAAAAATAGACAGCTTCTGGGCAATAGCCCAGGACAGTACTTTGCCAGAGGTCTGTAGAAAGCAAATCCATCCTTTTCCCTTTGCTACCAAAGGAATTGCAGTAGGCTCCCCATGTCACAGTCAGTTCTCTATCCTTGAAGCACAGTTGGAGAAATCACCACAAAAGTCTCCAGGATTAAATTCCAGTCTCTCAGAGTAGATCAGTTGGTTACCAAAAGACTTCAGCAGGCCCTGGGTAGCGCTGCAATATTCCAGTACTTCTGGAATTACTGTCTCAAAATGGAATTGTTCTCTGAGTCCTTAAAAACAGACATACCTCCTTTGGAGAGCTCTCCCTAGAAACCTCTGGCTGCATAGAAAGGTACATTTAGCCCAGTCTCATCCTTACTCACAACTGGAAGGAGCCTTCTGAATTTTCAGAGTCCTGTCATATGGAAGCTAGGGGTGGAGAGGCTGAGGTTCTGCCTACAGCAGCTCGAGAAGGAGGAGAATGATGCATGTGTGGGACAAAATGTCATGAAAGTGCCTTTAATTATTAATATTCACCAGACCTTGTGAGGGCCTAGTGGGAGTTAGGACTCCAGAACATGGAGCACCACATAAGGCTTTTGTCCCTGCAAGAGGATGGATCACTGCACAGAAATCCCTGCAGCAACAGAAACCATACTGCTCTCAAAGCAGCAACATCCTCTCAGTCACTCACCAACAGCTCAGTTACCTAGGGCAAGGACATTGTTATGTGTCTCCTGAAGTCCTGTCTGACACATCCACCGGCTGAAGCCCTTGCCAGGGGTGTCCAGCCTGGAAAAATGCTGCCAGGAGCAATATCTTATGCTGCAACATTTGGATTTTACTCCAGTCCCACCCCCTCTGCCCAAGCCTACAACCCTGCAGCACAGCTGGTGCTGAGGAACATTCCTGGTGCAGGCTGCAGTGTGAGATGCAGATCCAGCTCTGCATGGGAGCCCAGAGAGACAAGAGGCCATGAGCTGCCAACCCTTCCCATAACAAAGGGCACCAAGAGTGGTGGCACAGCTGGCGGGCGGACACTGAGAGACTCGGCAGGAAGAGAGAGAGACTTGTGGGTGGGTGGATTGTGAGGGGAGAAAAGCCCGGGGTTCCTTTGCTGGGGATCCTCCTCAGAGGCACCAGCTTGGGCTGTTCCTGTGTTACTGTGCCCTGAATAAATGGCTTTATGGAACGAGATGTCTGACACTTTGCCATGGGAAACATGGGGTCCAACTGGTCAGCTCTATTAAGTGACACTATTAAGATCAGGCTGGGAGTGATGAGGCCCCTTTCAACACAGCAGCATTCTGAAGCTGGCCAAATTGTTCAGGATCTTGGTTCTAAAGTGCAGACTGTGTTGGGTTTTTTAATGGTGGGCTTTCTACACCATTATTGTCCATTTTTTAGGATCGAAACTACGTAATGTTAATACACTATGAGAAATGCCTCATCCTAGATCACAGGAAGTAATTTCAATAGGAGAAACTGTAATGGTAGCAGAGTTTTATGACAGTGACTGACACAAAAAAACCAACTCCTGTCTACTACCTCCTCAAAGAGTCCCTCTGTTTTCCTTGAATTAGATGTGAAATGTACAGTACATGCCATACTAAGATACGGGCTTCCTACTTCTGGGATAGAAACATGCAGTCAAGCCTGCAGATGACCAAAGCATCATCTATACCTCAGCAAGCACAGGCATATGCTGAAGATATGAACATACAATATCTGGTGCCAAGTTCCGGTGCTGTACATAACATCTTAAGGTGAATTCAGGGCAATTACCTGTGCAAAAGCATGATTCTCACTTCAGAAGCCACATCCATAGAGGAAACCGTGGCAAAGTCAGTTAGGAAGGGTCCTTAAGAACTTTCCTGCTTTACCTCCTGTGCTGAGGAGAATTGTAGGTTCCTAGTTGGTGTGGTGGTTGGCTCTGTGACTGAGATAAATGCATATTAGTGTGGAACAAACCACATATTGACATTTCATGATACCAGGTTACTTAGAAAGCTTCATGGTCCAGGAGGGTAGATTGCGGTTGTAGCAATGGGATTTGTTATTAATTAGATCTTTGGCTGCAGCTTAAAGGCTGCATTGTGCCTCTCAGGTCAGACTTTCCTGCTGCCAGTGCTATCAAAGAATTTGTAATTGACTCCATAATTTGCTTAAATTTTTCTGGCACTATACTGAGCACTACTTGATACTCCTTCCTACATAAGTTCCTTATGATGTACAGGGTAATAATGACTTATTTAACCCCTGCATACATGTATTTTATTTCCTATGCATAAGACAGCTGCTGAAATCCAGATTATTATTTTTTTTAGCCATAGAAAGCAACTATCTCATATTTACATGGACTTCCTTGTGACTGCAAAGACATCCTGGAAGAAAACAAGCAATTCAGGGACACTTGCAACTCAGCTTTCCTTTTCTCTTGCCATAAAATATTAATGATTTATTAAGAAATTGATTCTGTCTCAGCTAATCTGACTGGCAAAGACAGAACAGTGCCTTCCAGTCTGTATATCCCATCTCTTATTAGGTACTCCAAATAGTTGCATTTCAAGGGAAAACACCTACAGTTCCTGCAGCTGCTGTAGAAATCTCACTCATGAGCTGTCTACTGCTCCACCAGGAAATGTGGTGGTATACACTATGGTATAAATTTCATGGATCAATTAACGGAGCATTTAATGGCAGAACTGCATGAAAAAGTAAAGAAATGTAATAAAAATAATTGCAGCGAAGGAATAATAATTAAAAATAAATCCATATATGGTAGTTCAAATGCACATTGCTACATGAGCCAAATGAGTTTTCTTCAGATTCTTCTTCTCTAACACAAATGAGTATTCCTTTTCTGATCAAGAGCAAGTACACCTAACATGGTAGCAAGGTTTTATTTTGTTTCAAAACCAGCAATATTATGTGACTATAGAATTAGAAATTACAGCTCCACTATGGAAGTACTCATTCTCAAGGCTGCCATTGTCTCTCCACAATATTGCAGGAAAGCGGTTGTGTAACGGGAAGTGAAGCTGCAAACACTGTGTCAGATGTGGCTTTGACAAAACATCAATTCACTTCAACTGATTTCACTATCTTAACCTCAGCTGCCATGTCAGCTTCCAGAATGACAACATGGATTGTGAAAGGTTGTCAGTCACTGTTACTATTCTAAAAAGGAGTATTTAAGACAGAGCTATGAGTTCTTCCGGCTGTCTATGGGTAAAATGCTTGACTAGTTTCCTGAGCTAGAGGACATAAGAAGTGTGCTTTGAGGTGACCCTGCTCCACAATATCTCCATCTATCATTTCTGGTTTATTTGGAAGAAATCAAAGCAAAGGTGACTTGACTGACATTACATGGTGCAAAACCCAAAATCTGGGTGTCCCTAATCCTAGCAAAACAGCAACCTTTCCATTTCATACCAACCTATTTCATCCCTAGCTCAGCAATTAGCAATATTCTGTACTTGGGCTTTGTGAGCTACTGCCTCCTCCCATTTACTCCAGACGAGAAAAAAGTGCCATGGTCTAGCCCTGAAAAAACTCAACCTTCCCCATCACTTGCCACTCTCCTATACACTTATATTAGCACAGCATACACTACTGGATTAACAATTTTCAACTAAATTGAATCTCAGCCACTCAACATTTTATTTTAGCCCTACGAGTGAAATTTCACTTTATTGACAACAACTTGCTTTCTTGTTTATATGTCACTAATCTCTTCAGAAGCACCTCATGGTCTGTGAGGGCTCTGGCTAAGATAGACTGAAAACACTTCTCTGGAGAGCTGCTAGTCAAGTGATTTTATGTGCTGGTCTTTTACACTGCAACATAAATCCTGCAGTAAGCATAACACAAAATTTGTATACAAGTGGACCCGCTCATTTCCAGGGTTTATTACTTCCTATCTTGTCACATCTTCACCACCTTTGATTTACATAATACTTGTCATCCATAAGGGCTTCAGGCGCTTGCTCTAAAATGCTTGTGTCTGCTGCAGGCATTCCTGCTTTCCCAGGACAAAAACCAGAGCCACCCTCTCTCCTCAAACTCCACAACACAGAGAAATGGAGTACTGCCCTCCACTAAGGTCACTGGTTAAAAGCCATGCTTCAAAATGGCAAGTACCACAGACAGATTATATCTGTTACACGCTCATACGAACTACAAAGCAAGCAAGATTTCTATGCTGATACCTTAAATGTCTTAAACAAATGCCTTTCTCTTCCTGACACAGGCTGCTGCAGAAGGATGCCTCTGCAGTATTTTACTCAGAGAGGTAGCAATCTCCTCTGCTTTCACCCATTGCTGAAAAACAACAGACACACTTGGGAGGAACTAAGCTCCTGGGCATGGTTTGCACTATCATCAATCTCAGCCCTGCACCAACCCCTTGAGCAACCCCAAGAAAAAAGCACTAAACTAACCAACAAAAAATTACCTTTCTTGTGCTGCTGTCTGCATTTCATCTGCAAGGTGAAGAAAACAGTAACTTCTTATCAATGTAAAATGTCTGTCAATCCAGAAGGAGACCAGCAACTCTACAGATGTTACCACAGACTGCTGAACAGTCATCCCTGGCTACCATCAATAAAGCAAAACTCCTCTGGGAGAAAAGCCAAAAGTAATTGTAATAACTAGAAAATATATTTCAATATAAATATACAATGCACAACATTATTATTATTATTGTTATTATTATTGTTATTGTTATTATCATTAACAAAAGCAAACTGTAGTTATTTCATGTTTGGATTTTGATCAAGAAACTATGCAAATTTTGAGGAAACCATTTTTTGCTCAAGAAAAGAGGAATAATTTTGCCTATTCTCCCCCTCTAAAGACATACTCATTTTGGAAAAGAACAGGTAAAACTGACAGTCTACTGAATGCTGAGCAAGAGTCTCATCCCTCTGACATTTCATCTTCTTGAAGAGTGCCATTTCCTCTCGTGATAAAATATCATAGTCTCTCCAGGTTTGAGATCCCAGGCATCAAGTCTGGCTGAGCAGCTGCCAATGAACCAGACACCTCTGGCACGTTGTGACCTCCAGTGTGGGCATGGAACAGCGTGTGCCTCTTAGGAGCCACATGTTCCTAATGGCAGCTCCAGCTCGTGGCCCTCTCACTGAAGCAGGGCCTTGAGGGCTCCTCCCAGGGGTAGATAAGGAGAGAGAGGCCTTCTCTCCCTATTAGAAATCACTTGCAGCACATGGCATGGAAGATGATGAAAAGAAATGAGTCTTGAAAATGTAAGTCTGAAGTGCAACCTTGCTTGAGATAAGTGCTTGGATGTCTGGGTCTATTCAAACTATGCAGCTCTCTTGGGTTTGTGGCAAATGGGCTGTGAAATTTCCAAGGCAATTGCCTGTTATGAGGTTATCACTACTATGGGGAGTGTAGGAAGCAACTCAAAGTTGTTTTTCCCGACTCCCAATGTGCACAGAAGTCCAGGAGACAGCTACTATTTGGTGCATTGACTGCCATTAAAAAATGTCTATGCTTTTTTCTTTGCCCCTTTCACTTTTTTCCCCCTCCTCAGTTTGGTGCCTTACGCTGACATTCGCACCCCTGTGCAGTGAAAGTGAATGTGTCCCTGCATTCTGGTAGGGCTGTACATTCACTTTGCACAAGCATAAATTATTTAGTACTGTTTCAGACAGCAGCAATTGGGTCAACACCATCCACCCTTTCACAAAGACAGTGCTTTTTGCTCTTGTCTTGCTTGCTTAATCTGAAAGGTCACTTCAACTGGAAGCATATGTTTATTCTTTTATATGGGAAATATAATACTACTTATTTCCTTCCTGAGAGGCCAGAATTGCTTGAAAAACCATTTCTTTCACAGTGTTACTACATTCTGCTTCTTGTCCTGCCTGGAATCTGGAATTTCAGAAGGGCATAGAATAATGGAAAAGTTATGATGAACATCTTTGGAAAGTAAAAAAGGGAAATATTGATTTGAGTTTTCTGTAAAAGTAGAAATTATTATGTATTTCAAATCAGTTCATCCACTTTGCCTGACTTTGTGTTCCTGGGGGCTGTCAGCCAGAGCAATCACTAAGGCTTCCCAATCAGCTCTTTTGAAAGGATGCATTTTCTTTTTTTATCATTAGCTTTGTCTTATCTGCAAAATGATAAAGAAATAAATCTATATTAATGATGTGTACCCATACAATTAATCCATTCTTTACTTTTAATTTAAGCTGTCAGAGTTTTGCGGCAGAGCTGTAAGCAGTTCTATAAATTCTGTTTTTCTGGAGTTCTTCCCTGTAGATCCCCTTAGTAGCTTTGCCAGAATGGAACCTAAGCTCAGCTGCTAAAGCAGAGTATGCTAAGGCACAGCTCTGTGGAACAAAATTTCCTGGTGTGTGTCAAGAAAATACCTTGATTCATTAACAAGGTGCAAAATCAGAAAAAGATATATTTATGCAGTAAATGACCTTTATTTATGTAGTTCTGCAATCTACACTTTGAATTTCTGAAATATTTTCTGCATAGTTTGAGCTTTAACTTATTTTAGCTCTGAGTCGCCTGTGGTGAATTTCTGGTTATTTTGAGATTTTCTGATGGGCAATAACTTTGGCATTTCCCTGATTTCCACATTAGTCAGTGACCAGCAGTCTCACTCTTTAAAAGCTCTTTGCTTTCTTGAAAATAGAAGTGATATTTGATGCACTGGAGACCAAGGGTGAAACTCTGCACTTGGGAGTCTTTGTGGAACTTTACTCTCAGTGTTATCCATGTGATCAACAACATTCCTACTCAGGAGCGATAGGTGAAAGGAATGAAAGGCACGAGGAAAAGTCTTTATAAAGAATAAAACAAATAGGCTAAGTTTTGCTCTTTCACATGACTTCTAGCATGCCAGGAAAAAAGCCAACCAGCCTTTTCTGGTTCTTCAGACATACTCATTTTAGTGATAAATTAAAATATGGGGTTTTTTGCTTTTAACATAGTTTTTTTTCCAATTAAAAGCTTAAAAAGACAAATTCTTCCAGACAAAGAAATAATTCCTCATTAAAGTGCAAGACAACTCTTGTGGTAGTACTTCAGGTATTCCTGTTGTATTATTACAGAACAGATTACTCTTTCTTTTTCTTGTACAGCATTTTAATCCACAAGTTATGCCCTGAAACTGAGCATGAAATGAAGAGCTGGACACTAGCTGGGTGGATTGCAACAGCAAAACTAGAGCAAGAAGCTCAGGCACCTACAATGCATTGTTAGCAGGTTTATTTCAACCTCTGGCAGGAGCTTGCAGAGCAAGTAACTAAGTTCAGTCTGAAGAGGAGTGGCAATGTACTTAGCCACCAAATAAAAAGCACTGGATTGATCAGTAACGTGTAAGGATGTTGTCCATGAGACCAAGACTTTCTTTTTCTCTATATTTATTTCTTTTTAGCTAGGCATGTAATTTAGGACAAGGGTTTTTTCCCTCCGCTGGAATTATATGTGAAAAAAAATCTGTATTCATTGCTTTTGCATTTCTCTTAATAAAGACGTCATCTACAATTCCTTCTTTTATATTTTTAATCTAGAGAAAATCACTTACAAGCCACGAAGATATGACCTTGGAGGTCCATAAATCAATGTGACAGGTGATTCAATCAGCCACATGCCTTTTCTGATTTAAGCAGCTGCTGACTCTCCTGGAGCATGCCGAGTGCAGGTCCCAGTGGCCCCTCCAGTGATGAAGAAAGCAGCAGGTTTGCACTTTTAAAACCACTGAAGCCTGGCTGAGGAAATCACTGACACAAGTGAAATAAGAAGGACTGAATATTTAATTTGCATGACCTGCTGGCACTGTGCACACCTCCACACTGCACTTTCTCATCCTGCCTGTGCCGTCAGAGTCACTGCAGAAACTGCAGCTTCTGTGGGGATTTTGTTTCTACCAAATGATACTTCATTACTGCAATTTTTGTGTACTTCCCAGGCAAGCACTTCGTGAACTTTTAAAGAACTGCAACAAGAGTAGGGGAAAATACTTTTCAAACTCAAATGGGAGGTCCGGAACTGGACAGGCTGCTGAGTGCCAGCAGGAGACCTTCACCTGGTTGGCCAAATTCTCCTTAAATCCAGAATGGCTCATTTTATCAGAATGACTTACTGCTAAATTTTTATGGCATTGTTTTGGGTTTTTTCAGACAGATAAAATAAGAGGGCTCAAAAGAGTTGCTAAGGTCCAAGCAAAGATACAGTTTATTCCTGAAACAAAAAATGTATACTTCATCTACTCTGATAGCCCATATTTTTATTCTCTCTTAAAATTTATTTGCATATTAATATCTCAAAATACCCTGTAAATTCAACAGTTCACAGTGCTTTCCCAGCAATGAAACCTGTCTTCTCAACTTTACTCCTTCAGAACACCAAAGGAAGCATGAAGAAAGATTCAGGAAGATTTTCTATGCATGCTGAAAAGTCTCATCTTTGAAAGAAAGTTGCCAGTATGCTCCCAACTTTGTAAAATCTACTTTGAATGAGTATTAAACAAGCTTTGGGAACTAGCAGGTTTCATACTGTTACTTAGAATAAAGTTTCTGAGTTTCAGTACCCTTTTGTTTTTAGTAGAGGATATTGTACAGAGTAATTCACTGAAAGAAAATGAAAACATGGAAGAAAATCAAAAAAAACTGCCAACCTTGTTTTCATAAAACTTGCAAAATTCACCTGTTTCTCAGGGGAAAAGCAATGAAAAAGTTCTGAAATGTATGTGGAAGAATTACTCTAGATCCTGGAACACAAGATCTCTCAGACTACCTTTGAAGAAAGATCTGTCTAGCCCAGTGTCTTGATTTAAAAATACAGACAGTGGAAGCTCAAGCTAAAAGACACATGAAAACCAGCAGATATTTATATAAAGCAAAACTATCCCTTACCTTACCACCTCCTGTCTCACTGCCTCAGCATGTGGCCACCATCCTGACTGAGTGGCAACTGCCTTGCCAGGACTCTGAATTGTATCAAATTAAGCAATAGAATGGACCACATGCACATTTCACCTAGGAAGAATAGTTGATTTTTCATGGCATGGCTCCTTTTTGTCTTCTCCTCCACACATGATTTTGATCAAAGCTTAATTTGGGAAAGATTTATGGCTAATGTTACAAAGAAAATCTGACTGATTTACTGCAATGGTCCATTTTGTCCTTGAAACGGAAAAAAAAAACGGTACACAAAAGTTTTGAAGGATGTACTCCCTCACTCTCAGAAGGAAAAATGAGAAAGGCAAGGAAAGGTCTCTAATCCCTTTCTCTTATGAATTACCTCCTTTCTACTCACTGTGTTTTCTATCATCATTATTTTTTCATGGATCTGCTTTCTCTCTCTTATTGTCATCTTTCCTCCCTCAAATAAGCCCATTAAGCATGTTCAACTTCAAAAGCTAATAGGCAGAGGTGCAAAAAAACCACTGACACAGACATGATCATTAATAATGAGCAATGGTGAGCATTGTCTTGTACCTTTTCTCTTTAATTTGCAGTGCATCAGCTGCATTAATGTATGTTGCCTAAACTATATCCCACGGAATAATGCAAACTTAGGAGAACAGCAACCCAGTCCTGATTGTTTCAGGCAGGCTTCCTGCTGCCTTCAAATTGTAATTTTCCACTGAATCCTCAGCCAGCAGTGGGGAACATGGAGTTATGAAAAGCGAAATACTGAAACAAAAATCAGACCTTTCTTTAGCACAAGACACTCTCAAGTGAAGTACACAGTCTGTGCAAGAAATCCCTGAAACGAATTTATCCTCAGGCAGGTTGCACGACTACACTATTTTGTGCTATTTTTACTTAGACAAGATGACCAAAAGACATGGAAGATATTTAGGAAGAGAATACAGACCATGCCTCTCAGACGGAAAGTTAACTTCTGTGAAGACAAGGTGAATTTAAAGCTTGAACAATAGACACTGCTGGTTGGATTAGTGAAAAAAAAAGAGAGAGAAAAGATATATGGTACATTCACACTTAAGTCCACCTGAAACATAGGCAATAATTCTTGATTATAACATGTAGTAGCTGAAGATTGGATTAAAGGCTACTTCCTTAGCTGAAGCAAATTAGTTTAGTTTTGTGAATATGAATAGAGGTTTCCATAAGGCAAGGATAAGGCTTTATAAGGAAACTGCTCTTGCTGGTTTCTTATCAGCTGGCTTATCAACAGAAGATTACATCACCCCCCTCCATCCCAGTTCCAACAGGTGGTGATAGAATAACACACCTTTGATTACATTTTGCACTAGAACCAATGACATTTGCTTATTTTCACTTTAATGCTAACAATGAAATAATTTTGGGGGAGAACCATGGAAGAATTAAAGGAAAAAACATAACATGGGAGCTTGTGCCAAGGCTCCAGCTGCTCTGAAGTGACAAGTTCTGAATGTTCTCACTGAAGCTATTGTGGAACATCTCTGTCTATCATTTCATCTGCTTCAAGGATTTTCAGAGAAATATATCACCACATTCCAAAAGCTCAGTCCTCTGTCCTGTATTTCTTCACTTCTTGGAATATTTTTGACAAGTCTCCCTCATGAAGGAAGTCTGAGAAAATGAACAGATGAAAAAGAAACATCTCTCTAAGGAGTTAAACCACCAAATTATTCTTAGAACTACAGAGAGGACAATGATTAAGATTGTTTTTATAAAATCCATAAAATATTAGTTACACAAAAAAATCATAGTAACTTTATTGGTATAATGAACTGTCCATGCATGATATTTCTAGTACAGTCCCTAGTAAGGTGTACTGTCATGTAGCATTGTGGGTCCCCAGCCCACCCTACATAGCTGCTCCTCCTCTGTGGTCACTGTAGCTAATCTCCTGCTCCTCTACTCTGCCTGTCCTCCAGGAATTGTGGGGTAAAGACTAAGGTCAGGCTTTTCAAAGAGGTAACATTTTGTAAATACCTTTTCATTTCAAAGACATGGCATTTTACAAAGACCTTCTTTCCTCTCAGGCTCCAATTTTTGCACTCTGAAGGTGCAAATCATTGCCCTGCATTAAGATGACCCCAGAACTGCTTAGAAGTAGTTGCTTGACTATTATTCTTACACTTCACAAAATTTCTCTACTTTCGTATAGTCTTATATTTATTACAGAAATGCTGCAAATATGATAACACAAAAACCCACAGTTTAGACACTTAAGGCAAATTCACTATTTATATTCATGCCCATTCCTCTCAACAAGACATCACTGGACCCTTTTCGCCCTCCACACAGAAGACCAAACTTTGGGCTATATTTTTTGTCTGAAACATATCTTTCACCAAGATAAATGCAGCAGACAGAAGTGCAAGATGGGAGCAACATATGCCTCTTAATGTGCAAATATAAACATCTTGTGCTGCTGACTGTTAAGTCAGATATATTTTTTTCCTAAGTAAAAAATCAATTAATTCCTCCATTATGTAAAACAAAAATATTTTTATCTCATTGTCAAAAATAAATACTTCCAGATATTTGAACCTGACTCTTATAGCAAGGTGTGTATGGAAAGCAGGAATGATTTTCTATCTAAAATTTCCAAGGCACCTTGAGGATTATGTTTTCCATCCTTGGCCTTTGCTCAAAAGTACAAGCACAACTCTGTCAGCTCATAAACAGTGTAATAAAGATGAAAAAGAGACAATGGTCTTACAAATTAATCCAACCATGCTGGAAGAAGAAACAAGTGAGTTTTTAACTTGACTTGGATTTGATCTTCATTAATATCTTATTTGGTTTGGATGTAGTAAGAGGCAGGAGCATGGGAACAAGGAGAGTGCTGGGGAGATTCTGATCACTCTTATTAGAGGTGGGAGAGTTCACTTTTGAAGGGTGATATTTTGAGCATCAGTAGATAGCAGATAATAAAGCCTGCATTTCAGAGCTGGATGAAAAATGTTAACAGTAATTCCAGTCTTTTGCACGACATGCCCAAATCTTTATATTTCTCTGAAATTTTAAAAATGTTATGCTAACCCATTTTAAGAAGGCTTATATTTCTCTTTTTAAAAGCTCACGTGGGATGCTTTTTCCACTTTTTTTTTTCATTCCTTCAACAAATTCTGAAACAATGGCAGTAAAGGCCATCTTTGATAGCTCAAACCAGGAAATTCAGTGGTCTTTTCAATCATGCTGAGGCTTTTGGAAGTGAGCATAAATCTATTTATTTCAATACAATCATTGTCAAACATGCTGCACTTCTAATATCCAGAGCATTACTTTGAAACTCATTAGGTCCTCAGTTCAATTTTATCAGCCTAATATCAGTTTGAGAAACCTTTGGCCTGTAGCAGTATTAGCTTTTTAATTGTCCAAACATCTCTGAGAGATAGATGGTCATGTGCAGGATCTTCTGGCTTTTGGGAGAAGCAGAGTAGAGATGGAACATAAAACAGTCTGCTCATGGGCAGGAGGCAATTCAGAGCAGTCCACAGCCCTTGTCTCGTGGATTTGGCGCCAGCTAAGGGAGTTCCTGGTCTTGCTCCATAATGTCACACTTCTAAACTCAAGCATGCATGGGCTGGGATCAGGAACTACATCAATGAACCATACTGCAAAAGATTTAAAGGCATTTATTCCAGCTCTTTTCAACTTTATTTTTTCAAACTTTATTTCAACTTTCTTTTAATTATTCCATTCTCTTTTCTACTGATGTTTAAAAACAAATGTGTGCACATAAGGAGGAAGGATAATGTGGGAAGAACCGGCTGGGATCAGCTATGACAGAAGGGAACAGTTTAGACCAACATAACTTCTAAACAAGAGGTCTAACCTGGCAGAGCCAGGAGAAGAACATGTATCTCCCTGACATTTATTTCCAGAGGTGATACATGTCACATCTTGTTTCTCCCAGTTTACCACCTGCATTTCCTACTCAGTTCTTATGACTACCCTCAAACATTAAATTTTTTCTTCTAGTTTTCTGCACAACATTTTCATCATTTTCACCAATAACATCCAAAGGAGGTCTATAAAAGGTGACACAGAGCTCAAGAAAAGAGGGAGGAGAAAAAAATGCCTCTTTGTATGACAATTTACTTGAGGAAAATAGTACGCAGTGTTCATCAGCTACAGTTGGAACCAGGTCTCTGGAGTTTTTGAACCAACCTAGTAAATTAGGGCCAGGTCTTGACCAAATCTGGGCTGAGTTTCAAGTGATGTCACCCCCTGCTCCTCCATGGGCTTCAACAAAGTTTACTCATTATTTCAGCATGATTTGGATAGCTAACATAAAGGTGTGAGAAGATGGATTTTATTTTGTTTTTAATTTAGAAAAATTATTAATGCATTTAAGTTATGAATGGTCCAAAGTGAATGCCAGCCCACAAGCCTTAAACTCAGGTTTTATGCAAGAAATGGTGAAACACTTATCACTGTGATATTTGGGTGGCTGTTTTTTTTAGGATACAAAACACAAATAATGCTTAGAATAGCCTTCTATACTTTTACGGTGACAATCACTGAAAGGTCCCTGTTTACTAATAGTTATAAGGGTTGCCATGAGTCTTTTGCACTTGAGTCAATGTGAGGAGATGACACATGAGATGCACACACCAAAGCCCCATGCTGAACATTCTTGTGCTGCTTGAGCAAGGACATGGCTAGATGGTATAGCAGGCAAAGAGGAATAATAATGTTTACACTTTTCTGAGAGCTTCAACAGCAGAAACTGAAATAATCCATCAAATGCATTCCAAGGGGGGACACAGCAGAGGTATCTTTGGATGGGACATGTCTCCTACAAGTACAACTTCACACAGACTAACTAATGATACTTAATTAAGGATTATGAACCTCAGACATGGACTATTGTTCATCTGTTGAACTTCAGTGAGGGCCTTAGTCCCATGACCGAATGCAAAGGGAATGGTGACTATTTCCATATTGTATTGAATCCATCTGCTTTCATCCTTTAGCTTAAAAAGCTACTAAAACCTAACACACTGTTCGACAGTCATCTGACTTTGAATGTCTAACAAATTAGAAGTTCTACTGAAGAGCAACATCACTGCACCCTTCTTTCTGTTTTTCTCAATTTCATCTGGTCCAATAAACGTTCAACATTCTTGCAGGGATACAAGCAAATGTGGGGGTTGAGAGAAATGAGGGGACGGTGCAACAGCATTGGGGTGCAGTGCTTGGGATTCCTGAGGCTGAGCCATTAAGACACTGCAGAGATGGAGCCACATTTGGAGACTGAGCAAGACAAACTGCAAATCCTACACGTGCAAAAAAAGATTCATGGTATGCTCTTGATTCCCCACCTAACCAAATGACTCTGCTCCCCAGGGCTGCCTGGTCAGACATGCCAAGCTTGCTCTTTCTACAAGGGCACCCATGGTTCTAGAGACTCCCTCAGAGCCTGAATGCTTTGGAAAATCCCCCAGCTTTTTCAGAGGCTTTGGTGAGCTCAACAAGGGAGGCAGAGAAGGTACTCCAAACCTCAAAATGGCCTTCAAGTAACAGCTGGGAAACTGGAGCAGGGACCAAAATCAAACACACTAAGAGACATGGGGAAGAAAGTCTTTCCTTCTACAGCTGCCAAGGA
>VWYI01018054.1:1120-37145 GCA_013399455.1 Anthoscopus minutus
ACTATGGGATGCTATTGCAAACAATAAATATGAACAGAGCAAAAATTTAAGCCAAATATTTAATTAGGCTGTTAATAAAAATGTTTCATAAGGTTTAATTACAGCACTATTAAATAAAAGAAAGTAAATTATCTAGGGCAGATAGTTATGGAACCCAGAAGTGTCTGCTTGGTTTAGTGAAGCATTATAGACATGTTCAAGTAAGATACAGAGGAGGTATCTGAACTGTCTTCTCTGCCTGCCTGCAGAGAGAACAACCTGGGCAAGGTGGGGCTCACACCCCAGGACATGCCCTGCCACAGCCAGACCAGGACTGTGACAAACTGGGGGTAATAGAAGGTAGGAGAGAGAAGAAGGTATCAGCTGAGACAGACTTTTGTCAGGGACATGAATCAGCAGTGGAAACTGGAATAGATATGTCAAATTAATCAAGAGGACAAAACAAACCACAAGAAAACCAACCAAAACTGCAGGGCTGTGTACACAGGATTCCCCAGTGCTGCTCACCTACACCCCTAGTTAGTCTTTCAGAGATGGACAAAATGAGAAACAAGATGTAAACTGCTACATTGTATGAGCTGCTCTAGAGCACAATCAACACACAAGCAGTGACTCCCACAGAAGATATCCATTTAAATGCAAACACAATACCAAAATGCAAGAAAGGATCCCTTCATTTACAAGTTTGGTGCATAGAAAGCTTAGAGGATGCTAATTTTCAAAGAGCAGATAGTAGTCCAGTTCTAAAGAACGATAGTGCTTAACTACAAAGCACTAAATTTTTTTTCCTTTTTTTTATTATAACTTAGTGTGTTCTACTGAAAAACGGGAAAAATGTATTTTCTTCACAAATGTGAGTCTAAATTTTTAACTGAATCCTCAGTTTCAAGTATTCTGAAAGTTCTTCACAAAAGGAAAACACTCAAATTACTCTTTTAAGGTAAAAACACTATTCTTCAGAACTTAGCAATGAGAAAGTTTTCCAAAGAATGCTGTTTGCACTGATAAGTAATTCAAAAACATAGGTACATACTCTTCTGCCCAATTCTCTCTCACTTTTTCATCATGCCCAACCATAAATCATATCTTTACACAAAACCAAAGGAGCTGGCAAACTTCAAGATTTCTCAAGGACTTTTATACATTAAAAGAATGTCAGCCTTCCAGGCAGGGTGTATCATTTCATACCATAACTCACATTTGCTACTGCTTACATAAAAGATAAGCTCAACAGACTGAAAAGAACAAGGGATTGGAATTACACAGCTTGGGAGCTGGAAATGCACTCTCATTCCTAGGCCACGAGTTCAAATGAGAGCTGACCAGTCCATTTCATAACAGACACACCTGGGAACCAAGCAGGAAGCCTAAGGACTCTACAGACACAGAGTAAAAGTTCTCCAAGGGCACCTCGGAGGTACATTTCTAGGTAATGACAGAGGAGAGAGGCAAAGAAAATACACAATGTTCCCAGCTTTCAAAGTAGCTATTCATCTGGAAAGGATATTAGAAACAAAAATAAAGAATCTAGAGTGAGAAGTCAAGCAAAGAGTTTTTACCATGGCTCAGTATCAGCTAATATTTAGTATAAAAGAAAATGGGAAATGTAGGAAACCAAAATGCTTAAAAGGCTGCACCAGTACTTTGCCAATAGGACTTTAACACAAAGAACATGCTTTAAACAAAATATACATTGATTTACCTTTGTCACATCTACTTGGTCAGACCAATCTATGTTAATGCTCTCCAGACAGTTACTGCTGGCATATTGTTTCATTGTCCGGGAAACATTGTAATAACAGTAAAACATGACTGTTAAGGGCACAACAAAATTAACAGCAATTACACTCATTGTGTAGGAAACAAAGGACCTGATAAGACAGAAAAACAAAACAGAGTAACTTACAAATAGCCATCCAGGAAAAGTCACCAAAGAATTTGGTATTTTGATTCAATTATGACATTTTGTAACAAGCTCTAGAATAATAGGGAAAATTTTCTTTAGCTAATTTTTTTTATTAGAAACTACAAGTTTTGAAGCATATCTCAATTCCTATGGGGTTTCTTTTTAGACTTTCTCTATGTTATTTCCACTGTTTTAAGTTATTGTTAAAAATTTTTCTTCATACTTCAGAAAGAAGTTATGCTCCTACAGTGGTGAATTAAACAATCTTAGACTTCAGAGAGCCAGCAAAGTTAAAAGAAAGCATGAGGGGGAATCTTACGCATCATTTTTCCTCCAATTTACTGTGCACGTTGCTCCAGTGGGATCAGGAGCGTAGCTGGCCCAGCCTGCAGTAGGCATGGAAGACCAGAAGATTGCATTTATCCAGGCAGCAAGGATGAGAGTGGCATAGCTACGGGTGGTCATTCTTCTTCCTGCAGCCGAGCACAGACAGTCACAGTTCTCATCTGCTGCTTCTTTCCACTGTCAAACTAGAGTGACAAGTGGCTTCCAGCAAGCACATAATGAGATAATAAAGACCCTTCCCAAGACTCCCAAACACTGTGGCACACCTGTTTCGTTCTGCTGACTGACATCTCAGTCCCTGCAGCCTTTAAAGCCACTTGAACACCATCACCCATTCCAACTCAGCATAAGGCAATACCTGATCCTATCCTCATGCCAAAAGCATATTATGCAACACTGCATTCAAGTACATCCTTGGAAGATCGCAGGGGAGGAATTAACTGTTACAACACAGCAGTAACAGAGGAGAGAAAAACACTCATTGTGGTGTTCATAAAACAGAGGCACACACCTGCTTGACAGAGGTCAAAGCCTCACAGAGACAGAGCTTTTTGTGTGCTTCTCTGTATGGATGTGGCCCTCTAAAGACTGAAAATGGCCATAAAACCAAAATTACAAGCAGAGTAACAACCTAATGATGAATTTTTCATTTTAATGAGCATTGTGTCAACCAAGTAACTTAACCAGGTGCTATAAGTTCAAGTTCTGCCCAGCATTGTAACAATGGAGTCATTTACGAGAAAATACAATCAAATCAGAATTTTATTCCTCCCAATGGTGATTGAGTTTTGACCCTAAGTCAGTACCTATATCAGGCCTGCAGATGGTCAGGTACCGATCAACAGCAACAACAGTCAGCAAACCAATACTTGCCATCCCAAAAAATATATTTAAGGCAGCATAGATCTGAAAATGAAATAAAATTAAAAAGAAACTGAAAATGAAAAAAAAAAACAAGCAAGAAAATAATTTCTGAGAAATCCTTCAAAGATACAAGCACAAATCTGAGTACTGAATCAATACAATTCAGCCAGAGTTCTTCCATAAGCAAGGTCTGGAAGGTCTTCATTTGAAGGCAATTTGAAGGTGGCTCATTAAAAAATAAACATTTCAAAAGCACCTGCTTGTGTGCACATTAGAAATCCTAAAGACAGCAGTCTCAAAATCAAAGAAGCACTGTCCTTCAATAAGTAAATTTTGAGATTCAGTGTTTGGAGGGGTTTATTTCATGTTTTCAATATATGTTAAGGAAACCTGAGGAACATTTGGTCCAAATGAAAGAGTTACAGCTTAAGCAAATGCAAGGCTCTGGATGATTTCACAGATATGGCCCACTGATTTACCCCCTCAAGCTCCATTTTTACGTGTGCCAGATATTTTACACAGAGCGACACATGCTGCAATCCCAGCATGCTCCAAATGCATCTGCCCCCCCATCCCATGGGAAGCCTGACCAGGAAGGATGACTGGGCAGGCTGTGTTACCACTGGCACCCCAGAAATACAGAGCCCTGAGCCAGAGCACATGGCACCAGTAGTTATAGCAAAACCACATGGTGTTCAGCCATCTCAGATCACAGGATTCATTTGGTTTAGGTTGACAGGAGTTGTGCTTCAAGTGGTCTTAACTCTCAAATCAGTGAGATCTCTCATCAACCTGAACACACCACAAGTCAATCCAAACACAAAGATATTAAAAGTGAGGCTTCCTGCCAAACAAAGACTGAATTTTGAGATTGAATATACTGTCTAATGAGGCAAGTGATGCCAGATTGTGATAAGCATCCTTTATATAAATGTCCAAAATGTTTGCCTTCTGACACATTTTCAGTATACGCCTTCACATTACTATTCATATTCCTGGGCACTTAAGCCCAACAGTCTATCAATAATGTAAATCAAAATCACAATACACAGTGAGCAAAGGCTGCCATATCTCTGCTATGGAAGTATGCATTTTTCAGTCAGTGTATTCTTAAAAACAGAGAGCTCTTAAAGGTAGACTAAATCTTTAATGGAGACCAAAAGTCTTAGAGCATTCACTTTGGATATCCTACTAGTCCCGTCCAAAAAGGACATGCATTTGCCAAGCAGAACTCACTACGACGTGTCAAGCTCACCATCAAAACAGCAGCCACAAAGTTTTTAGCTATCACCAAAATCATCAAATGTGCCTGTGCTACTATAGCCACCTTCATTTCAGGATTTGATTTTGTAAGCCTTCTTCAAACTATTTTAAAATGTCTAGTTGACAGATATAAGGTTACACTTTAACAATCTGAAAACATTAAAGTGAAATTCACACAAAATATCATCTCCAGAAATTGCTGACATCGTAGAACATCAGCTTCAGGTTCAGAGTCAAATTCTGCATCTCCACCTCATCTCTTAAAATAACATGAGGTAGAGCCATTATTTATTTCTCAGTTTGCTTTTAAGTGCCGAAAACTTTCTTTCTAACTGAATTGCAATACCTGGCATCCAGTATATCCAAATTTCCAGCTTCCATGCAGGTCTGAGGCAGCAGACATGGGGTAGCCAATGCCACTAACACCAATATCAGTAAAAGCCAAGTTGATAATAATTGCGTTGGTTGCTGTTCGAAGCTCTTTGTACTTAACAAAGATGCCTAACACAACAATGTTACTGAAAATGCTTATCACTCCTGTAAAAATGGAAAAAGGAAAACTTTACAAAAGGTACACACCAGCCAGTGATACACACAGGAGAAAATAAAGCCCCAAAAAAGATATCTTTTCAGTCAAGTGCAATTTTGCAAAGAGGATAGACACCTGAAAAGGAGAAAAAAGCTCTTCCAATTAGGCAACCTTCACTCGGATTCAGTAAGCGCCAACAATGGAGCATTTGCCAAACCTAAGACTTTCAATGCAATGAGAACAAGCATAGCAGAAATTCAAATGCAACTAGGATTACACTTCAAACACTTTGGCCACCAAGCAGTGCTGACATCCACGATAAAGAAGAATGTGGGTTGGTGGCTAGCAAAAAAAAAAAGTGCTGGAAAAAAAGCTTATGCACCTGATCTTGCAGAAGGCCCCTACCAACCCCTGAGATTCAGGAATTTTCAAATCAAATATGGCCAAATCATAATTAACCCTCTTAACACCACCAAAGATGTCTGTTCTCAGGTGCAGGCCTCCTGTTGGAGATCCAACTTTTTTTTGGCCACACAAATGCTGCAATCTATCATATTCATATACTCACACATTTCAGGAATGCACTGATCCTATGTGCTCCTACAATTTAAATAAACAAGGAGCTGAGGATCTGATCTGAAATGAACACCATAGTAAAAAAACCCACTTGCAGTGCCAGTTCTGTCAGCTCTCCCGTTGATGTCATTTCTTGGGAGAGAGGGAGCAAAGGAGAGTTACAAGGTTAATTATACACACTTCTTCTGAGGCAGTTTTAACAGATATTACAGCTACCATAATGAAATCAGACACACAACAAGACCGTAAACTCATCAGAGTATGATAGTAAACTGTCCTCAGAGTGAAGAGAAAATCCTTCTAGACACACTCAAATTTAGTAATTCAGTGTCAGGTCTTAAAAGTAAGGGGAGAAGAGGGGAGACAACAAAAAACAGGGAATAAAAAGTGGAAACTATATTCATTAAAAATGTTAGTATCGCTAAAATAAACTAATAATATAGCAAAAAAGAATGTTTTGAGGAACAAAATATAAGACAGAAGATGGATTCCATCTTGAACAAAGAAAAAACATGTAGATACAAGTTCTCCGTTTCTGAGGAACAGGTTAAGCAGATGAATGAAGTTTCTCCAGGCAGCAGTAAAGCAGTGTCCATTAAAAGAGCATTGAAGCTGGTCAAAGTGCTGGAGCACAAATCTTATGAGTAGCAGCTGAGGGAGCTGGGGTTGTTCAGCCTGCAGAAAAGGAGGGTCAAGGTGACCTTATTGTTCTCTACAACTGCCTGAAAGGAGGGCAAAGCCAGGTGGGAGTCGGTCTCTTTTCCCAAGGAACAAGCAACAGGGTGAGAGGAAATGGCCTCAAGTTGCACCAGGGAAGAATACTTCTGGATATTAGGAAAAATTTCTTCACTGAAAAGGCTATCAAGCACTGGAACAGGCTGCCCAACAAAGTGGTTGAGTTGCCATCCCTTGGAATGTGTGGATATGGTGCTTAGGGATATTGTTTAGGGTGGGACATGGCAATGTTGGGTAGTAGCATCAAAGTAAAAAAAAAAAAATCAGGTACATGTATAACATGGAATTTATCTTTCCAGCTGGCATTTTAAAATGATAGCAGAGCATTTCATCGCTATAAGCAGAAAGACATCCATGAGGCAGCACAGCTTGCTGCAGCCTGAGTATCACTGCTGTCATCACAAAAATGAATACACTGACCAGTGTAATGCTTAACAATTACTTCCTTCTCAGAATACGAGAAACACTTAAATCTTTTAAAGAGCGGCAAAATGATGAACACTGTACCATGACTTCATTCTTATTCTTATACTTTTGCTTATTAACAAGGCTTAAATCTTCCAGATGTGAAATTTGCTGTGGTAAGGCTTTTGCAAAGCAAACAACCCTACTTTCTAATATTTTATGGACTTCATTGTCAAAAACATTTTTCATTAAGAAAGTAAAGGTTTATTAGACTCCCTCAGCTATAATTAGAAATAAAAAATGAAAAAAAAAACCCTAAAACTGTAAAGTAATCCAACTTTTTTTTCCCCCAAGACACTTAATTTCCATGCAAAATTAAGAAAGAAGAGCTGGGTTGATTCTGGCTAATTCCATTGATATCCTATGATCACCAGTGATAGCTTTGGTCAAAACTATCAGAAAATCTCACCTTGTTACATACTATATAATCAATTTTAATGAAAATACAAAAGGTATATCTAGGCTTCCAATATTTGACTGTTATTTATCTCAACAGCTTCTTAAGAAGCCTACTGCTCTGGGTGGCTGTTCTATTAATTTCTCCAAAGATCTTAAATAAATTATTGTCTTTGCATCCAAAAATACCCACTTTTCCAGAACAGCAATTTGATACTCACCACTTCAGACATGTATGCTAAATAAACTGCAACCATCAGCGATAGATAAATGTAAAATACATTAACAATTTAAAGTATTTTCAAATCTAACTACAACATGAAAAAATGTGTGGTACAGTCAATTAATAATGACTAAACTGATTTGATTTTCCATAATAAAGGTACAGAAGGCCTGTTTTTAAACCTAGTACGTTTCAGTTTTACTTAGGCGGATATTTCATTACCATGACACTCAATGCTTCAGAAAAGCACTACTAAAGAAGTTGTGGTTATACAATGAGAACGTTTTTAAGGAGAGAATAAAAATAATTCTGTCATCATTCAAGTTTAGCCAATGACCACTGCAGTCACAGAGAACAAACACGATGTGACTTTTCTAACACGTGTCATTGGTGAAAAATACAGCTGCAACTGGAATCTGCTCTTCTCTGATTAATGACCAGCTCCCTCCCACTAAGTCACATTCCAACCCTTCCCCTTACATCCCCCTAACAGACACCCGCTCACATGCTCAGACTACACATATATTACTACAAACATGTGGCCCAGGAGAAATCTCAAGATAGCTTCAAGCACATCAAAGAAAAATGCAAGATGTGACAGCTATGCCCTATTCTTATCTCTTCTGCAAGCTGGCAGAAACTAATTCTCACTCTCTTCTATAATTACGTATCAACAAAATGTATTTTTTGAGACACAACACTGCCTTCAAATATAGAGCAGAAAACTTAGATTCTGCACACTTCAGATGTTTCGGCATATTTCAGTCAGGCAGCTGATTGCTAACATGGAGAAAAGCCATCAGACAGCTGTCTAATACAAAATGAAATATCATCACTGTTACTGTACAAAATGAGCATTCAGATCTACAAGTTCTATTTTTAAAAGTTACACAACAATTTGCCAATGCTCATACCTGCTGTTATTAAGTAAGCTGCAACTATGTTGTGCTCAGTCTGTGTGAAGGCTGAATGAGCTTCATTGTCGCTTTCTGAGGAATTGGATGAGTCATTCCAATGCATTTTTGACAAAAGACTGTCGTCTATCCTCTGCAATAATTCATCAAGAAGAGGAAACACTACAAAACCCTGTCAGGCAAATTCTTTCATTATTCAACAGACTCACTGAAAAATTAAAAGAAGGGGGGTAGGGAGGAGTTCCCACCACCATTGACAGCTTCCAAGCATGATTTAATTGGACTAAAGTGGAAAGAAGTTTACGCTCCCAATCTGTGCAGGAGACTGTTAATTAAAACAAAGAGCAGCACAGAACTGAGTAAATTTTGAGCAGTATGCTTAAACTTCATTCTTACTGCTAATGAGATTAACTGTCACATGCCCCCAAACTTTTTCCCCTCAAACCTCTTGTGCAATGCTTTGGAAACCTCAACAAAAGTTGACTCAGTTCAATCAATCTAATTCCAATCGTCACGCAAAGCACAAAAACTTGAAGTACAACATGAGAAGAAAAATTCCAGTTTCCTTAAAAACAGGATACATTTAGTATAAAGCCCATCCCTTCAAATCTTTAAAGACTTACTTTTCAAGGTTCTTTGTTTGATTTAAACTCTTACAAAAACACATTCCAGTATTTTCCCTAAGTGAAGCATGACTTTCAGAAAACTCAGCTGCTACATTTCTAAAATAGCCTGGTCTATAGAAAATGGTTGTTGAATATGACTCCCTCTCCTAAACACAATATATGTAAGCTTACTTTGGGCAAATTTTCCAAAGCATCTTACCAGGCATTTTTCAAAAATATGGGCAGCAAAGCTCATGTGTTCTTCCCTTCAGTGATGAGGTACCAGCACACCAAAGCAAAGACTCTTTAAAAAACCATGCACGAACAATAGCTGCAATAATATCCAGTATGTTGCTGACACCCAGTATCAGAAAGCAGCTGCTCTCCCTCCGCCCTGCCTCATACAGTTTTTGCCTTCAGTCAATATTCATACTGAGTTTAAAAGTGACAAAGATGAGCACCAGTGGTTCTTCAGTTGTGTGGGGCTCACAGGTAGGACAAGCAGGTCCCAGGCTAGGGCTGTGCCTTCTGAGCAGCAGTAAGGGTGCAGTGACACAGGAATACAGCCATCCCATAGAAAGTATACCTGAAGAACTCCTCCAGCCTGTGAAATACTCATAGAGCATTTCTTCCAACTCCTCAGTTCTCCAAAATGAACATCCTGTATCTTTCTTTTGAACATAAAGGTATAAAAATTTTTATAGAAACTTGTGCAGTCACAGCATTTAGTCATCATTATGATCATACAAGATCTCACGTCACAGTCCTACAAGCAAATGTTTTCTTTAATGCCCCACATCTACACCCACAGTTCTCAGGGTATTTATATTATTACAGTATTTTTCCTGTCAGAAGAGGATTAGGCAGAACAGAGCAGGAGGGTTCTGAAAGGAAAGATGGTCTGTTTGGCAATGATGCCATTTTCCTCATGCAACACTGTCCTGCCCTGAAAGATAAAGACATGGCGATAATTTTATAGGTTTGCTTTCCTCCTCTGACACTTTGGCAAGATTTTCGAAAGCACGTCACATCTTGCAGCTCCCACAGAAGTGAGAGCTTGCAATGCTGTCTCCAAATGTCTCCAAAATTTTTACTCAGATAGGATTCCAGATGCATAGAAAAAATTAACAAAATAAATTTTATACTTGTTGACTTAAAAACAAATTTCTAATACATGCAGTCCTTCCTATGTACCAATTGTTTCTGTCTCTTCTCAAATTTGACTAATTTCACAGCATCTAGGATTGACAGAGAAAAGTCAAAACTAAAGGCAGACATCATCCAAAGTATTTTTTTCTGCAGCTGTAAAACTGTAGTTTATAACATAAAGCCAAAAAGATCAAACAAGAAATTAGATACTAAAGGATAAAAATAATCCACAGCTTCTAAGCCAGATAAAATATGCCTTATCAAATTGCTTATTAATACTGGTGTAAGAATACAAAATCCAAAACCTCAGGCTGTTTTTGTCCTTCAGTAATATAGCATTACAGGTGTCAGATAGGCACTTTATAAAATCAAGTGAAGCTTTTCCTTCCAACTTGTCCCAGATCAGTAGCAAAACCTAACTTCTATTTAAACCCATTCTTCAATTTGCATGTATCCCTACAGATATGTGGGGCAATGCAATATCAGGTTTAGCAAGCTGCTTTCAGCTATGTGTAAAATACATATCAATGCATGAATGATGTGAAGAGAGAAACGTACCTGTCGAATTAAAAATAAATTTGAAGGCAAAACCAACCCCAAACCTCTTCCTATTCCCAGCCCAGCCGCTACAAAACCATCCCAAACCCAACCCCTCCCACGTTTACTACACCCTCCACCGCTGGAGGGCTCTCTAAGACAAAACGTTCCTTTAATCTTTTCCCAAACGGATGCAAACAGTTCAAACCCCACGGAAAACAAATTAATAACTTACCTCTTTCTCCTCGTTTGCAGAGACTTTTACTAGACTTAAACCGTAGGTAAGAAAAATTTCACTCTATAGAGATTTTCAGCTGACAGCCCCAAAAATGCATGACTCCACCAAGATTTTTACTTGCCATACATCACGTAATAGCTACGCTTTTTTAATAAACAATACTGTTTCTTGCCAAGACAATGCTTTACACGACCGAAAATTACTTTGCACCAGTATATGTGTGACAGTCCAGCATTTCTTCAGGCTAACATCCACATGTACAAGTCAGTGCCAGAGAAAATCCTTCTTGCTCTACAGCTGCCAGTGTTGCAGACTTACATTAAAATATCCCAATTATTTTCTGCACTTCATCAAATTTCTCCAAGTAACATAGCAAATCTGTGAACTACATTGAGCCATCCTATCCCAGCATCTGCAGAAAACACAAGGAAAATAAACAACTCTGCAAGGAAGCAGGGGCACTAAAGCCATTCTCAACAGGTAACAACTTAAGCTTTATAATACACCTCCATGTTTAAGGAGGATTTAGATCCCAAATAACAAGAAAAAAAAAAAAACCCAAAATTTTGCTGTGGCATGGACAAAAGGCTCCAGGTCTTCTAAATACTTGTAATCAATCTGAGCCTGGTGATGCACCAGGTGTCAGTTTCAAAATCAGCTGAAAGCCAGACCCCTACACCTGGGTCAAACACTGCCATGGCAGTGGAGGACACGGATAGGTGACACCACTACTGCTGCATACTGAGGCCCATCTGAGCTTCACACGAATTTCCATAACAGCAACTCCCCTTGTGCTGCTGGAGCAGGTACCAGGTGAAAAGCTATTTAGATGATCCAGCTATGTGCTCCAAAGGCTACAAGAAAGGGGAATGAATACAGGGAACACCAAACTGGCATCCAGAGCCAACACTTAACTCCTTACTCCCACTCCCCTCACTTGAGACTGCACTGTGACTTTTCTTCCCCAGACATGACAAACACTTGAAATCTGCTGTTTCTGCCAACATACCTATTTCTGTCACAGTACCTGTGAGCCTCTCTCCTATTCTCTGCAGCAGTAGCACACAGCATAAACCAGAATCTTTCACTTCCTAGGATCAGGAGCACTGTGACAGACTCAGAATGTGATGTTCAAGACTGACAGAAAAGTGTCATATAAAATTAGAGAACCTCTGTCTTAGTTCATTACGGCATCACACTACAGACAGGACATCTTAGATTTTTTGAGACTGGATTTTTATCTATTACTGTTAGCACCTTACTTGTGTTAGGAGGGCAGGGTCACACCGTGGCAGAGATAAGACAATGCAGAACAGGGACTAAATGTGCCTCGCAAATACCTCCCCTTCCCAATGAGGAAGGAAAAAAAGGCACCATGTGTTTGTGTGGCAAACACATCTACATAGCTTCCAAATATGTTCTTTGATCCTAAGATCATGCTACAACCTCTGTGGAGGTCTAGGATTATAAATGTTCTTTGGATATTTGCATCAAATCCATCCAGCATTGTTTGTGTGCGTAGGCCATGCCATAATGCTCCTTATGCACTTCTCCATTGGGACTGCAACCCCTTCCCTATAAGCAAGAGGCCAATATTTCCTGCAGGGCTGCAATGGATACTGCTGATTAGTCTTTCTGCACACAGGTCAGAGCCTTTGCTTTGCCCTTGCAGAGCCTCAGGCTGACTCACGGCTCCATCTGCTGAAAGACTCGGCACACATCTACTCCTGGGCTGCCAGGCAACACTGCCTGCAGCCAACACAGCCTGTCACATCCTGCACTTTACAGGTCACAGCAGGAGACTGCTGACACCCTGGCATAAAGTATGTCCCTAAAGAGCAGCATGAATTTGGGGTAAGAGTGAGGACTGTGTTATGTTAAGTCTCCTGAAGTCAGAACAGTAAGGAAAGGAGATCTGAGCCAGCTGGCTCCTATTGAAGCACAGCAGAGCTGCAACCATGACAGTATTGACACAGCATCTGCACTTGGTTTCTCCTGTTCAGCTGCAATGAGAATGCCCAAAATGCAATTACTTGCAAAGAATTTAGAAAACAGAATTTTAGAATTCTGAGGCACTGCCCTGAGGCACTGAGGCATAGCAATGCATAGCAACGAAAGCCTAATAATTCTCACAGTTCTGGATTTAACTGACCTAGATAAAGGTAGGCTTGTAGCAATAGCAGGGGAAAAAAACCTGGAATCCCTCATTTCCTGGCGTTAAGAGTAGACTCACCTCCTCACAAAAGCAGACCTAGCAGAAATTAAATATTCTGTGTTTTGTTTTTTTTGAGCTGCAGAACATTTTTATCTATTGCCCTTTGCAGCATCTATTCACAATTAAATTAACTCTTCACCATTTGTGTTTCCACTCTTTCAGGTTTCTTTCAAGGTTATTAAAAGTAATGGTCACATTTGTTAAAACATGCAGTAACTGTCCAATCCTGGTACTGAAAAATTACCTGTTGCCTTTACTAAGCAGAAGGCTAACATAATTAAACTGCCTGTTACTGCATTCATCAATTAAAGTCTAACAGTGCAACCAGTTCTGAAAGGAACTTTTTTCACACTGAACATGTTCAAAATACTTGCACATACATTATTCTACAGTCCCCTTTCAAAAGTGCTTGGTAGGAGAGTCTGTGAACAGACTCCTGGCTCCAGCTGTAAGAAATCCAGGGAAGTTCTATTTTCACCTATTTTACTTCCAGAGTTCCAGAGCAGAGAGGCACCCTGGTCTCTCCATCCTTAGGAAGACACAGTCACTATTTTTCCAACAATCCTCATTATGCATCCATTTAAAGAAACCAAAGACTCGTGCAGACTTGGTCATGCCTTTCTAAGCAATACATACCTGAAAACACTGTGTGCAGAGGAGCCCTGTGATGAGCCATTTCATCTCAGCTCTACACAAACCCAGAGCACCCAGAGGTGCAGTACCAGGACATCAAAACCTCAAAAGAAACAGGCTAAGGGGGGGATGCAGGGCCAATTAAAAGCCCTCAGCATTTTAATCAGTGTAATTAGATAACATTTAATGACTGAAGTATAGTATTAACCTTGTCTTGTTCATTAGACAGCAGCTTCTAAGAAGCTTCTTCATGTTCTTATGTTCTTCAGGCCTTTGGCTTTCATTAAGACTTCTACAGAAAAAATTCACAAAACATACTTTGCTGTCTTCTGTCTTATACATTATTATGCATTAAAAAAGTTATCAACACCAAAGTTTGAAATTTAATTTATAAAAAAGGTTCACAAAGGTTGTTTAAATGGCATGTCCATTCCAGAGCAGCCCAGAAGATCGGATATAAAAGGAGGATGAGAACAGGGATCAGTCATGCACAGGTTCACACTGAAGTATGTGCATACAGTGAACCTGTAGGGTCTTTTGAAAACCCATTTCTACTGATTGTTTACTCCAAACTCCAACATGGAGCTAAGCACTGACTGCACTGCTTGTCAGAAACAAACAGTTTAAGAATAACATCGAATCAAGGCTTAGTTAGAAAAGTTTACGCATATTCTAAGCAGTCTTCAGCTCTTTGCCTGCAGCTACACTCTCCTCATGTGTCCATCAACAGTAATTAAGTGTAAAGGCAATTGTCATTTGTAGCTTCAGGTTCTTTATAAAAAGATGTCAAGGGTCCTTTACAAAAATTTTTCATGGTTCTTCGCTTCTGCGGATGACATGATAAGACAATGAGGAAGGAGATACTCATTGCTCCATTTTTAATGTCCTCTTCCTATTTTAAGAGAAAAGAAAAATACATCAAACAATTCTAATCTTAGTTGTGCTTAAAGCAAATTCTATACATACCACTGACGAAGTTGATAGAAGAAAATGCAAAAAATAAATATGGTTTTACACATGCATCAACAAATGCAGAGTACTGTGCTTCAGTTTAAACTATCAGGATGCAAAGAAATCTCTTGCACAGAACTATAAACATCTATAAGACATTAAAAATCACAACATTCCGTTTAATATTTACAAGCTTTAGAAATCAGGAGCAATTCTTATTACTGAAAGGTAAAAATCACACACACACTCACCTCGAAAGCCTCCTCCACCACCTCTTCCTCCTCTGAATCCTCCTCCACCTCTACCTCCTCTGAATCCTCCTCCTCTTCCTCCACCTCTGCCTCCTCCAAATCCTCCTAAACAAAAGAAAGAAATTACCCCTTGAGGAGCATATCGGTTCTTGGTTAAGAACAACAATTTATTTCACTGACAGTTTCTGAAATGAAACAAACAACCAGGAACTGCCAGTTGCCAGACAGTTACCAGGTCAATCACTAGTACCTTGTTTCTTCTACGGACCATCTGGAGCATTTTAGGTATTGCTTAATATCTGATATACCATGTCCAAAATACTAAAGAGACTTAACTTCTTTCATAAAACCAACAAATGAATTACATATATTAACCAGTAATTCATTACAACTACTAGTAATTATTATCTATAAATTACAGCTCAACAGAACATTACAACAAACAAACCACTTGGAAACACTCGTGCCTTGTTGCAAAGGGGCAGGCTATGGAAAAGAGGCAAAAAACTGTGATACAAGAAAAAAAATAATCTTCAGCGTTAATGGAAGAGTACATCACAGGTGATGTTCAACAAGCTTTCTGTCTTTGCTATAAATCAGCATTCTCTCCTCCCTGTGCTTTGGAGCTGTTATTTAGCCAGTCTCACCACTTGAAAGGTAACTGCCTTTTCTATAAAGACAAACAGCAACATTTTTATTTGCAATACAGCTATTGATATTCAAGTACTCACCAGCAGCTTTAGAAAACAGAACACAAATACTCCACAGAACAAGTGGCCAAAGCAACCCATTGCATCTCAAATAAACATTCTGCAACTTTCATTCTTGTGATCTTACCTCTACCACCGCCTCTTCCTCCCCCACGTCCACCACCACGTCCTCCTCTACCACCTCCTCTGGGACCACCTCTTTCACCAGGGGGCCTTGGCAAAAATCTCTGAAGAGGTAGCAGCTTTGCTGGATCGATGTAAAACTGCAGGAAGAGGGTTCCATAAAGCTTTCAAGATACTAAGACTAAAAAGCACATTGATATCTCCCTTTACAAATATCCACAATTTGGTCTTATTATGTCCTCTGCAAAAAGCCAAATAGAGAACACACAAGAAGTAAATCACAGAATTAAAAAGCTGCTAAAATATAGGTGATATTTGCGTGATTTTGTTGCATCTTTTCTCATGGGGCAGGCAGACGGAATAACGTGGCAAACACAAAACTGAAAAGGATGAGGAACTAAATTCCTATGTTTGCAAAGAAAATCAGCTTTTAAAGTTATTAAAAATTGAATAAAGCTTTTATTATCTGCTGACAAATTAGACTTAGCTAAGTGATGACATTCACTAAATTCTGTTATTGAGACTGACTTACCTTTTGCAGTTTTTTAAACGAAGAGGCTTTCATGTTCTCAGACAGTTTCACTGAAAAATACTGTTGGTTTTTCTAAGGAACATTGCGGCACTAAAACATTAAAAACTGAGATTTTGATCAGTACGTGGAAAGAACGTTCAGACATTTTTTAAGTTAGTATTGTATTAATTCAGCTAAATTTCATCACAATTGCAATTAAAAGTGATTTAAACCTGCACATTTTACTTCACATTTAACGCAGGAGAGGAAAATGCATGCAGCTAGTGACTGGCTCTCAATCAACCAACTCAGCCAACTGCCAGGCTGAGACTTAACTGAAATGTTACATGGTTACTCCCTCAGCTATCCTGCTTTTGTCATGGATTCTATCCATCTGGCAGTGACAAAAGAATGTACCCAGTGTCTCTGTGTCAGATTGGCTTTGCCAGAGATGTCCTGGCACATCCCACTTTTATGCCCAGGTTAAGTGATACACTGGACAATGAGCAACAGCACATCTTAGTCACCTAAATTCACTTTATAATTAAATAATGAGCTGGAGCATGACCAAGGTCCCCTAATGCACAGAAGAAAAAAAACCCCAAGGCTCTTGATCCAACTCTGTTATGGCTTAGTAACCTACAGCAGAAAACTTGGTCAGTTAGCCAGAAAAATTAACAACTTGAACCCCCATGGATCCAAAAGATACCATCAGTACTGGTACAGAGTGAAAATCTCTGATTGACTTCAAGTACTTTGTCATATCAAAAAAGCTCTAAGATAAGCACTTAATGTGAATGAAGCACCTACTGACACCAACAGTTGCAGCAAGACCCACGTATAACTGGTAGCCAAACCCTGAACTATTTTAAAATCCTAAAGAAATCCAATTTAATATCCAATTAATTTTAAAAACCCAAATATTTTAAGTCACACTTTTTTTGAAGGATACAAAGTCTCTCAATTGTCCAAATATTTCATCCACTTTGCCAATCTGCTCCTTATTATCCAGGTACACCGGGGCATTGAAATAAGGCACCTTGTTTTCTTCTGTTTTACATTTACAAACTAGGTCATCTTCACAGGGATGCATGAACTCTCCCAACACTGAAATAAAGAACAAACAAGCTAAAGAGCTGGTGCAAACAACCTAAATTAAATAAATAAATTTTCTCAATGTAACTTACAAACTACCCTTTCTGGAGGGCCCTGGTCATATCCTCCTCTGTTGAAGCCTCCTCTTCCACCTCCCCGTCCAAAGCCACCTCGTCCACCACGGTTGAAGCCACCTCTGTCACCGCCACCTCCTCCACGGTTGAAGCCACCTCTGTCACCACCACCTCCTCCACGGTTGAAGCCACCTCCTCTTCCTCCTCCACCTCCTCTTCCACGAAAAGACATTCTTTACTGTTTCCTACAGTTAACAGAAAAAAATTAGTTGTTTAAGATGTAAAACATGTTTCACTCTTGATTTGCCTTACAAATTACAGTCTCCTGCCAGCCTGGTTTGTTAACTTAATGGTTTGTCCTTTTCAATCCTCACTAAAAACATGCTGGCCTATGAAAAATCAAGTTTACACCAAAGATGTCATCCACTGCAATTTCCAACTGCAAAAAGTGACTAGCAGCAATCAGCACTTTCTTCACTCATCTGTATGAAGGCTGAAGACAGTCCCCAGTTGCACAAGTGGCTCAAAGTAAGAACATCATAGAATGGTTTGGGTTGGAAGGGATCCTAAAGGCCACCTACTTCCAAACCCCCTGCTGTGTGCAGAGACACCTTCCACAGGTTGCTCAGGGCCCCATCCAACTTGGCTTTGAACACTCCCTGAGATGAGGCATCGACAGCTTCTCTCAGCTGTTCCAGTGCTTTACCACTTTCACACTAAAGAACTTCTTTGTAATATCCTTATCCTGTCTCAACCTACCTCTTTCAGTTTAAAACTATCTTCTCTTATTCAATCCCTACATGCCCTTGGGAAAAGTCCCTCTCGAGCTGTTGTAGCATCCTTAAGGCAGTCAAAGGCTGCAGTAAAATTCCCCCAGAGCCTTCTCTTCTCCCGGCTGAACAATCCCCACCCAGTCTGACTACAAAGGAGACATCCTCCAACCCAGTGACCACCTTCGTGGCTTCCTCTGGATCTGCTCCAAAAACTCCACGTCTTTAATGTGTTGGGAACCCGAGACCTAGATGGTTCTGTAGCCCTGTAGGTGGGGTCTCAACAGAGCAGAGCAGAGGGGCAGAATCCCCTCCCTGGCCCTGCTGCCCACACTGCTCTGGATGCAGCCCACACAGGTTTGGCTCTCTGGGCTGTGAGTGCCCATGGCTGGCTCATGTCCATCCTGTCACCCACCAGCACCCCCAAGTCCTTCTCGGCAGGGCTGCTCTCGGTCTGCCCATCCCCAGCCTGTGCTGGTACCGGGGGTCGCCCCGACGCTTCCGCTCGGCCCCGTTAAACCTCAGGAGGCCGCACTGCTCGGGCTCGGCCACACCAGGCGCGCACCTGCAGCGCCTCTCAAGGCCCTCGGGACGCGGCCTGCAACCAGTGTGCGGGGACACCGCTTCGCGGGGCCATTCCCTGAGGGATGACAGACAGACAGACGGACATGGCAGACACTCCATCCTCTCCCGCGCGGGACGTACCTGCACGTGCACTCCGCACCCGCCCAGAAACACCCGCTCTGCCGCAAAGACGGCTGCCTGCCGTAAATGAAAGGGCACATGCCGGCCGACACTGTCGCAAACGGCTTTAAATTCCCAGGCATTCCCGGGCGCCGGCAGCGCGAGCGCCGCGCTGCTTGGGATGGGCGTGGCAGTGGCCGGAGCGCTCCGGTAGAGCTGCGCCGTGTGGAACGGCATGGCTCTTGCACAAGAACCTGGCAGGCACGAACGGCTGCAGTCAGGAGAGCCGGTGTGATGGATCGATCAGACTCCTGTGCGCAAAGAATAGAAAAGTGGAACCCCAACAAGCGCTCCCTTTCAATCATTTACTTCAAGGGCTTTCCTTTTGATATCTCGTCATACACTTAGGATAAAACCAGTTAAGGCAGGATCTTCTGAAGAGATCAGATTTATCAGTTAATAGTTGGGGCTCCTGTACCTTTTCTCTAAACACACTTCAAAATATTTTTCTAATGGTTAAAAATTAAACACAAATCTAACAGGTGATATTCAAAAGAATCCCAGCCAGAGGAATTTGTCTAGGAAGGGATATAAAATTTCATCATGCGAATGCTCCCAGTTTGCTTGGTTTTCTTGTGTCTCTTTTGTCTTTGTGGATCAGAGGTAAGATAAATTTTATTGTGTTAGCAGTAATTTTTTAAAAAGTTTAATGAAGAGTTTATTGTTATAAAAACAAAACCAATTGATTTTTTTTTTCCTTTCATAGTATTTGTGTTTCATACATTTGTTTTTGTCCAGCATGAATGTTTGAAGTTGGCTATTTCTCTTTGATGTTTTGATTCTGCCTGGGGTTTATGCTAACAGGTTTCTGGAAAAGATTTTAATAATGATCCTATCCTAAACCAAGTCTGCAAGCATGGCTGACCTCAGAAAGGTGATGCAATTTTCCCCACCTCCCTTTTTCAAGAAATGGAATTGCAGTCTTGTAATATGTCAGCATGGTACTATCCTACTGCCAGAAGGTTTCCTGCAGATTGTCTCAGGGCAGATGTGTCTAGGAAGGCCAGTCTGGGCTGGGCATTCAGCACAACCCAAGTCTTTCAGAGAAATTCTGAGATAAAAATCAGACTCCCACTGAGGAGGAACACCCAGCACAATATGGAAGTTGTGCCAAGCCGGATCTGGCTCACAGTTTGGATTCCACTGACCCGAGAACAGCAGGAAGAATTTAATGAGATTATACAACCATGAAGAGCAGAGGTATTGGATTAAGTTCTGCCCCAAGTACATCCTCACTGACTTCACTGTGAGCAGGATTTCTTCATGAGAACTTTAAACTTTAACTCTGTTGATCCAGCTGACATAGTCAAAGCTGATAAATCACATTTGACAACTAATGTTTTTCTCCCATTTTTATACAGAGTCCATTCATAGATATTTTTCATGCTCCAAGAGCCATCCTGCCCTACAGATCTTAGTAAGCAAAAGCCCTCAGCCAGCACTGGAGTCACCAGAGAGCTGCACAAACACAGGTGCAGAGCCACTCACCCAGAGGCCAACACAGGGAGGGTCAGAATCTCTATCTGCAGTCCAGTGACGGCCAGCAACCATACTGCAAACCCACTGCTGTGCAAGATACAGAAAAAAAGCTGATAAGGAAGAGCATTTAATTTTCAAATTGCTTTCAGATACTTATTAAGATACTTGAGGTGTTTGTTACTTGAGCAATCGTGGATTCTGCAAAACAAATCATTAATTATAAATTAATTTATTAGTAAGTAGTTCATAAATATTTAGAGCTGATATTTAAATCCAAAGTCAACCAGGCAAATAAAACAAATCTTTAAAGAAAAAACCCAAGTTTCTATTTTTCTTCTTTTTCCAGTGCTAAAATTCTGTTTTAATCTGCTGACAGTCCTATTGCTGGGATGTGTTATAAACCAATGCCTTTAAAAATGTTTATAATCTGCTGTGCACTTCAGCTGATGTTTGAAAAGCAAAGAGTATAAAGTTTGTTGGAGATCTGTAAGAGTGAAGATCACACTGGGTAAATGATCCAGAAAGAAAAAAAGAGTTCAGAAAAACTGAGAAAGATGAGGTAGCCAAAGACAAGGGGATAAACACTACAAATTATATTAAGGAACTTTTGATTAGCTAGGAAAAGACTTGTAAATAGACACATTGCTGAGGTCAGTGAAGGGATCTGCAAAACTCTTGGTGCACTCCCTAATCTTGCTTTTACTTGAATTTTTTTTGTGTTCCTTGCAGAATGCAGTATCTAATGCTGAAGAAAACCACTTTCAACAAGTTAAGCCTGCCCAGCCAGCTGAGCAAGACAACTACCTCATAGAAGAATGCTTGAGCAACCAGTACACCCACAAGTCCTGTAAAAAGGTTTTTTGTCACCCATGGGAACGATGTGTGGAGGGGAAATGCCTTTGCAAGCTTCCCTACCAGTGCCCAAAGAATGGCTCTGAAGTTTGTTCTACCAGTGGAAAAAGCTTCCGTACTTACTGTCAGCTAAAGAGCTATGAGTGTCAGCAACCTAAAGCAAAGTTCCTGCACAGGGGAACGTGCATGCCTGAAGGTATCAGCATCTCCTTTTCTGAAATTTATCTATCGGGGGGACTGAGGAGATGCTTAGACTATTTACAGCTCAGAAAGTCTGTTCCTTTTCTTGCACTAGTAACAACATGAAACAGCAAATGAAAAATCACTGAAAATGGTCAGAATCTGTTGATTTTCATAAAAAAATAAAGTGGTTGATAGGCCCAGGCCCCCCTGCTGGTTTTGCTGCACAGACTGCTGCAGGCATTTTGTGAGACAGGTAGTAGAAGTAGGTTCTGGCCCTCTCACTTCAAGTATTGCTGGTTGGTTATCAAAAATTCCCTAAAGAAGGTCATTATACTAAAATGCAACCTATTCTTGAGAGGTCTTTAAGTACTCTTATGGACCCATTACCCTCATTTGTCCTTAAACTGGCATATTCTAAGAAATTAGCAGGCTCAAAGACACAAAGTTATTCAGAAAAATTCAGGAATAATACCTGAAGTTTCTGATTCCCAATCTACTGTTCTTTCCATATGAACTTTGGCTGTAAATTAAAAATTAGTCCTGATTTGGTTTTTTGCTGTCTTTTCACTAGATATATATAATACAATTTTGTTTGGGGATTTTTTTTCATTTCTCTCTTTTTTGTTTTTTTAAGAAACATTTTCAGTCTCTCTGGGTCATGGAGCTTCAAGTTTGCTTCGAGTAAAACCCGTGAATCAGAAGGATGACAATTTTGTATGCACTAGTGGGTGGACTATGAATGAAGCAAACGTGGCTTGCAGGCACCTTGGCTTTAAATTGTAAGTTTGGGGAACTTATCTCTGGATAACTGCAGGGGATCTGAAAAAGTAGTGATGCTTACAGAGGTGTCAGTCACAGCCAACAGTTAAGACAGAAAACTCATGAATGATGCATTGGCTACAATATAAAACTTCTTTAACTGATACCCAAGAGTGAAAGCCAAAACACAGATTTCTGTGTTTTGTTACAGGCTACAACTATACAAACCATAACTGTTTTACTCCAAAATAAAGATGAAGACCAGTGTGGAGGCGTTCTCCCTATGTTAGGGAAAGTGCATGGATGGACCATCCCCAGGTAGCTCTGAGCAATGATCTGTGTGCAGAGAAAGGTTTCTCAGGACAGCTGACAACAGGGTACAGCTGTGTTTTGCACTTGCAGTAGCCAGGCTAACAGAGCATGGGGTTTTTTGCCATGCTCTGTTAGCCAGTGCTTGCTCTGCCCCCAGGCATGGCTGCAGCCACAAGGTGCTTGTTCTTTACCCTGTGACCACTCTGGTGACCCAAGCTGCACATTCAGCTCCTCATAAAGTTGTCTTTGTATCCTGTACATAATAATTTTACACCTGTACAACTAATTTTACTTAGGTAGCATTGCCTCCCCAACCTTACTGAAAAAAATATATTTTAAAAGTCCCCAAAAAACTAAAACTGCTATTGCAGTGCATCTCTAGGTGATAAGGAAGTTTTTCCTAGTCCTGATCAGTGTATCTTCAGATATTGAGAAGGGTTTGCCCTGAGACAGAGCATTGAGCCCTGGAGTCTCATTGAAAGCCTCTCTAGTTAATTTTTTACTTGATCCATATTTCTTTAAGGTAAGGGATACATACACTGTTGGGAGAATACTGCTTAGGTAAAACCAAGGAAGATAAAATTTGTCAGTCCCAGCCTTGCAGTGGCCTGAGCTTCCTCAATATTCACTATTTTTGATGGCACTAAGAATAGCTGATCCCATGCAGGATGGTCCCCAAGTTATGGCTCATACATGTCCACACCGAGATAGAGGTCTGAGCTTACAAGTTTTGCTACATAAGGATACACAGTGACCTACATATGGGCTTGGGGACAGTTCTATGTAGCAGCCTGCAAAAATCAGCACTTTTTCTTCCAAAGCAAATATCTGTTTACTCCGAGACAACTCCATGGGAATTTTCTTAGCCATGACCAAAATTCCTTGACACTGAGGAAAATTGTATCAATTCTAAACAATAAAAGCAGTGGACAGTCCATTGTGAAATTTAAGAATTTGCTCTTATTATCTTCACAGAGGTGCTGAATATTACCAAGCCACTTCCACAGAATCTGCCTTAAATTCATTAAACTGTCTGCAAATAAGTTGCAGGGGCCTAGAGACAAGTCTTGCTGAATGCCACATAGAGGTGAAATCAAGAGATAGTAATGAGGGACTGGTTAGCCTGCAGTGCCGTGATAAACTCAGAGGTTAGTAATTCTTTTTAGTTTAATATCTATTTGGTGGTTTTACATTTTAAGTTTATTTTAAATAATGAGGGCCCAGTTTGCTGAACTCTCAGCAACAGAAAACCTGCACTGAAACCTTTTGATTATTTTAAATCATCACTTTGCAGACTGTAAGACAATTGAGGCAATCTAGAGTCAAGATAGTCTTGAGTTTTCAAGTTTGAAAAATCACTGTTGCTCCTTAAGTATTTTTACAGATATTTCTCCAAAGGAAACTTATTTCACCCACGGTTCTGTTTGTTCCACCATCCCTTCCAAGGGTACCAAGGTATATTGTATCCCACAAATCTTACCTCTCCTGGCTTAACTGGAGAGGAGACAGGTGACAATGTGGTGCTCACTGTTTGAGGGACATCACTTAGCACACCCTTAGCACTGCAGCCATGACTGCGGTGTGAAACTGCCCTGCCGGTGTCTCTTGCTGTGTTTCAGGACTCTTCAGTTTCTCACTGTAAAAGGGGAATCAAAGCCTTGTTTAGAATTTTTCATTCTCTGTAGGGAGCTTTCTTTGACACTGGTGAGCATCAGCCTCAGGTGCTGCTGACTAGAAGTGCTATGAATCATCTCAGTTTTTCCTTGCAAAAGTAGTTATTCACAGACTCTTGATGAGTTCTTTCTAGAGGAGGAGCCTCCGTCATCCTAATTCCTTGAATCATTTACAGTGGGTTTGAACAGGTCATTTCTGGTTTAGTTTTCACCAGTCCTTTCATTAGAAGAAATTAAATTCCCTTTTGCCAGGCTACTGGAATTTGGAGGAAGAAAATGAGTGGTAACGCTGAAACTCTGATTAAAAGTGACCAAAACAATAAAAAAAATCCTATTTACCTGGCTGGGCCCCAGCATACCTACTGCTGATAGGCCAAACTGCTGACAAAATCAAATATGCAGGCCGAGTATTTCCCTGGGCAATTATGAACCTACAAGTCAATTCCACACTAACTTCATTTTCATCTTGCTGTACAGCTTGTTCAGATGGGGAGTTTCGCTGTGTCAACAAGAAGTGCATTTCTCTGAAGAAAACCTGTGATGGGATCAATGACTGTGGAGACCTGAGCGATGAACTGTGCTGTAGAAGTAACTATTTCCTTTTTCAGGTGTTTCAAATTCATTTCAGCAGAAATCCACCCACAAAAAATTTTTACAGTGATGTAACAGCTAAATTCTCTTCTCCATTAAGTCACTACATTAAACAAATGAGAGAATAGTTTATACATAGGCAAGTGCAAAAATAGCAAGCATGAAGTACCATTTTGAAGCAGGCAAGTGATCTCTTGAGAATCTTCAGAGAATGAGAAAATACAATGAGATCATTTAGGAGGCTGTTAAACACTAATATAAAAAAATAGTCCTGATAGAATGAAAATGTACTTTTACTTGGAAAAAATCAATAGTAATTAAACAAAGACACAGGTTTTCCAATGTACTATCTTTAAACCAAAGTAAGATCTCTCTTAAATTTATTACTAATGCAAGATCATCCATGGAACATCTGTGAGGAGTTCCTGGCACACTGCTTCATGTTCATGAGCATTCTTTTAGCATCTGCTATTCCAGCTGTAAAATTCTGATTAGAAATGAGGAATGGATCTAGCATGACCTGAATGCAGAAGAATACATTACAACTTTGGTTTTAGGTGCCAAATGCTAATATGGGTTACAAATCACATCATTATCCCTCCATAACCTTAATTTTGTAGTGTTAAGTTTAAGTCAGTTTAATCAGATAAATGTGGAAATATGGTCATAGTCATATTAAAAAAAAAACAACCTGTGATTTCATGTATTTAGTAGACATGTATTTGGATTCCACCTGACAAAAACAGTGCTGTTTCAGCTGAAACTGCTTTCTGAAATCAGCTGGGCTGAAAACAATGCTTTCTGAAATCAAAGTCTTTCAACTGAGTTTAGTGTTCTTTAGATCATCTTGGGATACCTGGATACTTTTAGAGAACTACCTTATTTTCTGTTAAAGATGAATATCTTAAATAGTAGATTACATAAGGTTTTAAATTATTTAAAAAGATCCTGCCATGAATTCAAGCACAGCTTTGCTTTTGATAACATTCAAAAGGATCACAAAATTTAAAAGGAAAGGGGTCTCAGGTTCATAATACCTTTTCATATAACCAAGAATTTTAGAAGATGTAAGTTATTACATCCAGTGTTTTCCTATCAGGACTCTTGATTCCTAACCCTGCATTTAGGCATTTAGCTCATTCAATCAAAAATCAGCTTGGTCTCTGATTTGGGGTTGTGGGATTTGGCACAAGCATCATCAGTTCCTCATTTGCGGTGATCAGTAATGCTGGCAAAATTTGAGTTCTTTTTGCTGAAGTTGAGCATGGACGTGTTATGGATGAAACTGGTGACACCAAGTCTAGCAGTACAGTACTGCAGCCGTAACTGCACCCTTTTCAAGTCTTATAACTTCAAGATTTTAAAGTGAGGAAGGCCAAGTATTAATTTTGTTTACATGCACAGAGCCTGCTTTTGTAATCTCTTTATGAACAGCCAAGTCCCCTGTAATATGGATATACATTTGGTTTACATTTTAAAAAGCTCTCTGACAGAGTGAGGTTGTGATCCTGTGACGCACATTTGTAATTCTCCTGTGTTACAGAGTGCAGAGACAACAGTTTCCACTGTCGGTCAGATATCTGTATTCCAAACAAGAATGTCTGCAACAAAGAAATTGACTGCCTCACAGGAGAGGATGAAGCTGGAGATCTCTGTAAAGGTTTTTCTTCTGAAAGATGTTTTTGTTTATTTCAGCTCAATTTTAACTGGAGGCTACACAATGCATATTACTATTTTATTTATTATGCAAGAATCAGTCTTCCCAATGTTATGTTATGCATAGTAGGAAGAAAAGGTCATAGAATTTTCTTTCCTTTCTTTCTGGAAAGGCATGACAAGAAAACTAAAGGAAGGAATAAACAGGCGGTGTTTTGTGAAGCTTAAGGCAGATTATGTCTTTTGTTTATGTGGCCAGCTATCAAACTGGTATCCCCTAAGAAAGTGTAGAGAGGGTGAGCAGGAATACTTTCCTCACAAATGAGGAATTCAACTAGTTTGTCAATATAATAATTCTACTGTGCTGTTCCCCTCTCTGTTGAAAAGATCATGTTTTGTTTGAAAATTAGAATGTTTTCTTTGCTCTCAAAAGAGACAAAGTCTAAGGCCAAAGAAGTAAAAACTATTGGTAAATGGTAATTAGTACAGATAAACCGAACTCTAAATGTAAATATTAATGTCAGTGACATGAAAACTGACACAATACTCAGCCCCTGTTTAGGGACCAAATTCAATGGGCACTTTGTTTGAATAAAAGCTGACAAACCAGATTCAGCGAGCATTTAATTTACCTCTCATGTTGAATATCCTCCCTTACCCTATTAAAGAAGGCACACATTACCCAGCAGCATAATCTAAACTGGGGGGGGAAAAAACAAATAAAACCTGTTACTTAGTGCTCCTTTGGGTTTTTGAAAGTTTCAAAAGGTCGATGGGGCAGGATGAAAAATTTTGGTTATTTCTGCTGAAGGAGAATGGGACATCTCCCAAGAGATCACAAACAAAAAAAGGGCCATTTCTCAGGGTTTCCTGGCAGAAGGGCTCCCTAGGCTTGGAGAGCAAGTAGATGTTGTGTAGTTATGAATGAGTATTTACAGGCTATTGGTCACTTGTAGGCTGAGGTAGCCAAATGGTGCCTAGCAGAAAAGGAAACAGTGGGCACCTGGCTGGAGAGTATTGCTCTCCACATGAACACTAGAGCCTATGCATTTAAAATGTGTTCCATGATCTCAGCACACAAACTTATATTCAAGTAAATGTTTGCAGATCATTTTAATATTTTGTTATTCTATTACAGGCAAAGAAGAAGGTGCTGAAAAGAACAGTATGGATGAAGGTAAGTATAATTAGCCCTCCAAAATCCTTTCTAGCTACCAGCCAGCTGCTCAGATCTAGAACACTCAGATATTCTGACTATGATTTACTAGTATGCACTCTGGGACTTACTGTTTGTCTCATTTTTCACTGATTTCAAGAATGCCATAATAATTCATCCTAGCTGAGGACCTACATGTGCATGTTTTGTTAACGGGTAAACTCTCAGCTGAGGTAAACTCAGCAAAGGTAGGGAAACATCCTTAAAATTAATTTCCTGAATGCAAGCAGCACTGGAAAATGGAGAGAAGGAATGTGATGCTAAGACACAAACAATTTTCAAAGCAAAATCAGATGCCAAAATTTTTGGTCTTTGTTTTCCTGATATATCAGCTATTGGCATATTCACAGCACTCAAATTTTAGTGAGAATGTATACCTGAATTCTGAACTACATTATTCCTTTTTGTTAAAGAAAGAAAAATGATAAAGACACTTCTTCCACAAGTGCACTGCGGTGTCAGGAATCACACACTAACTCGACGGAAAAGAATCATAGGTGGAGAAATTGCAGGAAAGGTAAAAAAATAACCTTACCAGATATGAGTTCATTCATAATTTATTTAAATGGGCATTATTTGCCTTTTTATGGAAATAATAAAATTAGCTACAATGCTTATGTTTTGCAGCAGTAGTGGCATTGCACTGAATGAAAGTAAAGAGAAGCACAGTTTATAAAGTAAAATATGGAGTTATGAAATGAAGCATTGACGTACAAGTAGACAGTGAAAATTACTCAGAAAAACAATTAATATTGCAGCCAAAAATAACAATTCTGGCAGAATGGAATTAAAATGTGTATCTTTGAAACAGAATACAGCAAAAATATATTCATCAGGTCAGATCCTCCATCTGTTTTTCTGACTACAAAGGGTTTCATGACTGAAAGCTGGAGGGAAGGACACATTGCACAAAGTCAGAAGACTGAACAAAATTACTGAATTTTTATATATATTGTAGTGTTGTTTATAACTGATGGAGCCCAATTGACAACTTCTGGATAGCAGATCTTTTATTAAAATCAGACCTGGTCAAGGCAAATAGGTGATACCAAGAGATGTTTTCCCCTTTATGCACTAAAAGTGGTACAGTTGTAATGATTTCTCATTATTTGTGTTTGTTGGTTGAATAGGGTGAATTTCCTTGGCAAGTGGCAATTAAAGACACCAGCCATGAAGGTTCAACAGTGTACTGTGGAGGGGTTTATATTGGTGGCTGTTGGGTCCTGACTGCTGCTCACTGTGTCAGGTAAAAACAAGTAATTCTGAAATTATTTTCTTTCTGCAAGGCAGAAAAATTGATTTGGATATTACTGCCCTTCTCAGCTACCTATTTGTTAATTTGTCTGTTGAGTAGAACAGTTTAAAATACTGACTCACCCACATTAATAATGAGGAAGATTCAGAGTAAATAGAGTGTTTTGGCAGTGAATAGAAAGATAAATAGTAACAATGAGTTTGAAGTGACTTGGCGTACTCCAGTCAGATAGCAGCAGGTAGGAAAGGTTCATTGTAACTACTCTGCTTGAAGTTAAATACAAGGGACCTCTTCTACATCTCTACCTTGTGGAAGTCCAGGATCTGTTCCCAGAGAATGTCCCTGGGGTCATATATTCCCCAGAACAAGCCAAGAGCAGACATGTAAGACTTGCCAGTCCCATCCACGTCTGCTCACTCTTTTATCAGAGCAGCATGAACACCTGTTTTCTCTTTGTCACAACACTAAACAGAGCCTGGCTTTAACATCATTTTCTGTACTAGTTGCGGTACTCAGCATGTGTCATCTGCCTTGAATTTGCTACACTTCAAAAAAACGTGGACATTAACTCCAGAAAGAAAATATATGTATCTAATGTGGATTTTTATTCTACAGAAAATGTCATAAAATGCTTTAAACCAGTTGACAAGTAATGCTTGTGTTTATTTTGCTGGTTTTTCCCAGGGCAAATCGAGTCCATCTCTACCTTGTCTGGGTTGGAATGTTGAACACAATAGCATATGACAAAGAGACAAATACTTTTAAACTAAACCAAGTGATAATTCATGAAAATTACAATGCATCAACTTACGAAAATGACATTGCTCTGCTGGAGCTGAAAGGTTCTGGGCATGGAGAATGCTTCCTGGAAGACAGCAGCATACCTGCCTGTGTCCCCTGGTCAGAGTATATGTTTAAGACTGGTGACAGATGCAAGGTTTCTGGATGGGGACTAGAGAAAGGTATTTGCTTTAGTGCTTGCTTCAGGAATCTATTATTTGTATAACTAATTTTCTAATTGTGCTGAGCTTTCATTTTGAAAAGGCTAAAGAACAGTTGTGCACAAAACACTCAAAAGAGGCTGGGTACAGAAAATGTAGGCTGTGGTTTGGCACTCAGGTAGCACTGTTGGGTTCTCTTTTCTGTACTGCTTCCTCTGCTGTCTCAGCCACTTTGTAGATTGATGGAGGATGCACCTGGATGAAAACTGGAAGTAAGAAATTTTCTTCTTACTTCCACTTACTCTGGAAGTAAGAAATTTTCCTTTTGTCCATCTAATAATTCTATCACCTGTGGAGAACTGTTAATAACATGTAGCAGATGTTGTTTGGTAGCTCACAGGGGCCCATAGGCACAGCCTGTCCTCTGTCCCCTTCCCAACAGGATTTGAACTGCAGCCAGCAGTCATGAAACAGCACATCCTGTCTCTGCCATGTTTGGGTTCAGCCCAGAGAAATTTTCACAGAGACAGATTAGCCAAATAAAATCATGCTTTGAAAGATTTGGGAAGGATTTGCTTTGTATCACAGTTACAGCCGGGTGTTGGAGCTACCACATACTGGTTGTAAGGTTTCTCCTCTCCATACTCAGTAGCATCCACCCTGCAAATGCAAAGTTGGGAATCACAGCCACATCTCCAGTTCACAAAAAACAATGTACCCATTTCCAAGTGCCTGGAAACCCTGCAGAATGCAAGGAAATGGAAAGGGTAAAAATGTCAAAAAATGAAAGTACTGTTGTTTAACCTGCAATTAAACCACTCTGCTTTTGTTTTGAAATATATGGCCAATGCACTGTAATTCACATGGGGTAAATATTAGTGGCAGCTTAAGATTTCTGTTTTATAATACTGAAGAAGATATTATGTAAAGAAGTAAATAAGTAACTTTCAAATTACTATATTAAATGTGTCTAATGTGTACTTGCCATTTTAAATTTTGAAAATATTTTTTATTCTAGGTTACAAAAAACAATTTATCCTCAAGTGGGGAAATGTTAATTTATTTCACAATTGTTCTGAATTGTATCCAGGGCGATTTTTAAAAAAAATGGCATGTGCAGGTAAGCATCAGTTTTCTTACTATAATTTCTCTACCATCAAGCTCTCAGCTTAGACCAGACATACTGGCTGTGAATCTTCTAGACTTCAGAAAGGCAATAAAAGAGCTATCACAATATCACTGTTAGCTAAATGTCAGCCACTAGAGTCTGTGGCATCCACCATTATACACCTCTTTGTAAACAGAGTTCAGATGACAGCATGACAAGTTTCTATGATTATTCAGGAAATTTTATGCATGTTTTCTTTTCTTTTCTAATTAGACAAGCACTTCACAGCCTACTGAACCTCCTACCTTTACTGTATTTGATTCTGGTTCATCAGCATATTTAAGCAAATGCCTGTCCTAGAATACATAGCCCTGTTGACCAGAATATAACTATTCATCTGCTTAGGTCTTCATTTCCCTCCAGCACACTGCATGCCAGGAAAATACAATTAATTTTTCAAACTTAGATTAGTCTGTCTAGGAAACTGGTTGTCCCTCCTGGTATTAAAATGAGGATTTTGAATATACATTTTTTGCTTCTCACAAATACACGACTAAAAGAGCACTGAGTAGTCAACTTAAAGGGCAGATAGTTTCAACTGTTAAATCAAAAAGTAAAGGCAATCTTTAAACAAACTACTCAACTAGAAAATTAAAACCAGATATAAAAGCAAAATAATTTGTGATAAATTCAGGATGTCATCTGTAAGATCCTGGGTTTATTTAGTTCGCCAGTTCTGTAACTTATCTCCCTTTTTTTCAATATATTTCAAGTGATTATACTTTACCACATGACATATTCAGAAAGGGGATATCTGGGCTTAACGTCCCCTCCCTGATGAAAACAAAAACTTTAAAGGCTGGTAGTCACAGGAGTTAATAATACAAGCTGGTATTAATTAAACTGATTAAAGGCAATAAAATCTTGTTTCATAGGATGAGTAATCCTAACTCTGAAAAGTTCACATAATTCTTTCTCAGTATTGTACAGATTCAAGGAAGAGGTTACATTTTAAAAGCTTGGAAACTCACGCTTTTTATGGGCTCCTTCATGCTAGGACAGTCAGCCAATCAGAAAAGTGTAGAAAGGGTGCTAAAAATTAATAAGCTTTTCAGGAGTATATAGGAAAAAAACCATCAATCGTATTCTAGCTCTGTAGCAGCATTTCTGTTTATATCACATCCATCTTGATTCATTTTTTTCATGAACACAGTGTGTGCTGACCTGCAGATGAGAAGGTTTGTGAACACTGGAGCATAAAGGGCACTCACTGGATGCTGCACTCTTGTGCCTCAGGGCTGCTACCTGGTGTTGCTAAAGGTCCTCACTGACACTGACCATGCACTGGGGGCACTTAGAGACAGTTGCTCTCCTTCCCATCCCAGGATTTATGTGCTCTCCTTCTTGCCCAACCTGCCCACCTGTTTTCATAAAGCTGGTAAAGAAAATAATTGTACAGATGAAACTGGACAATGGATTACTGGGTAGAGAGGACACCAAAGGCAGACACGAAGGTGTACACACATGATGGTATCTTTTCACTTCCAAAGGAATCAGTCTGCACATCTTTATACCTTGTTCCATTTTTATGGGCTACTTCTAATAGTAGGGAATGTGGCTGAATTCTTCTCTATTGCACTGCATAAAACAAGACTGATGAAAAAGCAAATGAGAATTTAGGCCAGCCACAAGTATAAAGAGAGGCCCTGAACTTGAAATGAGAAGCAATAGAACTCAAAGAGCTTCAGAATCTTCTTTACTGGTGACCATTAGGCAAATACCTATCAGGAAGTGACACAAACCTGAAAAAAACTCCTGAGCTCTGCCTCATGTGCCTACTTGTACCATAACTTATTTCCTTTTTATTTCCTCTTCAGGTACTTACGATGGCTCCACAGACAGCTGTAAAGGTGATTCAGGAGGCCCCCTGGTCTGCTTTGATGCAGAAAACGTGGCCTATGTCTGGGGTATTGTGAGCTGGGGTGAGAACTGTGGGGAGGCAGGTCACCCTGGTGTGTATACACAAGTTGCCAGCTATTATGACTGGATCAGCCACCATGTGACAAGGGGTCTCATTTCACGGTACAATATCTGAAACTCAGAAAATTAAATGCTTCCTTCATATCACCTATGCAAAAATAGTACTTTTTCACAATCAGCTGTCATGTAAACTTAGCAACAATCAGTACAAATCCTCAAGAAATGTATTTTGAAAATTCTTAACGCTCTATGAATAACTACAGGCACAAGTCCACCACAAAGGTCTCTAATAAAAGCAGATGTTAAAATCTTTTTTTCTTGTAATCTTGGCTATTTTCACTTTTCACATTGCACTTCAGTTGCCGTTGTTAATTTATCTAAAAGGGATAATGATAATGGAAGGAGTGGTTGGAAAATGACTGCACTGGCAATGTATGAACTTCACAGAAAGGACAGCAGCCAGGCTGCTTTAAAACTTACATTATCTCGAGGTCTAAGTCACCAGAAGCCCTCAGCAGGCTGCCTGGTTTGGCACTTGATTCCTTAGGCTTATTGCAGAAGTAGACTTCAGACCATCTATTAATCAACAGAACGGCTATGACCATGAGATTTCTTGTAATGCAACAGTTACTCAAATAATAAATCTGCTTGGTAGTTTTTGCAGCTACAAACGCAGACAATTCTTATCTACTTAATATACATCATCTGATCATCTAGCCTGGGGCAATTTTTGTAGCTCTTAAGTTTAATTAATTTAACAGCAGCTGGTCAACAAAGGAAATTTAACAACAACAAAGGAAATTTAAAATTTAAACCTTCAACTTAAAGCATCTTTGTATCTTAAGATCTCTCTGTATGTATATATATTTCAGGTATATATTTCAAACAAACTCTCCACACGAGCTATTACTCTACACACTATCACACATGTATGTGCATTTTTAGACACATACATTTTATATAGCAATATAAATATATAAAAAGACAATACCATATACACATGAATGTAATTTTACAAAACCAAGTAGCAGATACAAAGTTCGACTTCTTGCTGTCATAAAGAAAACATCACTCTATACATAATACCTTCACATTCAGCAAGAGCTGCTCACAAAAAGTCTGCACAAATTCTTTTTGAAGCAGTAGGATTTGACACAAAACTCACATAGCTCCAGCCAGTTATATGAAAATGATCAATAGCTTTAGAACATTTTTCACTATATTCTAATGACAAATATTTTAAATCTCTATTTTACTTGATTCCTCTAAATTAATTATCCTGCTGAATAAATGGCATATGTTCACACAATGCAGTTGTTGTGGTGCTATTTCTTCTATAATTCACCACAGTTGGACAACAACGTTTACATTTTCATTGACTTTTCTTCATCTTCCAGACTTGTAAAAACTCCATATCAGCATGAATTTGTAATGTAAAGACACCATCAGTTGCCAAAATAATTAAAGAAAGGGTATGAATTCCTTCTCTTGAGGAACACCTACCCACCCACCCTCAACAAGGTTTGGTATTTAGGAAAGCATTTAAGTATATTCCTACACAGAAATTATTTTGCTGAATCAGGGTCTTGGTAAAGAAATCCTAAATAGGAAAAAGCTGGACAGATGTACAAAGAGCTCCCTCTTATGTTTGACTTAATTTTTCTGTGAAGAACTTTTCCCACCAATTTTGTTAGTTAACTACACATAATATTTAAATGCTGAAGTTGCAAATAAAAAAACTCCAACAAAACAGTAGAATATATGTCTTTATGCTCTGTCTGTTCTGAAAGTCTGTTGGTTCTCCTTCCATTTCCTGTTCCTCTTTACATTTAACTTTTGCCCTAAAGCCAATTATTACTATTTTCTGAGGGATGCCACACAACATTGTGATATATAGATGTGATTCGTGCTGATTAAATTTTAATTGTATCAATATTTTGGGAAAATAATTGAAAAAGTATATGTGATTAGTGTTATGAAGCAGATGGATTTCTGTGTAAATTATGTATGTGAGAAACAGGATGCTGGAATTGGACTTGACCTGGGCATGGGCGAAGTCAGGAAACCTCCCAAACCAAAGCTGGCATCAAGATGGAATTGGGACATCTCCCAGAGCAGGACAGACCTTGAGAAGGAGAAAGTTGGGACAGCTCCAGATGGAGAGCATAAAATAGTGGTCTTACCTATGTAATAAATAAGGTTTAATTGGAACATAGGACTTACTTAATAGCACCAAGCTCACTGTGCATGTGCCACCTGCCAGGTGGTNTCTTACCTATGTAATAAATAAGGTTTAATTGGAACATAGGACTTACTTAATAGCACCAAGCTCACTGTGCATGTGCCACCTGCCAGGTGGTCCGGAGGACGGCTGGAAAAACCTCAGCCTTCACCGAAAAGACCTCAAAATGTACAGAAGATCCCTTAGCAACAGCAAGAGCATGCACTGTATAGTATAGTGACATAGATATTAGGAATTGAAACTAGGAGATTTATAAAGCAATATTGATGGTATTAGCATACAGTACATAAGTGTCTGGAATCCTTTGTTTGTCCTACGTGAGGTAGGGGAGAATCCCACCCACGTACCCCAGTCAGTTACCCCAGGTGGTTTTGCTTATGCTTTATTCAAACCATCATCAAATTATTTATTATATTGGATTGTAACCTTTTATATAAAATTACTGCTTAATTAAAAATTGTTTTTAAAGTTTGTGATTTATTGAATTAGACAAATGGGACTTCATTAATAACAACATCAGTGAAAGTTTTCATTACAGAAATTAAAATAATTTTCACGTGGTTCCAGTTCAGTTCACTTGTGAAGCATCTAGCATTTAGATATAAAATTTTTAAAAAATTCTGAAAGCCACACATGGTGCTTAGTAAGCAAGTTCATTTTGTTCTGATTTTTCTTTTCAACAAATCAAGACTTTCACCGTTTAACAGATGCACTTTCATTTTGCTCCGCTTCACAACCTCACCTTGCACTTTCGACGATGTCACGAGAACCACACAAACACGACCGGGTCACTGTCCCTCCCACCCAACATCACCACTAAATTCGGTACCTCCGGGCGCCCTGCTCAGCCAGCGCCGCGGTGCCGAGGTACCAGGGCAGGCCCCGTTTGCGGCTGCCCACGTTCGGAAGGCCGCGCACGGCACAGGGGACAGGGCAGAGGGGACATGGCACAGGTG
>VWYI01018058.1:7503-18514 GCA_013399455.1 Anthoscopus minutus
CCGGTGCGGCCGCGGTGACGGCGGTGCCCCGCAGGGACCCCGATAACGTGGTGCTGTGCCTGCTGGCGGCCGAGGAGGAGGAGGCGGGGGACGCGGCGCTGCAGATCCACTTCACTCTGCTGCGGGCCTTTTGCTGCGAGAACGACATCAACATCCTGCGCGTCAGCAACCCGGCGCGCCTGGCGCAGCTGCTGCTGCCCGCCGCGGGCCCCGACCCACCCGCGGACCTGCACTGCGTGCTCGTCACGGTGAGCCCGGGCCGCCGCTGCGGGGCTGCTCCGCGGCNGCCCGGGGACAGCGGCCGCCTTCTCCCCTCGCTCTGCTGGATTTTCCCCATCTAACTTCTTTGGTTTTCCCCTCTTTCTCCTGTTGTTTTGTTCCCTCTCTCCTCAGTTTTCCTCCCTTCCCTCTTTATTTTTCCCTTACCCTCTTTATTTTTACTTTTTCTCCTCCCCGCTCTTTTTTTCTTTCTCTTCCCCCCTTTTATCTCTCCCTCTTTATTTTTTTCCCTCTTCCCTACTCTGCCCCAGAGTCCAAAGCTAAACTCCTCACATGCTTCCAGGCCTGACTTGTTTGTTTGCCTCGGCAGCAATTTAAGATGATTCACACTCCTGCTCTTTCTGCTGTGCTTTTTTTTTTTTTTCCACCCCCCCCACCTCCCGCCGCGCTCGGGTTGTTTTTGCTGCCGCGCTGAAGCTTTTTGCCGTCCCTTTTCCAGAACCCGCAGGCGTCGCAGTGGAAGGACCCAGCGCTGAGCCAGCTGATGTGTTTCTGCCGGGAGAGCCGGTACCTGGACCAGTGGGTGCCGGTGATCAACCTGCCCGAGCGGTGACCCCGGGCCCGCCGTGCTGCCAGACTCGGGCAGTTGCTCAGGAAGGAACTCCCTGCCCCTGCTCCAGGATTCCCCACCGGGGAGAGGGAGGAAAAATAAAACCCAACAACAACAACAAAAAAATAGATATAAAATAATAAAGCTATGATGTCGTGGGGGGCGGGGGGAGGTTTGGCTGCAGTGGAGAGAGGTGTGGGGCTGGAGCTGAGCGTGGGAGCCCAGGAGAACGGGGATGAGCCCAGCCCGGCGTGCCCAGGGTGCCCTCCCTGAGAACCCTCTAATCTATTTCTGTCCTTAAGTGCCACTTAAAGTTCCTGCTTTAAACAACGAGCAAACAAGGTTAATCGAGGCCTTTTGCCAGCAATGTTGTATTTTTGGGATGTTAATTCTCAAGGTTTTTATGCTAAGATATATAATAATAAGTTATTTTCTGATATTGATGGAAAAATTATTTATACTTGGAGGTTTCAGAACCAAAATGCCCTCATGCAGTTGGTCTGCAATCACAAATCTTCTCCCAGTTGGCTGCAAAAGCAGCACCATTAATATAATTGTTTGAAATTCGAGTGTTTTTTTGGGGTTATGGTATTCTTTTGTGCTTTTTTTTTTTGAAATAAAGTGTAAATTCAAACCTTTGGCCCAGGCTTTTTATTTCCTAACTCCAGGAGTGCACAAGGGCTGAGCAGCAGCTGCTTCCTTGTCCTGGCCATGGGCAAGGTCCTGTTGTGCAGCTCCAGTGTGGGTTCATTCCCGGCCCCTCCCAAGCAATTAAACGCCAAAGCTGCCGCTGTGCTGCAGGAAATGCTGGGAATGTTAGTTATTTATTTATTTTGCTCCAACGCTGCCACAACAGGAGCTAAAAAAACAACAACAACAAAAAAAAAAAAAGGGGGCTTTGCTGCCGGGGCTTCTCCTTGGCAAGTGGGAAACCCTGACTCCCTGCAGGAGGAGAATCTGTCCCGGTGTTTCCTTGCAAAGCCCCGGGATTTGTCTGCACCCCGCAGCTCGACCCGGGGCTGGCAGCTCCTCCTGACTGACACAGCCAGGCTGGCACAGGTGGCATTTCTCCGTGTGGCAGGAAAATCCACACCCGTGCTGCTGGCACTGCTGGGCTGCGGGGACAGCGCTGCCCACGTCCCCCCTGGGGCACCCAGCCCGGCCCCTGGTGTGTCCTGGCAGTGGCACGGGGTCACTCTGTCCCCAGCCTGGCTGGGAGGGGAGGCTGGACCTGTTCTCCCACTCCTGGGATGCTCCAGCACGAGGCCACCCCATCCCTGTGCCCAGCCCGGGGCTCAGGACAGGCCGGTCCCAGCCTGTGCCTGGGGACACTGCAGCTCCAGATTTATTTCTCCAAGCTCACACTCAAGCCAAACCCCTCTGGTCTCTGCCAGTGTCACCCCCAGCCCTGTCCCCACACCACAAAGTGGGTGGTCCTGGGGGGCACCTGGCCCTGCACACAAATTCTCATTTTTCTCCCCAAACCAGCCAGCTTGGCCAAGGACAGCCCAGGGATGCACCAGGGTCTCACCGTGGGTTTCTCCCAGCACCTGTGGATGCAATGCTCTCACTACTCCTTTTAAAAAAAAAATTCTGTGTGAGGGCAGAGTCTGTATTTAAAAAAAAAAAATTCTGTGAGAGCAGAGTCTGTATTTTTTAAAAAAAAGTTCTGTGAGAGCAGAGTTTGTATTTCCCCCAAATTTTACAAGCCCTGTTGTTCCCAGGGCTATCGATGGCAAAAAAGCAAAGCACAAACATAACCACTCCAGATCTCCCTGCATGTTGTATTTTAAAAATGGTGAGTTTACCAAAAGTCTCTGGATTGAATGCTGTCAGATTTGGATCACCATCCAGGATCCCCCACCTGGAGCAGCACCCAAGCTTTATTTAAGGGCACACACCAAGAACATCCCTGCAGCCACAGCAGGGAGCTGGATTGGGGAACAGGGAGCTTAAACCAAACAAAAATTCCAATTTCTTCCAAGATTCCTGGGAAAAACAACAACCAACAGCACAAGACTCCTTCCCTCCCTCCCCTCAGCCCACCTGCAGCTGGGCACCTCTGGGCACAGCTGGACTTCTCTCAGCCCTGCACCCCCCACGCTGAGCAATTAACAGAGCTCATTAATTCTGACCAGGTGCATGACAAACAGACACAGACACAGCGAGAAAGAATTAGTGCAGAGCCACATTGTTGGTTTTCTCGACTGCCACTAGAAAAATATTCTGATTACAAAAATAAGGATAAGCAGCAGGTTTCTCTGTCAGGCTGATTTTTGCAGCTCTGCCAAAGGGATTTGTTAAACAAAGTTGATTTTTTTTTTTAATCTATATCAAAAGTGGGTCTATAATTTCATATAGAAATGACAAATATGCAATGTAAATGACAAGTGGTTCATAAATTCTGCAAATATCCTCCCAGAAAGGCAAGGCTGTGGCAGATCACTTCAGCTGCCTGCACAGAAGGACATCTGCAGCCAGCTGAAGTCAGGACTATTTCTGAACCCTTCAAAATTTGCTGTTAATATATAAAGTTTATGTATCTACACACACACACAGAGAAAGACTTTTTTATTATGTGTATATATAAAATATATACTAGATGGAAAGGCCCTCCAATTATAAATGCATAACCACAAGCTGGAGATAATTTGGCATTTTTCCTGTTTAAAAATGAATTTTTTTTTTTTATAAAAATGAGTCAAGTTCTGACTCCCTGCACAGAACCCAGCTGGGATTGGGAGTGAGGGCAGCGTTCCTCCAGCTCTGCCAGGACACTTCCAGCCTCCCATTCTTTTGCCATTTCTTCAAGGGTGTGTTTTATACTAACATAGGATTTTTTTTAATTGAGAAGAAAATGCTTCAGAATCCAAGCTGGAAATTCTGCTTTTTCAACTCTTGGAAAGCAGGGAAAGCATCTCTGGTTCCCAGCTCTATCCTTTAAAAGCCCTGGGAAGAGAGGCCAGCAGGAGGAAGGCTGAGGCACAGCTCCCTGGAGCTCCCCAGCAGCTGCTACAACCATTTTGCAAGGTAGTTTTTGCTAAAAAATGCACTTTAAGCCTGCCTGTGCACAAACAGGTGCTGCCAGCACAGGCACAACCCACCCACCCCCCAAAAAAAAAAATCTATCATTTTAAAAAAATGTAAACCCAGTGATTCCATCAGGTCTCTACAGCTTTGCTTTATCTGCAAAGCTCAGGCAACTTTGGTCGTGTTGGAGTTGGCAAATTCCACCAGGACCCCCCATGCAGAGACCCTGGAGCCCATTCCCTTGGCCAGGAAAGACAGGGATTCAGTCAGAAACCTCCTAATGGAGACAGGGATCAGCAGGAATGCCTTGGGAAGCTCAGGGAATGGTCTGGACAGGGTCAGGGGTGCAGGTACCTGGGGGGGTGGTGCTGCTTGGCCCGGCCCAGCGGGGCTGGAGGGGCTGGGCAGGAGGAGCTGCCCCTCTCCTATAACAAAATGCAGGTTTTCTTGTCCTTGAAAGGGTTCTCAGAAGCTGGGATTCCCATGAGCAGCGGGTCCTTCTTGGCGTGCTCCTCACAGTAGAGCATCAGGTCAGCCGAGGCTTTGGACACCTGTGGGACACCCGGGAAAAGCAGCATGGAATGGGGCTGGGATTTCCATTCCCATGGGAATGGGAGCACAGAGCTCAGGGCTGGGAGGGCCCCAGGTGGGGTGGGAGAGGGGCTGGGAGAGGGGCTGATCCCCCAGGGCTCTGTCTGCTGGTTTGAGGCACAGGGCATGAAGGGAAGGATGGACCCCGGTGCTCCCTGGGCTTGGTTGTGACACCAGGCAGGTTGTGACACCTGGCTCCAAACAGCACAGCCTTCAAAATAAGTCCAGAGGAATTTTTATCTCTCCTGGAGTGACAGGACAAGGGGCAAGGGCTTCCCACTGCCAGAGGGCAGCAGGGCTGGGTGGATACTGGGCCACAAGAAGTGGATTTATTTGGGTTTGTTGAGGCTTTGAGAGGGGGAAACGCTGAGCTGTGTGTGCACAGACACAAAACACAAACACCCTCTCTGTGTTATCTCACTGTCCTGCAGCCAGGGGGGGAAAAACAAGGAAAAGGAGGGGGAAGAAGGCTGTGCTCTCACCTTTATCCTCTCTATGGAGGCTTCTATCCTGAGCTGCTGCACGGTCCTGCGGGCCTGGGCGATGTTGTTGGTCGTGGTGGCTGTTTTGCCTGACATTTTCAGTGAAGCAGGGAAGTTCTGCTTGGAAAGACAGGGGATTGTTATTCCAGAAGGCAGCACAGCACCCTGAACTGCTTTTACACAGAGGCACCCACTACACACTGCAAATAGTGGGTTTTAAAAATTATTATTGTTATTATTGTTATTATTATTATATCCAACAGGACCAAGCAGCTAAAAAAACAACTCTGGAAGAAAAACACACTCCAAAGAAAAGCAGGGAGCTGCTGTGCAGGTTTCTGAGCCTGTGGCACAGCTTTGGCCACTTGATCCCCCCATCTGCAGCTTCCCCTGGGATTCCAGGGATCCCAGAGGGTGCTGGAAAGCCACAACTTCCCTGTGAGCTGCCCCAAAGAAGTGAACAAGGTCCTGAGCCCACCAGAGAGTGAAAGCAAGGAGTGAACTGGGATGGAATCACGGAATACTGAGGCTGGAAATGTTTTCTGAGACTTTTCTGAGTCCCAAGCATTCCCAGCACTGCCAAGGCCACCCTTGCCCCATGTCCCCAAGTGCCACATCCACAGGGATTTTAAATCTCTCAAGGGATGGGGACATCTGCCCTGGGCACCTGGAAACCCTTTCTGGGGAGAAATAATATCCCTGGCACAGGCTGATCCCAGCACCCCAGGATGATTCTCTACCCAGGCAGGCTTAGTTAGGCCAGGCTGGGCACTGGGGCTTGGAGCAGCCTGGGACAGAGGAAATGCCCCTGCCACGGCAGGGGTGCCTCTGGGTGGGATTTAAGGTCCCTCCCAACCCAAACCAGTCTGGGATTCCAAATTATTCAGGTCTGTAGGAATCCAGAGAGCCCAGCCCAGCCCAGGCTGTGTCCCTGTGCTGTATCCCAGTGTCCAGCAGGACTCTGCCTGCTCTGCACAGCTCCAGGAGGATGAGGAGCTCTGCAGTGACCCCAGCCCAAGGCAGCTCCCTGACCTTTCCAAGCAGCTCCTGCAGGACTCAGGTTTCCCTCACCCAGCCTGGCAGCTGGGCTGTTTCCAGCTGGTGCTCCTGCCAGCCCAGCAAGCTGGGAACAAACAGCATTATCCTGCTCCCAGTCCTTGTTTCCAAGGGACTTTCCTTGGAAAAGCTTTTGGAAAAGCTTCCCAAGCAGCAGGAAACGCCTGTCCAGGCACAGGGGGAGGGACATTCACTCCTCATCTCTGGTGTCACTGAAAGCTTGTTTCCTGCAGTAAATAGCAAGAGAATCCTCTCCTGCAGATCCAGGGATGCTCCAGCCTGGCCTTGGGCACTGCCAGGGATCCAGGGGCAGCCACAGCTGCTCTGGGAATTCTACTCCTCCCCACCCTCCCAGGGAACAATTCCTGCCCAAGATCCCATCCAGCCCTGCCCTCTGGCACTGGCAGCCATTCCCTGTGTCCTGTCCCTGCCTCCCTTATCCCCAGCCCCTCTCCAGCTCTCCTGGAGCCTCTTTGGATGAAAAATGAATCTTCCAAGCAGGAAAACTCCAACAGGCACTGCCAGAGCTGCTGGGTCCAGCAGGGACTCTGCCCACGTGCTCCAGCCTGTGGAGCTCCAAACCCATCATCTCTGGGATAACAAGGAGCTGTTGTATGTGGGCACAAAAGCACAGATCCACCACAAATTGAGCCCAAACTCCCAGTCCAGTCCCTGCAGCTTTCCCTTACAATACTCAAAACCTGCAGTGTGAAAAACCCAATGCAAAGTGATTCATTTTTATCCAGCAACGAATGCAGCTCTCAGAGGACACTTCAGGAGTTGCTGATTCCTGTAATTTTAGTACTTTTTTTTTTTTAAGGTTAAAAAAAGCTGCAAAATTAAAAGATAAACCATTATCTTCTAATTTAACTAGGGAAAGGCCACGCTCAGCCTTGCCTCCCCCAGTCCCAAACCCCCTTTTGCCACTGGAGCTGTTGGATTCTCTGGATCCCTTCCCACCCTACATGGATTGACCTCGTTAGGAAAGTTCCAGTGCTTATTTTCCCAGCTGCTTAGCTTTGTTAATAAATGAGTTGTTTGGAAAACAAAACCAAACCAAAACAACCCAAACCATAAGATTTGAAAATTAAATTGCTGCATTTGCCCATCTCCAAACAAACATTAGCATTAATAGCCCTCCTAAGATTACTAAATCTCTTCTACAGGGAGATTTACAACAACTAGGTCAGCTCCCCATAAATCTGTTTTCCTTCCCAGTTCCTGGCAACGGATCTGAGCTGCTGCAGCCATGGGATTTCTCATAGGGCACCCTGGACTTGACAAAACTCCCCAGATTTCAACTGGAGGTGTCAAAATTCTGCAGAACTTAGAACATGGGGGTTCAGAACCCTGGGCAGGGTTTTCTGGGGTAGGGGGATCTCCCAGAAGAAGAAGCTTCTCCCTGAAGAAATGACCCTCAGCCAGAGAGGGCACAGCTCTGATTTCTAGGAAATGATCACTCATGCTCAGCAGGCAGCCAAAAGGAGCCCTGGGAGCCTCCCTCATCCCAACACCTTCCCTTTGGGACCTCTCATGTCCCAGCACTCACAGGCACAGCTCCTCCTTCTGTGCCAAATGCACCAAAAAGAAATTTTCAAGAAGTTTTTCCATTCACCACCTAAACCAAAACATGGCTGGTGATCCAGGCCAGGCTGGATGGAGCTTGGAGCAGCCTGGGACAGTGAGAGGAGTCCCTGCCCATGGCAGGAAGGAACTGGATGGGATTTAAGGTCCTTTCCAGCCCAAAGCATTCCAGGATTTTCTGGTGCCACCTCACGCTGCTCAGAGCAGGAGGGGCTTCCCTGCAGGAACCCCTGGTGACAACCTGTGTCCCCTGGGAGTGACAAAGCTGAGCAGGGTGGTGCTGACAGCCATTCCCAAAGCCCAGAGCAGCTGCAGGCACGGCTGGGTCTGACTCACAGCCTAAAACCAGACAAAAGAATCAGACCCAGAAGAGCCTCCCCAGAGCCACCCCTGCCATGGCAGGGACACCTCCCTCTGTCCCAGGCTGCTCCAAACCCATCCAGCCTGGCCTTGGGCACTGCCAGGGATCCACTGCTGCTCTGGGCACCTGTGCCAGGACCTGCTCACCCTCCCAGGGGAGAATTTCTCATTTATCCATTGAAAACTGAGGCCTGCAGGGGAAGATTCCCACCAGGGAAAGACAAAAACATAGGAAACTTCCAATGCACTTCCTGCAGCCATACACCTGCACTTTTTTCTTTCTTGAAACACCTGCAAACAGGTGGAGCTGCCCCTCTTGCACAGAAAAGCCCTATTTTTCCAGGCCTTGTCCTATTTCTTTCCTCAGGCTTTAGGTAATGAGGTTGCCATGCAGCAGATCCCCAGATCCGCCTGGGCCGGCTGCCAAACTCCAGCTCCAGTGGCATAATTAAACTCTGGACTGTCTTATTTACTCTTTCAGATCCAGGACTTGTGAAGCACCTGCTGAGGGAGAGGTAATTAAATCAGCACTGCTAAAGCAGGGCTGGGAATCTGCTGGAAATCCCAGTGGCTCTGCCTGGAAAACAGCTCCCAGTTTGTTCCAGTTTTGCAAAGCCAGCTCATACTGGAGCAGCAAAAGCCTGGCTGGCAGCAGGAAAGGCTCAAAGGCTCCTTTTGAAATGAAGCAGATTTTGAGGTGAATAACTCAAAACTTGGACCAACAGAGCAGGCTGGGCAAAACACAAACCAACTTCAGCAACAACAGCAGCGGCAACAACAGCAGCCCCTGCTTTTCCAGGGCCTCTGCTTTTCCAGGGCTGGCAGCAGGAATCTAAAGCTAATCTGCCAATGCAGGTTTCAAAGGCCTCTCCCTTTCCAGAGCCATTGGAGCTGTGGAGGATGGAGCAGAGGCAGAGAGGCCTCTATGTCCCACTTGCCAAGGGAACAGCAGGAAAAGGACGTGGGGTGTTCCCAACATTCCCACTGCCCCTGCTCCCCCTGGTCTGGGTGCCCTGCAGCCCTGTGGGATGGAGAGAGCACCCCAGGGAGTCACAGCTGCTGCTGCTGCTGTTGCTGCTGCTGCTGCTGCTGCAGGGAATTGGTGCTGGAGCAGCTCCAGCCTGGAAATGTTTGGATGCTGCTGCCCCATAAACCAGCAACAATCACCACCATGGGAATTATCCCACCTTTCTTGAAAACATGGGAATAGGGGGGAAAGAGGGAAGCAGGCAGTGGGATAAGCTCAGAGCTGCTGCTCTCAGCTCATTCCCAGCCCTGAGCTTGAGTTGAGGGTTTCAGTAATTCCACCACAAACACTGCAGGTTTCCATGGGACACCATTCCCAGTCCTGCAAATTCCCTGGTGCTTGCTGGGAGAGTTTGAAGCTGGATCTGGTTTGACACCACCACTAACACAGGCTCTGACTGCTGCTTCAGAGCCCTGACTGCAAAACCATTCCACTCCCCCCTCCCTGGCATCCTTTCATCCCGCTGCCTTCAGCTGGGACCCCACAAACAATTTGGGAATAATGCCAGCAAACCCCAAATCCTAAATCCAGCTGCCTCCTCTTAGGGACTCACACTCCCCAGAGCTCACAGGAATAAAAGCAATAACATTTTGCTTCTGAAAATGCCGGGATTTGTCTGGCAGGGAGGAGGAAGAGAGGATGCACGGCGTGGCACCAAGCTGAGGAAAATCCTTATGGAGAACAGGGAAAAAGAGCCACAAAGGCCCCTGGAGGGGTGGCACAAGCAGGGGGTGACACCAGAGCCTGGGCTGAGCCACATGCCCCACTGCCAGGTGCAGGGCAGACGTGGGGTGAGCTTTCCATGGATCCCGAGGCTGCTCTGCCCGTGCTGTTCCCAGGAGCTCTGCGGGAGCGCCAGGGCCAGGGGCTGGTTGGGACTTGAATGCTGGGGCTTGGTTTTCCTACAGGGCACCCTTGGGAGCTCGGGAGCAGGTTTGTCATGACTTGCAGAACCTGAAAATGCTCCGGGCCAGGAGGCCACTGCTGGCACTGAAGGTGGGGGCAGGAATAAACAACTCGATTCTGAGCGTGCATTGGAGCACAACCAGCCACAGCAACTGATGAAGTAATTCCACACAAGCATCACAAAGTCTCTGGAGTTGTGATAGTCCCTAGCTTTGAGTTTTGAGCTTTTAGCCCTCCAACGGAAGGATCTGCTGGAGGAATCTCAGAGTGCCTGGCTCTGATTTCAGCCAGAGCGCTGCAGGGGATCTGGAGGCCCAGCAGGAGCTGATGTGTCCCCCCAGATCCTGCACACCCCGGAGCAGAGCAGCACCTGGAACAAGGTGACCCCCAGGAAGGGTGGGAGAGCCCCTGACAGCAGCAGCAGGTGGAGAAAGGAGCATCCAAGGGACACCTCTGCCCACCTGAAACCCAAAATGGCCCTCGGGGGTGCTGCTTCTCCCCCAGCACTGACACGCAGGGGCTGAAGGAGGTGCCTTGCCCTGGCAGGCCCAAGGATTTTGGAAAGGACTCAGGAAGCCTGGGAGCTTATTCAGAGTGGAAGGGCCAGCGTGGAGAAGGAGCAGCGCTGAGCTGTCCCCGGAGCACCCCTGGGAACGCTGCCCTTCCCATCCCCACCTGCAAAGCAAACAGCGCCCGGCTCTCCCGCCTGCTCCCGCAGCACCAGGAGCCGCTGTCCCGGCTGTCACCTCCATCAGGAGCCGCTGCCCCGGCTGTCACCTTCCCTAGGGAGCACTGGAACGAGGCAGGCACGTCCCACCCCGCTCCTGCTCCAACCGGTTGTCCTGCTCCGAGGAGATTCCAGCCCCATCCCGGGTGGGCAGAGCTGCTGCCCCGGCTGCTCCCAGCTCCGGCCACGCAGCCAGCCCTGTTCCTGCTCCCAGCCCTGTCCCTGCTCCCAGCCCTGTTCCTGCTCCCAGCCCTGTTCCTGCTCCCAGCCCTGTCCCTGCTCCCAGCCCTGTCCCTGCAGCCCTGTCCCTGCTGCCAGCCCTGTTCCTGCAGCTCTGTCCCTGCTCCCAGCCCTGTCCCGGCTCCCAGCCCTGTTCCTGCTCCCAGCCCTGTTCCTGCTCCCAGCCCTGTCCCTGCTCC
>VWYI01018058.1:19170-69778 GCA_013399455.1 Anthoscopus minutus
CCCTGTCCCCAGCCCTGTCCCTGCAGCCCTGTCCCGGCTCCCAGCCCTGTCCCTGCCCGGTTCTTCCAGCGCCGGCAGCCCCGAGGGAGAGGCACAGCCCCCGCGCGGGGCAGCGCTGACACCCAGTGGAAGCTCCGCAGCTGGAATCCTCCGCTGCTGCCAGAGAGAATGGAAAATGAACCTCGGGCACAGGAAAACGCCGGGGTCCTGCCCCCAGCCGGCGAACGGAACTGAGCGGGAGGTAAACCAGCCATTAGAGACGCTTTGGGGTCGTTTCTCTTTTTATGGCGCTTTTGTGCCGGCCCTAGAAGGGTCCAAGGTCAGGATGGAGCAGCCTGGGACAGTGGGAGGTGTCCCTGCTCACTGGGTGGGTTTTAAGGTCAATTCCAACCCAAAGCATTCCATGATTCCACGAGAACTGCTACAGCAGGAGGTAAGAACTGCTCACGAACCAGGACTCCACCTGGCAGAAAAGTCACACAAATAAATGCTCCTTCTTGTGCAATGACATTTCCAATGAATTTGGCTTTTGTCTCCAAGTATATTCACTACTGGTGACACTGAATGGTTCAGCACAGTGTCCAGCACAGTTACTTCATTAAATCTTAAACTCAGCACTAATCTTTAACCCAAATCTCTCATTTTTTACCATACTTGGTATGGTAAAAAAAAATAAAAGAACTTTGATATGTGCAAAAAAGGAAATAGGAATAGGGAAATTTATTTCTTTACAAACATTTTATGATACTTATTTCTGAAGGCTTCTTCTTCTGGGTCTTACCAATACCTCCCTCAGTCAAGAGGAAGAAGGAAAATGAATTTTTACAGTGCACATCCATCTCTTTCCATCCCTAGAAGCGTCCCAGGCCAGGCTGGAGCAGCCTGGGGCAGGGGAAGGTGTCCCTGCCATGGCAGGGCTGGCACTGGGTGGGCTCTGAGGTCCCTCCCAACCTAAACCAGGCTGGAATTTCATGATCCTTATTCCCCACACAAGGAGCAGAGAGCCAAGTGAGGCAATATTGCACAGATTTCTGGGAGCACCCCGAGCCACTCCTGCTCTCTGCAGACTGAACACAACATGCACAGTGCAAACTTCCCAGGAAAAATGGCAACAGGGATCATCCACCACCTCCCTGCTCCCATCACCAGGGAGGCAACCAGGGGCCAGGAGAAGGGTTTTTCTACACCTGCCCCAAACCAAGCTGTGAGCAGCAGCTCCCTGGCAGGTGAGATGGGATGGATTTTTAAACAGGTCTGGGTTTTCAAACAGGTCTGGGTTTTCAAACAGGACTGGGTTTTCAAACAGGACTGGGTTTTCAAACAGGACTGGGTTTTCAAACAGGACTGGGTTTTCAAACAGGACTGGGTTTTCAAACAGGACTGGGTTTTCAAACAGGACTGGGTTTTCAAACAAGTCTCAGGTGAGACTCACAGTTGTGCCACAAATATTTTATATGTGCTGGAAAGTTTGGGTTTGGTGAAAGAAAACAAGAGCCTCCCCAAACAAGATCCTCCCCCAAGGATCACAGTCTGGAAAAGGAAAGCTGGAACATGTGGCAGCTGCAGGACTTGCAGTGGTTTTGGGGAGAATGGGGATGCTCTGGGATGCTCCACAGCTGAAGGGATTGGGGGAGCTCAGGCAGCTCAGATTTCAAACCCAATTTTTCAGCAGAAAAAGTCCAGCAAGGCCCAGCTCTGCTCCCATCTCTCTCCTGGAGGAGTTGCAGTAGCCAGGGCTGGATGGGAAATGGGAATTCTGGCCATGCAGACACATCTGGTTTGCACAGGGTGCCTGTAGTGCAAACTGAGAATAAAAGCCCCTTAAAGCACAGAACATCCATTTGTGATGTTTCCTCCTTCAGAGAATTTACACTTGAGAGTAGTGAGACATTCTACATTAGAGGTCTTTTTTCAAGTTATAAATAATGCTGCCAGTGTCTTAATTGGGGATTAAAATCCTTAATGATGTGAAATGAAAGGAAACAGCAACTCCCAAGATCTTCACTTGGACTTGGTGTTCTGGGTGTTTAATTAAGGCTGTGTTCCTCCATAACCTCCACTTCATAAGTTATTCCAGCACCATCCTGCTGATCAAACCTGAGCTGCAGCTCCCTTTGATTTTCAAAGTCAGCCTCCACTGTGGGGTTCTGTCAAACCCAGTGTGCATTTTGGGAGAGGAGCAGTGGAAAAACCTGCTTTTCCTTTCCTCTGCATTTCTTCTCCCTTCACTTTTTATATCTTTAGCACACACACACACAAAAAAAGTGACTTCTAGATCAAGGCCACTTTGAAAAACATCTGAGCAGTGTTATTTTAAAGACATCAGCCTGAAGCCACTGGAAAAGGCAACGAACTGCAGGGCAGCTTCTCCACAGAAGGTCCCTGTTCCTCCCCACAGGGGAGGGGGAAAAAGAGGGGGGAAAAAACCCCACAAAGAGACATTTGCAAAGAGACTTGCAGCTGCCTCCAAAGCAGGCTGGTGGAGCAGGAGAGGGCTGTGCTGCAAGCTCCAGCCTGGCAGTCACGGGATGCAGCCTGGCCCCAGGTTATGTGACCTTCAGCAGATTCTCTGTCTGCCACAGATAAAGCTGAGGACGCTGCAGGAGATGCTCTGGGGAGAGCAACACGGGGCTCAGCTCCAAGAACTGGGAAAGTGGGAAGGATTTCACCACCTCCTTGGCTGCAGGAATTTATCCAAGTGTTTGTTTTTAAGGATGGGGGGGAATATAGAGTAATTTGCATTTTATTTCTGTGGGAAAAAGCAGGGGTTTTTCTGCCCCCTAAATTCAACCCAAAAGCAGTCAGGCAGTTAAAAGAATGAGGTGAAAAGTGTCAGCAACCCTGCCAAGGACTTTATATTTGTTCTGCTCCAGAATAAAATTAAATCACCAGGGTTTGGGACCTGTTGTGCTGCTTTCTATTTTGCACCAAAGAAAAGAACCAGAGTGGACTGGAAACTCACCTACATAGGCAGACTTGCTCCCTGACCAGCTTGCCTTGATTTTATCAGTGCAATGATCCTGAAACAAGAATACAATAAAAATAATAAGGATTTCACAGTGCAAGAAAGCCAAAGCTGAGGGGGGTTGGCACTTGTGGTTTAATGCTAATTACAAAAACCAGTATTTTGAGACTGGAAAATCTACCTCAAACCTGGAGCAGCCTGGGATAGTGGAAGGTGTCCCTGCCCATGGCACTGGAAGGGATTTAAGGTCCCTTCCAAGCCAAACCATTCCAGGATTACTTTGTCCCTGGAGACTTGGAGCTGTCAGGCTCCAGTGATGTGTTCTCACAGCTGGGTTTAAATCCCTGCCTGAACAAATCTGAGAGCTCACATTCCCTATGGAGGCCTCACACACCCAGAAAGAAACCTGGAATGGAATCAGTCCTCATATCCTGGAGCCCCTTCAGGCCCTGCCAGGGGCTCTGAGCTCTCCCTGGAGCTTCTCCTGTCCAGGGGAGCACCCCCAGCTCTGTGAGGGTGATGGAAACCATCAGGTGATGGGAATTCCGTGAGAGCTGGAGCAGGGAGTGTATTTGCAGGTAAAACCACCTCTCTAATTTACAGGCATTTGCAGGTAAATCCACCTCTCTAATTTACAGGTATTTGCAGGTAAATCCACCTCTCTAATTTACAGGCATTTGCAGGTAAATCCACCTCTCTAATTTACAGGTATTTGCAGGTAAATCCACCTCTCCTTTCACTCTCCTGGCTGTGCTGCTGCTGGGAGCCCAAGGGCTGCACAGTCACTGCAGTTCACACACAGGTGTGCAAACAGAAGTGCCACCTCTGACACCTCCTCATCCAATTCCCCTGCAGCTCCCAGTGCAGGCTCCCAGCCCTGCAGACACCCCCAGTGTGGAGCTGGGATCAGAAGCAGAGGGCATTTCCTCAGCTGGCACAGCCAGGGCACGGCCAGATCCGGGATTGCCACGGACACCCTTTGGAATGAATGCCAAGGGCTGCAGGAGCTCTGGCACCGAGCCCTGGAGCTGCTCCATGCCCGGCCAAGGAGCGACAGCCAGCCTGGAGAAGCCACAGCCATCCCCTTCCCTCATTCCCAGGGAACAAGGAGGGAAAAACCCACCTGGAATTCCCAAGGGATGGTCCTGAGCGAGGCAGAGAGGGGGAAGGCAGCACGGTCCTGTTGGAAACAGGATCACACTTTTAATAAGTGCTGGTCAAATCATTGTGTGGAGGAGGAAAATGAATTGTGTTAAGGACAGTCTGACTTGCCACAGTCCTTGTCCCTGTGCCAGGCTCGTCCTGTGCACATCCAGCAAGGAAACCAAAATAAATAAATGTGACACGTAACCTCCTCCACGGATGTGTGACCGCTGCACAAAATCAGAGCTGGAATGGAAAAAGCTGCTGCTCTGCTTATCTGTGCAATATCCCAGTCTGCTCACACCCCTGGAATTGTCAGGGGAAAATAAGAAATATTTTTAAATTGACATAAGAAAAATTTTAAAACTGACTTGTGCATCCTGAAGGGGGATGAAAACGCAGCCAAAACAACCACGGAGCACTCGGAATGGTTTGGGCTGGGGGAGACCTTCAGGGATTAGCCAGTCCAACCCCATCTTTAATGCATCTGAGAAGTAATTCCAGCTCCTGGGGCCACTTTCCACCCCAGAGCCACACTGATATTCCTGCCTAATCAAAGCTCCTATCAAACCAGTCATAAAAACCCACAAACCCAGCATTGCTGGCATAGTTTGAGGCTGCTGTAATGCACCCCCTGCAAAAGCCTCCACTCAGAGGCCAGGCCATGCTCGGGAAGGAATAAATCAGGGAAGGGCACGTGGGCTGAGGAAATTCCACAGCTGGATGGGTCCCAGTCCCTGGCAGCACCAGCCAGGTCCTCCTGCACTGCAGGAGTTCCAGTTCCATCCTGGAGCATCCCTGCTTTACAAGAGGAATCCCTTGCAAGTTTTACAGCAACATAAACCAGGTTGAGCTGGGAAAAGGATGGTCCCTCTCCCAAAAAAGTCAGGAACACTTTCTGCTCATCCCAGCTCCAAGCTTAGGGCAAAAACTCTGCCTTTGGGAGGGGGCTTGAAGCTACAAACAGAGCTGCAGATGTAATGGGGCATCTGCTCAAAATTATTCTCAGTAGCCACAGAATCACAGACTGGTTTGGGTTGGAAGGGAGCTCAAAGTTCGCCTCACCCCTGCCATGGCAGGGACACCTCCCACTGCCCCAGGCTGCTCTGGGCACCTGTGCCAGGGCCTGCCCACCCTCCCAGGGAGGGATTTATCCCTAATACCTCATCCAAACCTGCCCTATTTTGCCCTTTCTATGATAACCACCAGTCCTTGATGTTTCCCTGGTTCCGGCAGCAAGGGCTGCGTCCCTTGGCATTCTCTTTGAAACCGGGAGGGAGAATTTTCTCTCCTCAGCTTAAAGCAGCAGAAAACCTTCTGGCTGTGTGCTCTGGGGGAGGTTGGGCACAAGGAAAACCCTCATGTAGATGGGAAAACCAGACAAAATCTGCCCCACGTGCTCCCACTGGCTCTGCACAGGGAATGGTTCTGGAGAGCCAAGGGGTGATGGCAGAGAGCAGCCGAGCACAGCCTGGATCAGGGCAGCAGCCTGGGAATGCAGACTGGGAATTCAGACTGGAAAAGCAGGCTGCTCCCTTCCCAGCAGGACCACGATGGGCTTTTCCACCTGCAAGCACTGGAGGGCAAGGCCCACACAGAGAGCCAGGGCTCTGAGCGGCCCAGGAAGGCTTGGATCACACATCCCAAAGCAAAGCGTGCCAAAAAGTCACCTGTCCCTGCACAGCAGGTTTGGAACGACACGGGAGAAGGGGTGGGAAGGCAAAGGGGGGACAAAAGGGGAGGGAGCAAGGCTGGCTCCTGCCTGAGCTGAGGAGAATGTTTAAACAAGGAGCGGATCCCAGCGGCCACGTCCTGCCGGCCTCAGCTGCTGCAGTACAAATAATCCTCACAACACTTTTTTCCCTCTCCCTCCTCCCTCTGGAACTCCATCACATGCCAAGAGGCTGATACGGACACAGGAAGCTGAATATAAACACATTGCCTGTTTTACCAAATATTCAAAGGAACATAACTAAAAATACTCTGCTGCTGGTGCCCAGGAACTTCCCAAAGCTGTGATCCACCCCCAGCCACGCTGCCTGGGGCTCTGGGAACCAGGGAGCTGGGATTTGGGGTACACTGAACCCCAGGCCTTGGCTTTCACAGAATCCCAGCTGCTTTCAGTTGGGAGGGACCTTAAAGGTCATCTTGTTCTGTTCCCCTGCCATGGCAGGGACACCTCCCACTGTCCCAGCTGCTCCAGCCTGGCCTTGGGCACTGCCAGGGATCCAGGGGCAGCCACAGCAAATCTGGGAATTCCATCCCAGGGAACAATTCCTGCCCCATGTCCCATCCAGCCCTGCCCTCTGGAAGCCATTCCCTGGCTCCTGTCCCTCCATGTCTTGTTCCCAGTCTCTCTCCATGTTTCCTGCAGCTCCCTGAGGCCCTGCAAGGCCACACTGAGGTCACCCCAAAGCTTCTCCTGCCCAGGTGAGCAACCCCAGCTGTCCCAGCCTTTCCTCCCAGCAGAGCTGCTCCATCCCTCTGCTCATCCTGGAGCCTCCTCTGGATTCCCTCCAACAGCTCCAGGTCCTTCCTCTCCTGAGGCCCCCAGAGCTGGAGGCAGCTCTGCAGGGGTGTCACCAGGAGATGCAGGAGGAGATCCTCTCCTCCCCAGGGCCAGCTGGCTGGAAGGGGTTCAGCAGCTCCACAGTAAGGAATGCTCCATCCCCTGGGAATGCCAGATCCCCCGGAGCTACGTGTCTCTCCAGGGGCTGGATGTACCCCCAGCACACTCCCACTGCTCCCCTCACCTTCCTGCTTCTACCTAGCTCCCTAAAATCCCATGGAGAATCCCAGCACAACCCAGGCACCCTGAGGACTTCTGCCACGGCCTCTGCTCTTTCTCATCAATCCTTGCAAAATATGGAATGGAAACTTTTTGCTCGTGGCATCAGTGTTGTGTCACCCTTCCAAATTCCCCCCCAGGTTATTCCTGAGAGCAGAAATGATGTGGGTCCAAGAGCTCCCAGCTCAGGATGAACACTGAGCTTTGGAAAAATGAGCCCCAGCTGTGTAATATTGCAAAATTCACCAAATAGCTGCACAATTCCAGCAGTGCAGGAATCCCAAGAGTCACCAAACATCTGCAGCTCCCATTTCCCAAGAAAAAGCGAGTCCACCACGACTTCCAAGAGCTGGGGGTGTTCCAACCCAATCAATGGAGTTTCACTCCAATTCCTGCCCCTGCACAGGGGCATTTCTGTGCCAGGACACAGGACCCAGCAGCCTTCCCCCATTCCCATGGTTTGTGTAAGCACAGATGGAGTTGCAGCAACTCAATCCTCCCTGGAATACGGCTCCATGGCTTGGCCAAGGCTGTGGTGCTGCTTCCCTTGCTAACTGTAAACCTTTGGGAACGATTCCCTGCAGTGATCCCTGCTCTGGCAAAGGGGACAAAGGGAAAGGGCAGAGGGTGAGGATTTATGGGGCTGCACCACGGATTTCTGGAGCAATATGGATTTGCTTTTGCAACAGAGCACAGAGAGGGATACACTGGGATTTGGGAAGCTGTGTCCAGGGAAGGAGCACATTCCCACCCCACAGAGCTGTCGTGCCCAGCATCTTCCACTCAGCATTCCAGCAACTCTTGCAGGGATGGTGGAGCCAAGTAAAAGGAGGGAAAGGGACTTTTTAAACAGGCATGGAAAGACAGGACCCAGGGAATGGCTTCCCACTGCCAGAGGGCAGGGCTGGATGGGATCTTGGGCAGGAATTGTTCCCTGGCAGGGTGGGCAGGCCCTGGCACAGGTGCCCAGAGCAGCTGTGGCTGCCCCTGCATCCCTGGCAGTGCCCAAGGCCAGGCTGGAGCAGCCTGGGACAGTGGGAGCTGTCCCTGCCATGGCAGGGGTGACTCTGGGTGGACTTTAAGGTTCCTCCCAACCTAAACCATTTGGGATTTCATACACCTACTGTGTCACCCCAGGCCCTACTATAGAGAACTCCATGTGAATCTGGTTCAAATATTCTGAGTCTTTTTAGCAACAGAACCTAAAAACTTAAGAACTTTCAGTACTCATAAAATTATCCTATTGGCAAAGAAACATTATATTTGAAATAAAAAAAAATATCTAAAACCTACAGCACAACTCAATAATTTGATTTAACACCAGCAAGACATGAGAAATCAGTTGCTCTGCTGCCTGGGAGCCCAAGAAACTCCTCTAGGGTAACAAGAAAACTTAATCTTTCAAGGAAAACCCTCCATCAACTGGGTGATTATGGAATGAGCTCACCCTCAGCATCAGAGCCCATGCATAGTTCCTCTCTGGAATTGATTGCTCCTTGATTAGAGATATCCCAGCTCGGATGAAATGTGGGATTCAGGAGTCATTAACTCCATACTAATCCCTCAATCTCATTTAGTGGCACTGAGCCACTTAAACCCTGCCACTGCCCACTACTTGCCCTTTACTCCCAGAACTGTATTTCTAAAGCAATCTACACCCCAAACACACACAAGTAACGTATCCCTGATCCTGTGGGTCCTGAGCCAATTAAAACACCGTGTAATCGCCTGGCAGAGTGCTGGGAACTCCATTTGATGTGCCACACTAATTAATCACAGAATCACAGAATATCCTGAGCTGGAAGGAACCCACAAGGATCATTAAGTCCAGCTCCTGGCCCTGCACAGGACAATTTCCCTGTCTCATCCTGAGCTCTGGCAGCCTCGGGGCTGGGACCATTCCCTGGGGATGTGTTCAGTGCCCACCACCCTCTGCAGGAAGAGCCTTTCCCAACATCCAACCTAAACCCCTCCTGACACAGCTCCAGCTCCTTCCTAAAAACACCAGGCTAAAATCACAATATGCACTCAAAACCCTCTTTCCCCTCCTCCCCCCAAAATTAAAGTTTGCAATAGAGAATTGCAATTTAAAAGTTACTAAAGGAACTAAAAAGTTCCAGGATTGGGCTCGCTGATCCCTGTGGATCCCTTCCAACTCAGGATGTTCTGCAATTCCATGATTCCAAGCAAATTTATTACTGCAACAGGGTGTGTAATCTCAGTATCAACACAAAACCTTTTGGAATAATGACGCTTCCCACTAATTAACCTCCTTCCCACACTCATCCCACAACTCCCCGCACGTGGGAAACTCTCTCCGTCAAGCAGAGCTCCGTGATTCCAAGGAAAACCAATGGCCTGACGGCTGGGAATACTAAAATTGGTAAAATTTAAAGGATTTAGCAGAAAGCTCGGGTGGCCCCCGTGTAGCTGGAGCTGCCAGTTCTGGGTATCCATCGGCGCCATGGGGAAGGTCTGGAGGGAAGGAGGTGGGAAGGAGACGGAAAGCAAGAAAAAATTGCCTATTTTAGAATCACTTTTGCCTAACAAAGCAGATTGTTTTTTACATAATTAAGCAGATTTTCCCTCACTCCCGTGCCACACGCCACTTGTTGAACCACATCACCGCCGCGCGCTGCCTCCCGCCGGGATTCCTTCTCAGCACAACAAAAAAAAATCCGGGGAGGGGGGGGAAAAAAAAAAAAACCCAAAACCCACCAAAAAAAACCTCCCCAAACCTCCAAACCAACCCCAAAACCACCCAGGCACCGCTTGGGCCCGGCCCGCCCCGCCAGGCCCGGCAGCCGAAGGGGCCGGGCTGGCGCTTCCCGCTGTCCCCGCGGTGCCGGCCGGGCTGTCCCGGGCGGCAGAGCTCGCTCTTCCCGGGGGGAACCCCCCCTGTCCCGGGATCCCGGGATCCCGGTACTCACCGAGCGCCGCTCCCGGGGTCTCCACGGGCGACCGGAGCGGGATCTGAGGCCACGCCCACCGAGCTAAGCCCCGCCTCGTTCCCTTCGGCCCCGCCCATCCCCGCATGGCCCCGCCCCGCCCCGTTCGGGCGGGGCCAGGAGAATGGTGGGGCGTGGTCATGTGGGTATCCCAAAATCCACGCGGAATTCCTCATCAGAATCCGGTTTGTCCTGTTCCCAAGGGTAGATTCAGGCGTGCCCCTGGTGTTTGGGAAGGGCTTGAGCGGGAAAAGCGTGCGCCCAAGGGATCGGGGCCCACGCGGTGGTTCGGGGGGTGATGGTGGTAGAGAATCCGGTGGGATGGAAAGGTTGGAGCGTGGATATCCTTGGGAATTTAGGGAGTAGGGGTTGTGGCGGTTCGCCAGGGAGGGGCAGATCTGGTGTTTGCAAAGGCTTGTCTGCTGCCTGAACGAGCCCGGCGTGCCTCTGCTTGTGGGGCTTTGATCCTGGGATCACCTGGGAATACATTTGTCTTCAGGGGCAGGGGAGGGTGTGGATTAAAATTTATTTTCGGGTTCCTGCCTGGGAGCTGCAGGAGGGGGAAGGGTTGGAGAATGAAGGTTGAGAGGCCCTGGCACAGATTGTTCAGGGAAAATGTGGCTGCTCCATCCTTGGAAGTGTTCAAGGTCAGGCTGGAGGGGGATTGGAGCGCCCTGGGACAGTGGAAGGTGTCCCTGCCCATGGCAAGGGATGGAATAGGATGGGCTTTAAGGACCCTCCCAACTCCAACCAGCCTGGGATTCTATGAAATTCCAGGAAAACTGGGGAAGATGCTGCACTCATCCCCATGGAGCATCCCTGCCCTGAGAGCAGCAGGAAAATCTCTCCTTGCTCTTTTCCATGGTTTTTCCCAGTGCCAGCACAGGCGGGTTGTTGCTGCCTCTGGCACTGCCAGGCTCCAGCCTGTCTCCACAGCAGCTTTTATGGGAGAGGAGATGGGATCACCAGCCTGCTCGGCTCCTCTTTATTGCGATTCCAGCTGGGAGCACAGGGATGCACGGGAGGACCTTGTCCTACATTGTGCCCAATGAAAAAATAAACAAACCAAACGAAACCTTTAGGAACACTGTTAAGGGAGAAGGAATTCTTCGTTCGATTCCCAGTTAAAAACACAGGAATCCGATTTTCCCAAGTGTGGCCACCAGCCAAGGGAGAAGCGTTGCCCTCTGGTGGGCTAAAGCAGCAGCTTCCCACCAGTCAGACCTAACCAAGAGCTTAATTAGCCAGCGTTAATTAACTGCCTGTGGCCTCACAGCGCAGCACTCCCAGGTGAGCAGCCCCTGACCCGAGCAGGAGCTCGTCGGGGTTACCTGGAGCTTGTCAGGGATTCCCAGGAGCTTTGCTGTGGGGCTCCTGTCCCATTCCAGCCAGTTTGCCACAGGGCACACCCTGGACACATTGGGAGGGCACCCTGGGGCATGAACTGGGCACACTGGTTGCACTGGGGCTTGTACTGTGCATACCGGGAACGTGCAGTGGAGACACTGGTTTGAACTTTGTATTTTCTCTATTAAACATTTCCTTTCCACCAGGGGTGGGATAAAAGCTCAGCAAGAGGGGAACTCTTGTTTTTCCTTCCTTTTGTTCCCTCCCAGGCATTCACCCACTGGATGTCTCACCTTTGTCTGAAGGCAGGACCGAGTTCTTTGGATCCTGGCAATACAAGCACGGGTTTCCCTGTCTCCTGGAAACACAAATACACATGTAAATGTTTATTATTAGTAGTATTGTGGTTGTTATTGTTATTATTAGTGTGTAGTACTAGCCTAGATCAGTGCACTCACTCTTAGATATTGGGAGGGAGTTCTTCCCTGCGAGGCCCTGGCACAGGTGCCCAGAGCAGCTGTGGCTGCCCCTGGATCCCTGGCAGTGTCCCAGGCCAGGCTGGACAAGGCTTGGAGCAGCCTGGGACAGTGGGAGGGGTCCCTGCCATGGCAGGGGTGGCACTGGATGAGCTTTGAGATCCCTCCCAACCCAAACCAGTCCGGAGGTGAGATACTGGGAGGGACTGGGAGCAGGACTTGGAGCAGTATCCGGGGTGGAATCCTGTCCCACACCACCATTTATCTGTGTGAACTCTCATTATTTCCTGCATAACAAGGTTCAGAGTTCAGCCAAGGGCTGCCTGCAGTGCCTGGGAGGTTTTGCAGCCGCTCTGCTCTCGGGGTGCACTTTGGTCAGAGAAAGCAAAGCCAGATTTCTTCTGCCTGTTTGACACTGCTGCTCCTTCCCACCTTGGATGCTCTCTACCCCTTTCCAGGGAGGTGGGGGATTACTGAATTAACTCAGGGGGCTTTCCCAGATGGATCATGGAAATGTCTGATGCTGGAGAAAATGAGTCACATCACCCCCAGCCCAAATGATCCAGGCAGGAGCAGGCAGAGCAGAAAAGTTCAATTCTTGGACAAAATCATCCAAATTACACCATGCTCCCCCTCAAAACCCAGTGAGTTTCCCCCAGAATCAGTCCAGAACAGGAATTTTGATATAGTTTTCCCAGGATCATTGCAGAATGGGAATTTTGGCTTTGCTAAGCTTGTATTTAACCAGAAATGCAGAAAAAAAAAATCCTGAAAATAGCTGGGAGCAGGCAGGGGCTCGCTCCTGATCAAAGGCTGGTGCGGGGTGGAGGTCGTTGTCCTGCCTTTCAGGAAAGGAGTGCTCCCAGCAATCCTGGGATTATCCCTGAGCATGGAATCCAGAGTGACAGTTCCAGAAAGGGACTTCATAAACAAAGCAGCCAGCTGTGCAGAGCCAGCAGCCAAGGAAGGCTTTCTCTGGAGCAGAAGGGCAATCAAATTCCGCGTGGGAGAAGCGGAGGTGCGGGAGCTGGCGCAGTGTGATTCCCAGGACAGCCATCCCTCATGGCTTCTCTCTGCAGGGCCACAGCCTGGGGCTGTCACCGTGTGCCTGGCCAGGAGCAGCTCCTGCTCCCCCATCTCCATCCCTGCTACATCAACAGCTGCCGTTCTTTCCTTCCAATGTCATTGGAGCAGAAGCAGGAGACCAGGCTCCCCCGGCTTTTCCCACCCTTGTGCCACCCCTCACTTGGGCTTTGGGGTTTCTGTTCTGCACTGGGGTGTGGCTTTTGGTCAGGGTTACTGGGATCCTTTCACAAGGTGATGAAGACACAACAATCCTACTCCAACTGGGACTCAAGGATGTTTTTTCCAAACTTCAGGCTCAAAGTGAAAACAACGTGGAAGGAGGAGGGTGGGTGAGTGAGACTCCTAACACATAAAACATAAAAATGGGATCTCAGGACTGGCCCCCTCCCTTTGCCTCCATTTTGGGGCCATCCAGACAGAGCCTGATTTGTAACCCTGGTGCTGGGGCCTTTGAAAGCCTCAGTAAATCTCCTTTATTCTCCTCAACTCCATCCAGCCCCTGCTCCAGCCCTTCCAGGCATCAAACTCCCAGGAACATGGTCTGAACCCCCTAATCCTTATTTTCCCTTACTATTTATCATGTATTCCTTCCACAAAGGAATCCCTTAAATTCCTGTCTCACTTAAACCCCCCATCCCTGGGCTGCTGGACCCAGCCTTCCCTAGAAAAGTCTGTCCAAAAAGGAGCACGTGTCGTGTTTTGTGTGGAAACCCCCAGAAAGAGCCTTGCTAAGGCTGTTTTGAGCAATCATTAATGCAACAAAAATTATTACACACCAAATATCCTTGTGTTCCACATAACAAACACCAGCCACCCTTCAGCATCCTCTTTCCTCTTCCTTATTTTTCCACTAAAAATTAATCAAATGAATCAATGCCTAGAATTACACCTGTGGGAATGAGTAATTTCTTACTCTTCATAGAAATATTTCCCATTTTTGAGCCATATTCTGGCTCATCTTTCCAGATAATCACAAAACCAGCCACTCTCCCCTAGTTCCAGCTTGGCCAGCTGGTAAAGCATCTGACAGCAGAAATGGCTAAAACAATCTAAGCATGAACATTCCCTTATTTATTCATTTCCTTCCCTATTTTTGGGCTTGGTGTTGTTGAAATGACATGTCAGGACTGCCCAGGGGCAGACCTGTGTGCTGCAGCTCAGGTGAGCTCTTCCCCAGGGGCACGAGGAATACATTCCATTGTTCCCTCACCTCTGTACCAATCCCAGCAGGTCCATATGGGCCTGCACAGGGCTGAACGTGGGTGCAGGCTGGGATTTGCTCCATCCCTGCTCCAGGGATGCTCCAAGCAGTCAGGAGGATGTGGGCAGCAGGATGTGGGCAGCCAGCTCTGGCAGAAGAAGCCTTTTCATCGCTCCCATCCCAGATGAGACCTTGGTCTTGATCCAAGAACTCCATGTGATGGATGGGTTTTTCCCTCCAAGGAGGGATTTTCACTGCCTGGGTGTGAGCTGCTCATCCTTCACCCACGGGCAGCCTGAGGCACATAATGGGATGCAGGGGTTGGAGGAAAACATGTAGGAACAAAGGAAAACCATAACGTAGGAGAGAAGAGTTTTCATATCTCCATCCTTAGATATTTTTAGTCTGAAAGGCACAAATGCATCACTGAGCTATGAAAGGAAAGCTCCTCGTTGCTCTCCATGTCAGAGGCTTCGGAGCAGTGCTCTGCCTGCTTCAAAGGAGGTACCTGTGGGCACCTACATCCAGGTGTAGGAAAACCACGTCCCTTTGGCTGGAGGATACATCACAGGCAGAGACACCTCCCACTATCCGAGGCTGCTCCAAGCCCTGTCCAGCCTGGCCTTGGGCACTGCCAGGGATCCTGGGCCAGGGCCTGCCCACCCTCACAGGAAAGAATTCCTGCCCAATCTAAACCTGCTCTTCTTCAGCTTAAGTCCAATCCCCCTTGTGAAAAGCCCCTCCACAGCAGATCAGCTGTTTTTGCCCTCAGCTCAAGGCTTGGAGCAAGTTCTCAGCACAGGCTGCTGAGGAGAGATGGGCTCTGGTGGGACCCCCACGCCCTTTCCCAGCAGGACAGGAGCTGAGGGCAACAGGAGGAGCAGTTGGGATGGCTGGGTTGCAAGACTCTGGTTCTGTGCTAATCCAGGAAAACACAATCATTCTTTTCCCTCTAACTTTCAGACCTGCTGCAAGTGTGAAGAGGACAAAGAGCAGCAAACGAGATGGAGGCAGCAGCCAGACCCTGTTCCAGTGCCCAGCTGTGCCAGCAAGGTTTGGCTCCACCACCACAGGGCTGGGAACAAACCCAACCGTGCCATGGCAATGCTGGGCTCCCCTCCTTCCTTTTTGCATTATTAAATGTACTTCCATCAAACAGGATTTTATGTCATCGTTTTTCCCCAAAGTGGGAAAAAAGGAAAAACAACTAGGCAGGTCCAGCCTGGCACGCAGCAACACCATTAAGCGGGAGGCTGCTACGCTGCTGTTGGTCTGGAGCCTCTTTAGCATTTTCATTAGCTCTCCAAAGCTTTTGATGTCCCTAATTTACGTCACAGACACTGCAGAGGAGGCAGGCGATGATTAAGATGAGCTTTTACTCTTCTGGAGTGCACCGGGTACCTCGTGGCTACGGACCCTGCATATAAAGCAATATTGCTTATTATTCCGGGCTGTTTGTTCCATTAATCATGAGCCTGCTTTGCTCCGGGAAGAGGAATTGGAATACAGCAATATTCTGTCTGCTTGTTTTTAAAATACATGTGTGGGTGGACACTCCAGCTACTGCTCACATTTTTCTCTCTCAAGAAGAGCTGTTCGTGATTCTCCTCCCCAGTGTTTTCTCTTGACACTGATTTTGTTCGTCAAACTCGGAAGGGGAACTGCCTCAAGCCTATCAACGAGTGTTGTATGGAAGTAAGGGATATTAACTGAGAAATGCTTGAAATTCAGCATTGCAGAGAGGAAAATAAGTTCTTCATGGAAAGGGCGGCCAGGCCGGGCATTGGAATGGGCTGCCCAGGGAGGAGGTGGAGTGTGAGATGTGGCACTCAGCGCTCTGGGCTTGGTGACAAGGTGGGCATTTGGCACAGACTGGACCTCACCATCTTGGAAGGCTTTTCCAACCTCAATGATTCCACAATTCTGTGATTCAGTTCAAAGTCACTCACTGCCCTCACAGTCCCAGCCTTCACCAGCCACCCAGGCAGCAGCGGGTCTTGGGATTCCTTCAGCATATCCCAAAGGGAATTTTCAGAGACAACCGTGTTCCACCCCGAGAAGACACTATGGAGAGCAACTCAACAAGTTGTGTCAGCATCTTCTATGACCTTATCTCACCACATCTAACATCATGAAGAACCTTCCAGAAAGCCAGAGTTCTGGGGTAGAACAAAATGAAAAAGGGAATAAACCAACCAACTCGTGAATTATTAGTGAGTTCCCATCCAGCTCTCCAGACAGGGACAATGTGTCAGGGCACGTCTCCAAGCTGCAAGGTTTACAGGATGCATGAACAGCTCCGGGGTCTCTTGGAAAAGCACTGCTGGAAACAGGAGGTAAGGCCAGGGCAGCTCCATCAGGCAGCAGAGCTGCTTCTTCATGGCTGACAAATGGCTTCACCTGAATGTCCTTCACCAAAAGATCAACTGGAAAACTACAGGTCTGTTACTTCTCTAAACTTCACTTACTCAATCCTTCCAGTCCTTCCAATCTATACCCTCACTACAAAACACTGCATCCACTCCAATGAAATGAATTCCCTTTCCTCTAAGAACGATAGATTGCACACACACAAACCAGGTTGGTTCAGTTCACATGGAAACAGACAATTATATAATGTATTTATTAATACAGTTTTAATTTACAGTACAATTGAGTTGCACACCCAAGACACAGATTATTTACAGAGCGTGAAAGGCAGACACAGCAGGTGTCACTTGTTCCCCTTCTGGTTTGGGTTTCTAAACACCAGGAGCACCCCAGCACCTCCATTGCCACACAGTCCTTTGGTCTCACGGCAGCCAAAGGAAGCTTTGAATCACGGAATGGTTTAGGTTGGAAAAGTCCAAGACAATCCAAGTTGAATCATTCCCCCAGCACTGCCAAGGCCACCACTGGCCCATGTCCCCAAGTGCCACATCCACATGGCTTTTAAATCCTGCCAGGGGTGGGGACTCCACCCCTGCCCTGAGCAGTTCCAGTGCCTGAGCTCCCTTTCCATGGGGAAATTCCTGCTGTGCCCACCCTGAGCTGCCCTGGCCCAGCCTGGGGCCGTTCCTTCTGCTCCTGTCCCTGTTCCCTGGGAGCAGATCCCAAATCCCCCCGGCTGTCCCCTCCTGCCAGGAGCTGTGCAGAGCCACAAATTCCCCCTGAGCCTCCTTTGCTCCAGCCTGAGCCCCTTCCCAGCTCCCTCAGGGATCCTGCAGCCCCTTCCCAGCTCCCTCAGGGATTCTCCTGGGTGCAGGAATGCCTGAGCCTGTTTTGTTCCAATGGATTGTTGCTGTGACAGATCCCAGCACTCGGAGACCTCCACACCCCGCACAGGGAACACACAGCAGTGCTAATGACACATTCCAGAACATCCTGGCTGTGTGAGTAATTGCAGATCCTTTGCACAGGCATCTCCAAGAAGGCAGTGGGAGTTGTAGAGACATTATTAGGCCTCCTGACATTTTAAAAAGGCTTAGACAGAAAATGTCTTTGAGGGGTTTCAAAGGCTGCAATGGAACTGAAATAGTTTTTGTAATAATAACCAAACAACCCACAGGGAGCTTTGTGTAACTGCTTGGACATGAGAGAACAGAGAGAGAAAATCCATGCAAAAGTCAGAGAGGAGGAAGGAAGAGTTATGTCCAAGCAAAGCCATCAGGGCTGCTCCCACAGCCCCCGACTGCCCCAGGACAGGTCACACACAGGGGACACCAGCCAGCACCACATGTCCAGCACTGGGAGCTTGGGGGGTCCCTTCTCCAGCAGGGAAAATGTGCAGATTTTGGGAAGCAAGCACAACCTTTTGGGCAGCTCCAAACCCTCCTGCAGGATAAGTAGTACATTTTTCTGCTGAATCAAATGGTATGAGGGCTCCAGATGAAACTGGAATTCCTTTGCCAGGGCCTCCTCACTGTCACAGGGAGGAATTTCTTCCTAATATCCCATCTATCCCTGCCCTCTGGCATTGGGAAGCCATTCTCTCCTGCCCTGGCTCCCCAGGCCTCCATATTTCTCTCAGGCTCCCCTCAGATCATTCTCAACACAAATGCTTTCACAGTAAGAGCCTGAAAGCCTCCAGCACCTCCTGTTCCATATCGTGCTCACCTTCAACAATGAAAGCACTTCACTAGAAAAGTGCTATAAAAAGCAGCAATTCCTCTCCTCCCGTGTCTCATGTGTCAAGACCACGGTGCTGTGTAAAAATCAAACCTACGGTGCAACACTGAGGTCTTACAGTGTTCTGCTTAGGCTAAAACTCACCCAAACCAGGAGACAGAACCTTGGAATTATTTAGCTTTCAAAAGCCCTCTAAGACCACAGAGTTCAACCATTCCCCAGGACTGACCCACATTCCCGAGTGCCACATCGCTTTTCAATGCCTCCAGTCCCTTCATTCACAAGAAGTGTCTGCTGAATGTTCTCATCAGAGAGGGGTTTGCTTCCAGGGGTAGATGCTCCTTCCCTAGGCAGTATTATCTAAACTGACCTGTCCCAGGTCTCAACTAAAATAAATAGCTAACAGAATTGCAGGAAGGCTGGGAAAAGGAGACTCAGACAGCAAAACCAGGGCCATGGTTGGGCCAGGAAAAGATAACCAGCTTCTACATCAATGGGCACTTAGAACCTCCCAATTACCTGCATCAGGAGGCAGCTCCTGCTCAAGGACACCAAGGATCGCTCCTGGACTGGGAGTGAGAGCACGTGGAATCTCCTGCCTCAGTGAACAGAGGAAGTCAGAGTAAAGCAGGGATAAAAGCCTGGTTTTATGCAGATACAGCTGTAATCACTCCCAGAATTGCACAGCACACAGGAAAACTTCACTTCTGCCATGCAAAAACTGCAGCTTTGGTGGGCAAGCCAGTCTGTCAATCAAAAATGTAGGCACCCAGAGTCACACACATGCTCATTTTTAGAGCAAATACCTCACTTTGTTAGAGATTTGCTCTGGTCAATAGATTCCTGAAAATAATTTAACTCTACACATTATAGATTATTTCCTGAGTTAACAGGCTGGAGATATTTTAAAACTGGCACGTACTCGCAAGAATAGAGAGGTTTGTTCTGACAGACTTCTGTTTCCTCTGAAAAACTTCTTACATTAAAAACTTCTACTCACAGGTAATTGCTAACATGGAACATTTATTGGTTTAAAAAAATAAACATGCAGAAGCCATCCTCCTTAAAAACAACACATACAATTACCCAGTTGGGATTTTAAAGGAAAGCAACAACCCTGCAAGGCGTGGATTCCTCCAAAATCTCCAGCAGAAATGTATTTTCTGTGGGAGTCCATGCTCCAGCTGTGCTGTGCAGCAAGTCCAGCCAAAGGCAATCACATAACAGAGCATTTGCCTTGCAGTTTATCTTTCTTTTTCTGCTGTTTGGATTTCTTTCCATCCACCTGGAGACTGATAGTTCTCCTCTGCTCCAGATTCAGGAGCTCCTGGAAGAGCTCCTGCACGTTGTAGTTCATTTTGGCTGACGTCTCCATGAATGCACACTTCCACTTGCTGGCCAGCGCTTGCCCCTCGCTGGCATCCAGCTCCCTCTGCGTATCGTCGCTTTTGTTTCCCACCAACATGATCGGGATTTTCTGGATGTCGCCTTTGATCTGGCAGATCTCATCGAAGATGGGGTGAAGATCTTCCATGGACTGCCGGCTGGTGACGGAGTACACCAAGATGAAGGCATGCCCTTTGGATATGGAGAGCCGCTGCATGGCAGGGAACTGATGGCTGCCCGTGGTGTCCGTGATCTGCAGGGTGCAGATGCTCTTGTCACAGCTGATCACCTGCCGGTAGGTATCCTCGATGGTGGGGATGTAGGTTTCCCTGAAGGTGCCCCTTACAAAGCGCAGGACCAGGGAGCTTTTGCCGACCCCCGCTGCTCCGAACACCACCACCCTGTAATCATTGCTCTGCTCAGGCATGTTCGCTGCGCCGAGACGTGAGGGGAGGTTTTCACGCAAAAAGCCCGAGTTCCACCAAGTTTACACAGCTCTGTGCAGAGGTGGGCTGTGGAGAGGGAGGGGGAAAGGGTGCGTTATTGAAATCAGCAATTAATAAATCACTCCCATCCTTCTCCCTTGAAATAAACCACAGCCGACCCCAGCCATGCAGCCCGTGCACGTATAACGCTACGAGGAGAGAATAGGAATTCACCTGCAGCCATCAGCTCCACCGAGCAGCGAAACGGGGCTGATATCGCCTGGCAGCCGCGGGGAAGATGTATCCCGGCTCCAGGGAAGCCGTGCTCCGGCCCCGGGAAAGCCGCGCTCCAGCCCCCGGGAAGGCGGATTCCAGCCCCCGGGAAGCGGTACCACCCTCGCCCGGAGCGCCGCCGCCGCGGGAGGGGAGGCTCCGTGTCTCCGTAAATCCAGCCTTCCACTCAACCGCCCTATGAAAATAAATAAATAACCAATGCGACCGCCTGGATTAAAGCCGCTGCAGCCGGGCTCTGCTGCTCCATCCCTCACTCCGCGCACAAAGGCGAGTCTCGCCCTCCCTCAGCTCCCCGCGCCGCAGACCCTCAGGAGCTGCCGGGCTCTGCCGTCCTCCATCCACCCTTCGCATCTCCCAGCTTAAATTTAGAGCTGGTTTAATTAAAAAATTTCAAATCTGCGTAAGGTTTTCGCACTCATTATGCGGGGAAGGGATGCCCTGAGCAGTTTTTAAGCCCTCCCCGGGCAAGCCACCGAGCCCTGGCACCAGCAAGGTGCACTCAGAACCTTATCCATGTAATCCCTTCTAACTCGGGATATTCTGCGATTCCACTGCTTGGTTTGTCTCCCTCACACCGCCGGATGAAATAGTGTAGCTGCGTGTGTCACAGTCACAAGTCGTATTTCTCCTCGTTTATTAGGAATTTCCCCCAACGCGTGCTCTCCATAAACGCCCTCATGCGGAGACACCCGAGCTCGCACCAGCCGGTGCCTGACAGGAACCGGCGGCCGTGCGTCCCCGCTGTTCCACCGCCGGCACGGCCGGGGAGGAGAGCCACCCTCGGCTCCTCCTCGCCCCGCTCCGCCCGGCCCCTGCCGTGGGCTCGGCTGTACCCTCACGGCCCCTTCCCGTCCTGGGCTCGGCTGTACCCTCACGGCCCCTTCGCGTCCTGGGCTCGGCTGTGCCCTCACGGCCCCTTCCCGCCCATGGGTTCCTGTCCTGGGCTCGGCTGTGCCCTCACGGCCCCTTCCCGCCCATGGGTTCCTGTCCCGGGCTCGGCTGTGCCCTCACGGCCCCTTCCCGCCCATGGGTTCCCGTCCCGGGCTCGGCTGTGCCCTCACGGCCCCTTCCCGCCCATGGGTTCCTGTCCCGGGCTCGGCTGTGCCCTCACGGCCCCTTCCCGCCCATGGGTTCCCGTCCCGGGCTCGGCTGTGCCCTCACGGCCCCTTCCCGCCCATGGGTTCCTGTCCCGGGCTCGGCTGTGCCCTCACGGCCCCTTCCCGCCCATGGGTTCCCGTCCCGGGCTCGGCTGTGCCCTCACGGCCCCTTCCCGCCCATGGGTTCCTGTCCCGGGCTCGGCTGTGCCCTCACGGCCCCTTCCCGCCCATGGGTTCCCGTCCCGGGCTCGGCTGTGCCCTCACGGCCCCTTCCCGCCCATGGGTTCCTGTCCCGGGCTCGGCTGTGCCCTCACGGCCCCTTCCCGCCCATGGGTTCCCGTCCCGGGCTCGGCTGTGCCCTCACGGCCCCTTCCCGCCCATGGGTTCCTGTCCCGGGCTCGGCTGTGCCCTCACGGCCCCTTCCCGCCCATGGGTTCCCGTCCCGGGCTCGGCTGTGCCCTCACGGCCCCTTCCCGCCCATGGGTTCCTGTCCCGGGCTCGGCTGTGCCCTCACGGCCCCTTCCCGCCCATGGGTTCCTGTCCCGGGCTCGGCTGTGCCCTCACGGCCCCTTCCCGCCCATGGGTTCCTGTCCCGGGCTCGGCTGTGCCCTCACGGCCCCTTCCCGCCCATGGGTTCCCGTCCCGGGCTCGGCTGTGCCCTCACGGCCCCTTCCCGCCCATGGTTCCTGTCCTGGGCTCGGCTGTGCCCTCACGCTCCAAAATGGCCGTCGGCCTCTGAGGGGATCGGCCCCAAATTAATGCGTTTTAGGAAGTGTTTCTGGTTTTGGGTCATCTATAGGGTGGTCATGTTGCAAAATGTGGAATGTGTAAAATTTCCTTAAGAAAGGATGTTCTTGGATGTTTGATCTTCGTATACTTTCAAGCCTAATCAACAAGAAGTGAGATTGAACCTTTGAAACAGCAGCCAGCAAGCTCTAAGTGATGCCCATGTATTAAAAAAAACAAATGAATTGTCGGTAGAATTGTTGAGGTTAGGGCTGGACATGTTTCTCTGCTCTCAGACCTGGGGGAGTTTAACAAAGCTTGGGAAGAAGGATGAACCATTGATAGTGGGCACAGGGAATGCAGGATTTATGGACCACAAGGACATCTGGCAGAACTCCTAAGATGAGGAAGAAATTCATAAAAACAACTCAGTAACTGTGCTGAAATCAGCACTTGTGGAGGAACACTTCCCAGTTCTTCCCCAAGCTCATTCTTCCCAAACCATTTGTGGTTTTCCGGGTTATCATTTCTTATTTCTCTGATCCTTGTTGCGTTCCTAACTCTGTGGTATTCTCCTGTTTTAAATCCACTTCTGCCAGCCTTGCAATGCTCCCATCCCAGACCAACAAAAAGTATCTCTTTATTTCATACTGCTGTGGAGTTTTCTTTGTCTAACACAAAAAACCCAGAGAAGTTTCAATCTTGAGGCCAAAGTACCTGGGATAGAACTTGAACCAAATCCATCCCCACGCAAGGGGAACTAAACCCGAGACCTTAAAAAAGAAATGGCATCTCTAAAGCCAGGAAGGTGCCCATTTGTACTGAGATGCTTTGAAGGTTCCTGTCTGAATTAATAATGATAATAATGAAAATAGAAGGATAAAACAGAATTGTGAAAGTCCACTAACCAACATTAGTGGGGTCAACATGGGGTCACCTTCATTTTGCTGGAAAAAATTCCTGTTCATCTTACATCTGCTTTTACGGTTCCTGTCTCGCCAGGCTGGCTGACTTGCCTGTGGCAAGGCTCATAACCTGCAAGCCACTCACTTTGCCTGAATTCCCATCACTACTGGGGAATTTTAGAGCAGATTTACAAACAATCATTTCTGGTGTTTGTGGGGTATTTCTAAACCATCATTTCTGGTGTTTATGAGGTATTTATTAGCCACAATGAAATGCTGGCTAGGAATGAGTAGCTCATCCGCTCTCTGTGCTAGCCACTTTTGCTCAGTTATCCCGTTTTCATATATTTTCCAACCTTTCCAATGGTTCTTTCTAAGAGGTGTTTTATTTAAACCTCCAGATCTTAAGCCTGAAGCTGAGATTGATTTCCTATAATAGGCTCTGACAAGGGAAGAACTCTAAGAGCTCTCGCACAGTGTGGTGTCAGGTGCTAAGTGGGAAGCAGACCCGTGACACGTCCATGTGCCCACCACAGATCAAAACCTTCCAAAAATAAATCTGTTGCTGCTCATTGCTTATTTTACCCCAAAAAGTGCGCTGACGCTGCCCTGTCATGGAGAGCAGGTGACTGTCGTTACAGCCAGAACCGGAGCTCATCTCCTGCAGCTCCATCTCCTGCCATTGTCCCCAGCAGCCACCCAATCCTTCACTGCCATCCTAACAAAACCCCAGAAAACAGCTCTGGGCAGGATTTGGGGCGGGAGAGGGGCCGTGCTTCAGCATCCCACAGCATGCGAATTGTTTGGGGGCTGCTGGAGTTTACAGAGGACGAGGAGGGAACGCGGGCAGCTCCCTCTCCCCAGCCAGCGCTGACAGTCTCAGGTGGCTTTTCCCATTCCTGCCTGTTCTCATTGTGTCCCTGCGCAGCTCCAGGGACAGCCCGAGCAGGCGATTGCGGCTTCCCATCACCAAATTCCCCACGTTTCATTGACGGGGGCTCGCCGGTTCGCGTTCAGCCCAGCCGGGGCCGGGTTCTGGTGGCAGCAGATGGCAGCAGAGCCCTGCCAGGGCGGGATGCGCCCGGGAAAGGAGCGTGTGGCAGCGCTTGGCGCTTCCGCAGGCACTGAAATCTCATTTTTCAGCTCTTTTGTCACTCATTAGGTCCCAAAGAGCTGCGCTGCCTGTGGCCTGGCTGCAGCCAGCACAGGCTGCAGTGGGAACGGAGCCACGGGCTCTGCCTGAAGATCACACCTGGACCCTCTCTCAGGTGCTGTTTTATCCCCCTCCTGCAAGGGGACTTCAGGCTCTTGATACTGAACTTCCTCAAATTTTCCACTACTCCCTAAGTGCAAGTCGAAGAATTATGGCATCATTTAGGTTGGAAAAGCCCTCTCAGACCATCGAGTCCAGTCATTCCCCCAGCACTGCCCCATGTCCGAGTGCCACATGCACACGCCTTTCAAATCTCTCCAGGAGTGGGAACTCCACCCCTGCCACGGGCAGCTGTGCCAGGGCTGGACAACTCTTTCCATGAAAAAAAATTTCCCAAATACCCAATCCAAACCTCCCCTGGCACAACCTGATGCTGTTTCCTGTTGTCCTGTCACTTGTTCCCTGAGAGAAGAGACCAACACTTTTTAAAAAATTTATTTTCCCTGGATTATAGACAGCAAGACAACATGGGGAGAGCAGGCTCCAGGCAATGGGCAGCAGCACCTTGAAATATGGCAGGAGATGGAGGGTGATGCCCAAATCAACCCTTCAGTGGGGTGATGGCCAACACACAAAGGTCACAGCGCAGCTGTGACAACTCCAGGGCTGGCAAGCAGGGACAGGAAGGAAAACACTGTGGGGCTGTTCAGCCTGGAGAAAACAAGGCTCTGGGGAGACTTTAAGAGCCACTTCCCACAATTAAAGGGGCTCCAGGAGGGCTGGAGAGGGGCTTTGGATGAGGGTCTTGAAGGACAGAACAAAGGGGAATGGCTTCCCACTGCCAGAGGAGATTGGAGAGGAAGAGAAATTCCAACAACAAATCCACAATATTGTATATTTTATTTAAATTAACAAAACTACATGTTTTCCAGGTTGCTTAAAGCATTCTGTAAAAACTGAACTCAACCTAAACAAACAAACAAAAAAAGATATATTTTAATAAGACCCAGGGACTATTTCTGAGACATATGAGTAGGGCTGAGGAATGAAGAAATAAAAAACCCACACACGCACGCACACGCGCCCCGTAAACAAATTGTTAGTGTTTGACACAAGATTTGGTTTGAAAGCTGCAGCTCCCCGTTGGTGGGGAGCCCTTACAAAACACAATGCTATAGTCTAAGCTGGAAAAGAACCCACGGACACAGCTATGGGAACAACATAAATATCACGTAAAGAACCCAGGGGAAAAGGGATGGTAAAGTTGCAAAGTCGAGTGTCCAGCTGGGGACGTTCCGGGGTTACAGGGATGTGCGTTGATTCAATTCACTTTGTCATGGAGTAACTACTACAAGTAGGAACACTGCTTGGACCTGCTTTGCCTCCAGGGGCAGGGGAAGCTGGGGATCCCGGGGAGGGCAAACACAATGAACAGAATTGCTCTAATAAAATCCAGCAGGAGCTCCAATGAATACACAGGGAGCAGGCCTCTGGCAGAGGGGAGTGCCCGGTGTGGCACATCCTGACTGGAGCAGCCCCATGTGATGGAGCACAACTTAGGGAGCCCAGCAATCAAACCCATTCAAGGTGATCTTGTGGTGCCACGCTTTCTTTCCTCATAGTGTTGAGCTTTAATAAATAGATGAGGGTAAATGAATAAATTCTGGAGTGGGAATCCTGATAGTACCTGGAATTGTGATGGTACCTGGGCTGACAGGAATGAGTTCTCCCTCTCTGCCTCCTCTCTAACCCTTCAGCAACACACAGCAGCAGCAGATTCTTATCTTGTAGGGCCAGAACTGGGAGTGTGAGTTACATGTTACCAGCAGTTAACACAGACGTTTACTCCTGCCAGCTCATGAGGCTCCCTGGACTCTCCAGGCCGTGGAAGGTGAGCCCTGAGCAGCGCAGACCCTTCCCCACCACTCACTTCTCTGAGCTGGTCCCAGCAGGGCTCAGCTCAAGCCTCCACCCCGGGTCAGTTCCCACTCCCCTGTCTTTGCCAAAGGCCTCCCCGCTCGGGGCTGAGTGAGCCCAGCCCGAGCCTGCCCTGGGAAAGCACAGATCCACATTAGTGCGTGACCAGCGGATCCTTTCAAGTCTGATAATCCCTGGAAGAATCCAGCTCTGCTCCAGCCCCGCAGTGCACAGAGCTCCCAGGGATGCACTGTAACAAAAGGGGAAGGTGGAGGAAGCCACAAAAACACGGGAAGCCAAAGGGACTGAGAAGAGGGAGGAGCTGGCTGTGGGATCAGCCAGCTGGGAACTTGGGTCAGGAGCGCTCTGTTCTCCTGTGACTCAGCTCAGCATGCAGGCTGGGCATTCCCTGTATTCACCAAACAGCTGTAAAACCTGCTGAGAAAGCCCTTGCTGCTTCTACTAAAGCCTTATTACCAGCCTACTCCTCTCCCAGCTGTGCTTCATCCAGTGACAGTGGCAGCAAGGCTGCACCAAAGACTCAGACAAGGGTCAGTACAGCCACAGCAGTGGAATTAAATGTTTTTACAAGGCTCCCCTCTGTAACCAACACCTTGTGTAAGTTGCACACAGGAGCAAACCCAGAGTACTGAGCACGTGCTCCTGCCTGAGCTGCCTGCAGCACCTTTATGCACCAGCACACCCAGCAAAATCAAACCAGCCCCACGGCAGCTCTGCCCCGGCCCCACATCCGGACGTGCGACTTTGCAACCTCAGTGCCCTTCCAGCAGGGTTTTACGTGCCCGAGTGTAACACAATATACACAGCCCTCCCCCCAGGAATAACTACACCATAGTAAAGAGTTACAAATGTTCTGCTCGCTGTCGCTGCTCTGTGAATGCACCAGGTGCTGGAGGAGCGGATGTGGCCGGAGATGTCTCCAGCCAGAGGGACTCGTGTGTCCTCTGCTCCTCACCCCAGGCTGGTCCCTGCTGAGGCACCTCCGTGTCACTCCTGAGCCTCCTTCCGAGCCAGCTTGTAGACCTCCATGGGCCCATCCACGTGGGTGATGGTGGTGGTGAGCTGCAGCTCCTCCCCACTGTTCACCCCCAGGTCACCTGAGAAACAAAGGTGCTCCATCAGTGTGGTCCCACAATAAAATATGGGACTAAGGAAAAGATCCAGTTTATTCCCTCCAGCCTTTCAGCTGCCTAAGCCACAGACCAGCAACTTTCCTATAAATTATTTTACTTACAGTTATTTAAATAGAAGCATGAGAAACACATTGAGAGGCTATAGCATGTCCAGAGAAGGGAATGGAGCTAAAAAGGGGCTGGAGCACCAGGAGAGGCTGAGGGAGCTGGGAAAGGAACTCAGCCTGGAGCAAAGGAGTCTCAGGGGGGCCCTTCGGGCTCTGCACAGCTCCTGCCAGGAGCATCTGTGTTCTCCACTCCTCATGCCTCTATCTGAGCTGCACAGTTCCATCTGGGCAATGCTAAAAAGCACAGAAACCATCCTGAAGGCTCCAGCCAGCCTTGCTTGGCTAAAAGTCAAACCTGCCTAACCCAGCCATTAATTCAAATGCCTGCTTGGAAACCCAAACCATCATTTGCAAAACTTTTCAAGGCACTGAGTGTACACTTGGGCCCAAAAAACCAAAGGCACAGAAAGCATGCCGTACTTTGTACCCCTTTGTCCCCATGAGAGCCCTCAGGCCTTTGGACATTTACCATTGGACTGGTCTTCACCGTAGTTCTTGTGGGACGGCGCGTACAGGAACATGAGGGCAAACACGTAGAGATTCCACATCCCGTAGATGCCGGTGAAGAAGGCGCTGTTCATCTGGATTGTGATGTCCCCCCACTTCCAGTGGCCTTCTGTCACCTGTCCAGAGAAAACAGACGTGGGCAGGCCATCAGGAAGAGAAATTCGGTAAAGACACAGCCTTGGAGCAAATCAGTGAGAACAGCATCAATTCAACAGGACAGAGGAAATGGAGTGTAACAGGTTCAGCGAGGCAGAAGTCAGGCTGGGATTCTCCTCTTCAGGCTCAGACTGCAGGGAAAAAAATGCTCCTGACAAAATGATTCCCTCAGGAGTCCTTCAGCTCTGATGTCTCATTTAGTGTGACCAAACCGCTGCACTCTGTGATACTACTGCCACAAGCATGTGCTCAGCACAGATTGGCACACAAAGGGCACTCGCTACCTGGGGACACCACTGCCATCCCAAAATATCTGACTGCTAAAAATAGACCTTGTACAGCAGGAAAACCAGCGTGAATAATGGGGAAATTGATGTGCTGAGCACGGCTGGCTGAGGAGGGGCCAGGCTGACAGCACCAACCTGCCACTCGCTGAGGGCTGTCAACATCCATGAAAATATCATCAATATTAATATTCCTTGAAGATACACAAACTGCTCAGACTGCAGTGTTGCTTTCTGTTAAAGAGCAACATAAAGGCCAAGAAGAAAACTAAACTAGCTTAAAAAGAGAGCCATGGAGATGTTCCAAGGGCTGGAGCCCCTCTGCCATGGAGCCAGGCTGGGAGAGCTGGGGGTGCTCACCTGGAGAGGAGAAGCTCTGGGGAGAGCTCAGAGCCCCTGGCAGGGCCTGAAGGGGCTCCAGGAGAGCTGGAGAGGGGCTGGGGATAAGAAACAACAGGACACAGGGAATGGTTTCCCAGTGACAAAGGTTACATGTGATACTGGGAAGGAATTGTTCCCTGGGAGGGAGGGCAGGCCCTGGCACAGGGTGCCCAGAGCAGCTGTGGCTGCCCCTGGATCCCTGGCAGTGCCCAAGGCCAGGCTGGATGGGACTTGGAGCAGCCTGGGACAGTGGGAGGTGTCCCTGCCCATGAGATGGGCTTTGAGGTCCCTTCCAGCCCAGGCCAGGCTGTGACTCCATGATTAAAGCAGTGATAAAAGCTCATTGGTACAGAGGTGACATCGGAGCTCAGGACAAACAGGTACAGCTACTGCTGGCCACAGCAGGGCTGCAAAGACAGCCCAGGGAAGGTTGGATGCTCTCATGGCTCCGTGGGCACACAAAGCCACCCGAGTGTTTCAGTGAGAGCAGAACATTTTCCTCTCACTGTGTTCTCAGGAATGACTGAAGCCTGTTGGCCGATTTCCGCACGGCACAGCCCCAGTGCTCCCGGGGAGCCAAGGGCCTTTGTGCTGCCTCCAGCCTCAGCAACTGCATGGCACAGCTTCAAATAAATGGAAACAACTTCTTCAAAAGCAACTTGTTATCAAACATGCTCAGAACAGGCCAGTCCTGTCTGACCAGTGGCGAGCTGGCGTCGGGAGCGGCCAGGAAACGGCGGCTGAAGCTCTCCTGGGAAGCCCAGAACCGTCCCTCACCTGGCTCACGATGAAGAAGATGACGGTCATGGCTGCACAGGCCAGGGTGATGAGCATCAGGAACTTGAACCTAAAAATCAGCCCCTGTTTAGAGAGAAATGTCACTGGTCACATTAACAGAATCCACAAAACCCATTTTTGGTTTTAGGATAGACAAGAAACGAGGATAAAAAATAAAAAATAAAACAAGGGTCCAACCCACGAAACCCCAAAGCAAAACAACCTCCACCCACTCCCGTGCCGTGCTCAGCACAGCCCATATCCTCTGCTCCCCACACGTCTGCGCTCCTGCCGGAAGCTCCGCTGGACACGTCTGGACAGCGCTGCCTTTCCATGACATTTGCTGGGTGACTAATTGAGCAGCAGTTAATTAAGTGGAAGAGGTGGCACGTCGGTGTGAGCCGGGCTGCAGGGGGGCACGGCCCCACAGCTCACGGCTCTGCTAAAACAAACACGTGGCAGGTCGGTGTCTCAGCGTGGGCCCGGGGTCTCACCACACTCATCCTCACCCCCAGCCTGGCTGGCAGGGAGCTGCAGCGATTCCAGCGTCTGGAAAACCTGGCAGGCTATCACAGAATGGAGATGCCGAGATGAACTCCTTGGCTGGCAATCCCACTGCCCACCACCCCTGCTTTCACTGGTTTTACATTTTTATTTACAAATTCTTTTGGTTTTGGGTGAGTGCGTGGGTTTTTTTAACCTGGTTCTGGAATTTAGGTGGAAATGTCAGTGTCTGCGTAATTACCCCGCCACACCACGACAACAAAGGACTATTAATTTAACTCTTCTACACCAGATCCATGCTCCCCGGGTGTGTTTGCATGTGGAATGTGGCAGCAGCAGCTCTGCTCCAAACCCCTGTGCCTCCTGCTAGAGGGGAAAACACTCAGTATATCTGCTTCAAATTCTTTCAAGTCCAATTTTCTGATTTTTTTATGTGCATTCCTGATGGGTGATTAGGACTTGTTTAAAGAAGAAGCGACCATAATTTAACAGAATGACTTTGGGGATAAATATTTGCACCCCTGTAGAAGCAGGTTAAGCACTGAGAGTGAGCCCCTCGGGTTTGGCAGCAGGCAAATCAGGTAGGACAGAAAAACATAGAAAATCATGGGCTAAAAATGGGGATAATGTGGGGAATGTGTTGTGCTTTGACCCTCCAGCGACTTCGTAAGGAAACAACAACCCCAAAAATCCAAATTTATACTCTGAAAAACCAGATAGTCTTTGCAAGACCTCCCAATAACACATGAATTAATATTAGAGGAGGAGAAATGGAAGTATGGGGAGATTATAGATAAAGGGGGTCTCAGAACAGACTCTGAGGTCCAAAATGTCTTCTAAAAACAAGGAATCTGTGCCCCAAGGAGGACACTTACCTCGTAGTGAAGGCGGCGAGCCTTGCTCATGGCAGGGAGGCTCGACTGCTTCCCACTGATGTTTCTGAACACTTGGAAGACCATGAAACACAGGAAGAGAAAATAGAGGCACAGGCAGATCCCTGCCACTATAATAAAGGCCATCTGTGCAGAGGAAGTTGAGGGAAAATGGCACAAACTAAAAAGAAATCCTAGAAAACATTATGCAGGTGATTTCCATATTCAGTTCCTCTGTGATCTCCTGCAGTGCCTGAGCCACTCCCTACCCCACAAAAGCCGGGAGTTTGCCCACAGCTCCCAGGGACCTGGCAGGAGGGAGCACCTCCCTCTCCCACAAACCAGGGGAAGGATACAGCCAGCTCCGTGCCCACCTCGGTGGTCCAGATGCTGTAGAAGGGGTTCTTGAGCTGCACTCCCCTGCAGAGAGGAGAGAAAACACCAGCTGTCAGCGGGCTCAGAGGGCCCCTTGTCCACTCTGCAGCCTGGGAATCAGAGAATCAGGGAATATCCTGAGCTGGAAGGACCCACAAGGATAATTGATCCAAGTCCTGCCCTACACAGACACCCCAACAATCCCATGCTGTGGCCGAGAGCATCGTCCCAATGCTCCTGGAGCTGGGGCAGCCTCGGGGCCGTGCCCATTTTCTGGGATCTGTTCAGTGCCCAGCACCCTCTGGGGGAAGAGCCTTTTCCCAGGCTTCTGCAGGGAAAAGCCAGCTGTGCTGCTTTCCCATGTGGGTGAGGAGAAGGTGAGGTGGGAAGAGTTTCCACAGCCAGCACACTTCAGAGCCCCCGCAGGAGCCTCTCCTGGCTCTGGGAGATGGGGCTGTGCACCCAGCCATGGGGTTGAGCTGCTGGTCCCTGCTGCAGGAGGTGACCTGGAGCCTCTGCCGTGGGACGGGCGAGCCTGGGAGCGCAGCTGCACCCACCTCTCACACATGTCAAAGATGAAGAGGCAGAAGGAGCCCACAGCGATGGGTCCAACCTGCTTCCAGTAGCCCGAGAGCCGATTGCGCTCGTTCTGGTCCTGATCACCAGGTGGGGAGGAGGAGAAAAAGGAAAAGCAAGTTAGCCTGAAATCCCCTCAGCTGGTGCAAGTCCCCACAGCATCATTTCCAACCATCAGCAAGGGAGCTGCCAGGTTTTCCTGGACACCACCTTGCCATGGGTGCGGCACCCACCATCATGTGCTCCCCGCAGAAGATGATCCAAAATGAGAGCAGCATGGCATAGAAGATGCCCTGCCGAATGTCTCCAAAGAGCAGCATCCAAGTCCAGTCAAATCCGATGGAAAACCACTCCACGGGGATGTTAATGAATGTCATGGAAATTCCCAGAGCAAAGATGACCCTGGAGAGGCACAAGCACCATCTCTGTCTGGTGTGCAAGGGAAGAACAGAGCCCCAAAAGCCAAAGCTGTGCGTGGACAGCAACAGAAGGAAATCCAGCACTGCTTGGGAAGTGTCACCTCCTGCCACCACACCCCCTAGGACTGAGATTCTCAGAGCAGCTCCTTTTTCTCCAGGGGTTTAACAGGAAAGGAAGGAGAAGCTGTGGAGATCTCCAGCTCCCAATGTGCCTGGGTGGAGGGAGGGGACAGAGAAGAAGAGACAATTCCTATCTCCCAACCATGGGGGTCTGCCTGGGAGCAATGACACCTCATTGGGGTCCCCTGGGCCACCACGGGCACCCACTCACTTCTCCAGCAGGACGGGAGCGCGCGTCATCAGCGTGATCCTCCTCCAGTACCACACCATGATGATCAGAATGCTGGGCGTCAGGAAGGTCTTCATGGCAAACCACACCTTGGTGAAGCCTCCGTTTTGATGGATGCCCTGAGGAAAACCAGGGCACAGGGTTTAATATCATCATCCTGTGCTCCTCCTCGTGGAGTGTCAGGAGGGACACACACATCCCAATGATGGTTTGGCCAATGATGGACAGAGAACGGGTGCCCAGGGGCCACCTGGGCAGGTTCCAGAAGGTCTGAGAACAAATGCCAGCAGACACAGCTTCCATGGTGAGGGGGAGAGGGAATTCTGACACAGCATGGAAAAAAGCTGAGGGAATGACTCCCAGACAAGTAACGAGATGCTCACGGAGCCAAGCCACCCCTGGTGGGAAGAGCATTGGCTCATTAACGTGTTTCTCCAGCCACGCGTCCTCCCACCGCTGTCTGCAGCCACCGCAGCCGTGCTGGGAGGGCTCCAGCTGGGAAAAGCATCCCTGCTCACCAAGCCTCCAGGGCAGGCAGAGCAAGGATCACTGACAGCCTCCCCAGACATGGCCACAGCCAACTCCAGGCCAGACCAGGCCCCTCTGAACCCTCCTGTTCCTCCTACCCATGAGATGGACTCTGCATCCCAGGCAGGCTGTGGTGGCAAGCAGAGGACACAGGGAGCTCAGAGGCTTGGGAAGAGGCCAGCTCTGGAGGCCTAGGGAGGGCATTCCCAGGGAGGAGGACAGCACCCCTGGAGACAGAGGAGTTCAGGCCAGGAGCTGCAGCAGCCTGGGCACAGATCCTGGGTGGCAGAGGAGGGAAGGACACTGACCACGAGGCGGATGTCCTTGATCTCGCCGATGCCCACGTTGATGCCCTTCCTGTCGTTGACGGGCAGGCGGATGTTGATGAGGTAGTACTTGTGTGCCACGCTGCCAATCTCCATGAAGGGCAGGAAGTCACAGTCGTAGTGACGGCCCTCGGACTCTACGGTCTGCAGAAAGGGCAGGGAGCAGAACCTCAGCCCCAGGCACCAGCACACCACTGAGCCCTCCAGCTGGGAGCACTGGGAGTGCCCAGAGCCTGTTTGCAAATTCCAGCCCACGTGAGAGTGGCTGAGGGATGCTTCTCCTCGTGGTTTTGATTGTTTAGGATCACTGAGTAAGTAAGGTTTGACCTCAAACCTTCAGGTTCACATTTCAGGCTTTAATGGGACCTTGCAAGATGAACCCTCTACAGCTTCCTGACAGGAGGTGGGAGCCAGGTGGGGAATGGCCTTTTCTCCCAGATAAAAAGTGACAGGACAAGTGAAAACGGTCTCAGGTTGTATATATTGGATAGTGGGGAAAAATTTTTCATGGAAAGGGCGATTCTATGGTTCTGTGATTGGAAGAGGACAACTCCCACTCATCCCTGCCACCAGGGTCACTCAAATTCCTTACTTTTGGAGAGCCAAAGGTGCACTTCAGCTTCCTGATCTCTATGGCATGTGCTATTTCCTCCCAGTCATCAAACATGTCATCACGATAGGCCAGCGACACGTCCAGGGTGATCTCTGCGTTTTCCTCTGCAACAGCAAGGAGACAGGAGGCTCAGAAGGGCCCCAGAGTAATTAAAAAACACGACACAAAGTTCCTTTACAGAGACAATTAATGAACTGAAGTTGAGCCATGCTGGCCTAGCTGGAAGAAACCTCAGAATCAACCACACACAACAGCACTGATGTTTTCTACACATCTTGTTTAGCTTCAATTGTTCAACAGAAGGTTTTTGGAGTTCTCCCTTCCTCACCTACAGAACATTTTAGAGCCCTCCCCTGCTCCTCCACACCTGCTCTGACTTGTTCCTGCCTCTGCAGATGCCCCAGCTTGCACGCCAGCGACACACACAGAGTTCATGGCCTGGGCAAGGTCATGGCCTGGGCAATGGAAGGTGTCCCTGTGGGAGCAGCAGCTCGTCCCCTCCTGGACATGTGCACAGTGACAGTCTGGGGTACAGCTGCCTGGAAAGGTGCTCCTTGCTGGACACTGCCAGGGGGTCCTTGCTGCCAGGAGGGAATGAGGCTGGATCAGGCTCACTCAGGCTGGAACAGGCTGAACTGAGCGAGTTCCTGCGCTGGAGCTGCAGCTGAGGCTGCCAAGGAGCAACACATCAGCACAGTTAAAAACCCGAGGCAAGTCTGTACCAGCTCCACCAGCTGGAAAATCCTCCTGATTAGCAGGCACAGATCCCAGGGAAGGCGCTGAACGAGGAACACACTCCAAAATGAGTGTGTGCATGTTACAGCCCAGCCTCCTTTTGTAGGGCACCAAACTGACAGCCACAGCTCCAGAGCCATCCACCTTGGAGAAGCACTGGGAGATGCTCCAGAACCATCCACCAGGAAACGCTGGGAGATGGCTCCAGAATCATGGGCCATGGAGAAGTGTTAGGAGATGGCTCCAGAACCATCCACCTTGGAGAAGCACTGGGACATGGCTCCAGAACCCACCTTTTCAGCTATATTTTTGTTGGGAATACGTGGTGGCACACTCATCCCACCGGATGGGAAGGGGTGTGGATGGGATCTGTGGTTTGTGGTTCTATTTTTACGCCCTTCGGAGGTGGCCGGGTTGAGCATCTGATGTGGACACCTCAGGACTTTTCTGAGCATTTTTTGGTGCACGTGATCTGCACCATCCAGATCCATATCCAGTCCCCTTCCAGAGCTGCCAGGAGTTGGGTTTCCATGAAACACGAATTTGCCATCTCAGATCCGCTGTTTATGAGACCAGCAAAACAGATAAATGGGAACATAAGGTTGAACTTGGCCCGGCTAAAAAGAACCATGAACTCCATTTCAGAAGCCATAAAACCAACTGGAATGTGTGGGATTAAATCCAAGAGAAACAGCTTTCAGTATTTCATCTTTGCAGTCCAAATGTTGCTGTTGCCATTGACTATGGAAAGCAGAAGGCAGAAGATGAACTGCTGTGTGCCTTTCCAGGCCAGTGGATTAGGGGCTCCCTCTGGAATTCCATCAGTCTCCCCACCGGGGTGACACCTCCCCTTGGAAATGAGTTTTGTGCAAAGACCCTTCAGGGCTGTCAACATAAAATACAGATATATCCATATATATAATATTTTTCAGCACAGCAGACTGATAGCAGAGCTGTGTTGGTGGTTGGACTCCATTTTAAAGGTTTTTTTCCAACCTAAATGATTCCATGATAATCCTATGCCAGCCTTCCATCAGCAAGTCCCATTGTCCCTGAGAAACAAATGAGGACAGTGACAGAGAACCAAATCTTCAGAAGATTCGTGCCTTATTCACATTAATCAGATGGCAAATAGGCAATTTTCTGGGGAGGGGAGGGTGCCCTTTGCCTGCACAGCTTTATACAGCTTTAAACTGAGGGAGCAGGATCAGATTGGAGCTCAGGGATGATGAATCCTTCCCTGGCAGGGTGGGCAGGCCCTGGCACAGGTGCCCAGAGCAGCTGGAGCTGCCCCTGCATCCCTGGCAGTGCCCAAGGCCAGGCTGGAGCAGCCTGGGATGGTGCCAGGAGTCCCTGCCATGGCAGGGGTGGAATGGGATGGGATTCAAGGTCCTTCCAACCCAAATGAGGACAAGACACATCCCAGCCCTGAGCTCTGTGAGCCCCCTGTGAGGGGCTCCCTGCTCATGCTCCAAGCACCACCACTGTCATTTTTCCCACTGGCATTTCACTGCCCAGGAGCTTTTCCATGAATCACTTTATAGGACAATGCTTGCCCAGGATATCTTCACTCATATTACAATGGCCTAAAAATAGTGCAGTTGTTTCAGGAGGGGGCTCTGTGCCAGCTGCACACTAACACAGCTGGCTGGGGAGAAGCCTATGGCAGGCAAGCAGAAATGCTGGAATTATTTCCATTACACTTCCATGCTTCATCAGCTCCCTAAAATTGCAAAACCTACCAAAAAGCCCAAGGCTGGATGAATTAGAAAAGGAGGCTGCAGCACTCTGCCCTCTCACTGTACACAGTTGCTTTCCAGCTGCAAAGATACTCCATCTCCTTCCTCTGGCCCCCTCCTTTCCCAGTTCTGGGTAGGGGTTTTAATAATTGAGTGCACAATACATCAAGAAAGCAAAGAGACAGCACAGAAATAGCCTCTTCCTCAGAAGAACAGTCTGAGTCTCCCCAGCTTTCTGGGAAGGATAAACACAAGGGAAGTAGCTCAGCTTCTAAACATCTGCATTCTGAAAAATCTGTATTTCAAAACCACTGGAAGTCCAGAGGGAGTTCCCAAGGTGAAGGTGATTAGGGCTGGTTGCTCCTCTGAAAGGTGACATCCCACAGGGTATTCCAGGAGGCTCAGCCCCTGCCAGGCTCTCTCAGAGCACCTTACCAGGGCTGCCCTTCCCCTCTGCCCCAAAAAACCTTTTCTGGCTGGATGGGGAGAGCTGACAGGTCCTGGATGGGGAGAGCTGACAGGTCCTGGATGGGGAGAGCTGACACAGACTCTGGATGGGGAGAGCTGACAGGTCCTGGATGGGGAGAGCTGACACAGACTCTGGATGGGGAGAGCTGACAGGTCCTGGATGGGGAGAGCTGACACAGACTCTGGATGGGGAGAGCTGACAGGTCCTGGATGGGGAGAGCTGACACAGACTCTGGATGGGGAGAGCTGACAGGTCCTGGATGGGGAGAGCTGACACAGACTCTGGATGGGGAGAGCTGACAGGTCCTGGATGGGGAGAGCTGACACAGACTCTGGATGGGGAGAGCTGACAGGTCCTGGATGGGGAGAGCTGACACAGACTCTGGATGGGGAGAGCTGACAGGTCCTGGATGGGGAGAGCTGACACAGACTCTGGATGGGGAGAGCTGACAGGTCCTGGATGGGGAGAGCTGACACAGACTCTGGATGGGGAGAGCTGACAGGTCCTGGATGGGGAGAGCTGACACAGACTCTGGATGGGGAGAGCTGACAGGTCCTGGATGGGGAGAGCTGACACAGACTCTGGATGGGGAGAGCTGACAGGTCCTGGATGGGGAGAGCTGACACAGACTCTGGATGGGGAGAGCTGACAGGTCCTGGATGGGGAGAGCTGACACAGACTCTGGATGGGGAGAGCTGACAGGTCCTGGATGGGGAGAGCTGACACAGACTCTGGATGGGGAGAGCTGACAGGTCCTGGATGGGGAGAGCTGACACAGACTCTGGATGGGGAGAGCTGACAGGTCCTGGATGGGGAGAGCTGACCCAGGACTGACTCCAGCTGTCTGTGGATGAGGAGTCAGCCATGAGTCACCAACATTTCCCAAGAGGCACAGCCCAGCTGCCCGTGCCCCAGGAGGGTTTTGGCACCCAGCACCCTGAAAAAACCAAATGCAGGTTTTCTCTGTGTGTTGGCCTCACTTGGGAACTGCAGGGGAAAAAGGCAGGAGACACTTTGATGTGGCTCAGCAACACGCCAGGTGAAGGCCAAGGGGAACTGGCAGAGCCCAGGAGCCTGCACAGCACCTGCAGACCCTGCAGGGCAGCTCCAGCAGCTGGGAGAGCAGCATGTGCCCAGCAGCTTCTTCAGGAGGATAAATCCTGTGCAGTCCCCAGCAGGGCTGCTTTCCTGGGTGGTCTGAGGCAACTCCAAGACAGTTTTTAGGACAGTGACCAGAGGCCTCCTGGTGCCTTCCAGGAGCGGCCCTGGTTTGGATCAGCCACAGCAGGAGGAGAGCTCCAAGCTCCAGAGAGAAGAAACTTGAATTGTTGCTTTAAAAGAAGAACTGGGGTTATTTCACATCCTTATCACTGTCCCTTTGGAGGAGCTGAGCCAAATTACCTGATCAATGAGGCCCTTTCATTTAAAAGCAGGGGACAATGCAATTAATTCAGCTTAACAAGTCTTCTCTTTATTTCTTTGAGAGCTGTCAGGACACAATCTAGCAAGGAAGAAATGTGTTACCAGTTCCTGAGATTCTACACTTAATTTATACCTGCCTTCAGCTTGGCACAGAGTGTTGGAAAACTCCCCAAACCTCCTTTTTATTTCCCAGGGGGCAGCCCAAGATGAGCTTTTCTGCTTTGAAATCTCAAAGAAACCCTCCCACCTTTGTAGGACTCAGCCACAGAAGGGCAGAAGGCTGAAGCAAAGGCTCTGCTCCTGCAGCAGAAATGCTGCCAGAAGCTGGGTTAGCATTCCAGCAGCCTGCTCCAAGGGCTCAGCCAGCTCCTGACTCCAGCACCATGGTTCAACTTGAAAATCTTTGGAATAAAGAGCTGCTTCCCTAATGCAATCATCTATCCAAGTGGAAGGAGGTGAGACCTTAATAAAGGCACAAAGCTGCTCTCTCTGTACTTCAGAGATAATTACAGGGACAAGAACACAGGCAAAAGCTTTCTACAATCCCATTTCTGACTTATCTTAATGATAATGCATTTAATTATCCCTGCTCCATCTCTGCAAGTGCTCAGGGCTGGACAGGGCTTGCAGCAACCTGGGATAGTGGAAGGTGTCCCTGCCCATGGCACTGGAGTCAGGGCAGGAGCTCCACACAGCCCAGCTCAACCAGTCTGCAAAGCAAATTGTTTATTCACTGCAGCTTAGAGAGGGGTTTTCCCCAAACACCTTAAAACATGCAAACACATGGACAGCTTCCCTTCCAGGGAGGGCCAGGGCAGTCCTGCCCTCGCTGCTCTCAACATAATTTGCAGCTTTTATTGCAGGATTCTTTTTGAGTTCAGGAGGGAGTTGTGTGTTTTTTCTGCGGGGGGAGGGTGTTATATATTTAGTTAGTTTTTATATAATAGCTTCAAACTGAAAGAGGGGAAATTAGAGTTAGATATTGGGCAGGAATTGTTCCTGGCAGGGTGGGCAGGCCCTGGCACAGGTGCCCAGAGCAGCTGGGGCTGCCCCTGGATCCCTGGCAGTGCCCAAGGCCAGGCTGGAGCAGCCTGGGACAGTGGGAGCTGTCCCTGCCACAGCAGGGGTGGCCCTGGATGGGATTTAAGGTCCCTCCCAACCCAACCCATCCCAGGATCACCAATTCCCAGACTCGGGAAGTGCTCCAGCACCAACACAACTCCCGGCACGAGGTGTCCCGCGAGGGGAGGCACACTGAGAGCCAGGCAGCACCTCTGGGTGCCATCACTCACTGAGGTCGTTGTCCATCTTGAAGGCAATGTCCAGCTGCATGATGAAGAGCATGAACTGGAACCAGGGGCTCATCTCCTTGCTGGGCAGCGGGATGTGCACGGCGAACACGATGTCGTTGGCCTCGATCTGCCGGCTCACGGCCTCGTCAAAGTCCTTCAGCTTCTTGCAGTGGTTGGGTCCCCAGGGCATCAGCCACTTGGTTTTGTGGTGGTTCTTCCTCACGTCAATGCACTTCACAGACGTGTAGGGAACAGCTGTCGTGGGGCTGGGAGCTGGGAATGCAAGAGAGCCATGCTTGTAGCATCTGCAGACATCTGATACAGCGCTTTCCCCACCAAAACTCACAGCTCGACTCTTTGAAGGCAATTTAAAACAAATGCACCCAGTGCTGCTCCTTCACAGCTCTTTGATCTCACAGTCAAGTAATTAAGTTTATTACATCCACAGATGTATTACTGATTTTGTAGTGGGATCAAATTAGGGTTAATTGAAGAGCTGGGATCTGCTGGTTCAGTCTCAGATACCTCGGTCACACAAAATCATCCTGATTTACTGAAATCTTTTCTTTTCCCTGTGCTCACTCAAGCAAATCCACACAGAAAGCATGTGCTCAGAGAAACTTGGATGGATAAACTAATCCCAAACCTCGTGGTCCTGCAGGGCAGGGCAGGATTTACCATGGGGATTTGCACCATGCAAGGCCACACATCTCCTTGGGCAGGAAGATTTTCCTCCAGGGCAGTGAGTGGCATGGGAAATAACACTCTGCAGGAGGTGACTTTCATGTTGTCACCATCCTCATTCTGATCATCCAGGACTTCCCTTACAGATCCCAGTCCCCCCAAAAACTCCAGCAGCAGCAACACCACCCTACAAACTCCTGATATTCCAATGAGGAAAACAACCCCAGAGTGAGCTTCGCCCTCCTGCTGCCCCCAGCCCCGCGTCGCTACACCCAGATGATTCAGCCTTGTAATTTGGGCACAGCAGGATCATCCTAGCAGCTCTGGAGCTGTTTGGGATGGCAGCCAGGAGCCCTGTGGAGCACCTTGCCCAGCGTGCCACCTCGGCACAGGGTGACATCCACACGGCTTCCCACGGGCAGGGAGAGGTGACTCAACGCCTGGCGGGAGGAAGTTACTCAAAAGCCAAATGTTTATAAACCACATTTTTTCCATTTTTTCAACAGCTCTGAGTTCCTCCCAGCTCCAAAGGCACAGGGATAAGGGTGGGCTCCAGGGGACTGGCATGAGTAGGTGGGCAGTGCTGGGTTAATGGTCAGACTCACTGGCCTTAGAGGGCTTTTCCCACTGAGAGGATTCCAGGGGTACCCCCAGATTCATCCCAGCTCTCTGGGATGCAGTGTAGCACTGCTGCTTCCCAAACCCTTGCTGCACTCAGCAATCACACAACACTCAGAAGTTAAAGTAACCCCAAAAGCAAACAAGTTCTTGATATCAGGATCAGGACATACCCTGAACTGGAAGGGACTCACAGGGATCACAGATCCAGCCCCTGGTCCTGCACAGACACCCAACATCCCCACCCTGGGCATCCCTGGCAGTGCTGGCCAAACCCTTCTGGAGCTCTGGCAGCCTCTGGGCCATGCCCATTCCCTGGGGATTGGGCAGTGCCAGCACCTCTGGGGGAAGAACCTTTCCCAACATCCACCCTAAATACTGCATCAAGAAACAGCAAAGTAGAATAAAACAGAGCATTCAACAAACAAACACAAATGAAGCTGAGAGTCCAGGGTTACAGAACACTCATGACGTGCCCGTAGTGCATAAAACACTGCAATAAACGTAGCCCAGTAACCACAGCTAAAACTGCAGCTGGAAGGGAATATCAGGAATATTGCTGTGAAACAAGCCAGGCATTTCAGCCGAGCTCTCTGAGCTCTTTAACTCTGACACATTCTGGGTGATTTCGAAGGCATTTCTGAATTAAGAGACAGCGTTCCCTCTACAGAGAAGCCGAATGTTTCTTGCTTTGATGCGACTCATTATAGCCATAAATACATGTTTTCATCACTGCCTGATTATGATTTTAAACACTTGGCACGCTCCCTGCAGCCTCCCCTCTGCCAAAGTTACAGCTTTGAGGAGCATGAGACAATTACTATACATATTCCTCGTCGGGAATCGCGCACCAAACGTCGGCATTTGGCTTCCATTACTGATTTGGCTCCTGGCCCATTAAATCCAAGTGAGCGTTGAACCAAGTGGAAAAAAAAATGCTTTGTGGAGCTGCAGCCAAGTCAGCCAACAGCATTACAAAGTGCTATGCAAAACAAAGCTCTCACCCAGGGATTTGGGCTGTGCTGTGGTGCCAAGGGCTGCCCCAGCCCCTCTGCCCCCAGCCCGGGGGATGCAGCAGCTCCACAGACCCCAGGATCTGTCAGCCTGTAAATAATTGAACAGCTCTGTTCACAGCACAGGGGATCAGCCTCGTGCTCCGGGCTGCTCGCTGCCATGAGAGCTGCGGGAATGCAGGTACCACTTGGAGCAAGGGGGGAGCAGAGCTTCCAGAGGAAGGAGCCAGTGGAGTGCAGCTCTCTGGGAGCCAGCTCAGCCAGGAGCCCCCAGGAGGGAGTCCTGGTCCCAGGGGCTGGACACCAGCAGTGCCAAGTGCCAAAAGCCATGGGCAGGAGGTGCTGGAGCTGCCAGCACTGCCACAGGATCACAGACTGAAAGAGACCTTCAAGTTTGTCTCATTCCAAACCCCTGCCATGGCAGGGACACTTCCACTGCCCCAGGCTGCTCCAGCACTGCCAGGCACTGCCAGGGATCCAGGGGCAGCCACAGCTGCTCTGGGCACCTGTGCCAGGGCCTGCCCACCCTGCCAGGGAACAATTCCTGCCCAATATCTAATCTAAATTCCTGCCTCTGCATCTCTTCCAGCTGGGCCTCCAAAGATGCCCAGCTGACTGCAGAAACCCCAAGTGTATCCAAATTACAGGGGCCAAGCAGATCCTGCTGCTCCTTGTGATGGTTTTAGCCAGCAAACACTTGGAAAGCTGAACACCTTCACCAGTGTGGCCACCACTGCCCGGGGAGGGCTTCCCTTGGACTGCCAGGGCCACCTCAGCCGTGTTTCACTGACTGAAACAACTCCTGCACAGAATTTCGTCCTTTCTGCCCAGCCAGGAGGGCAGGGCAGGGTGCTCAGGGCCTGACCTCACCAGGACAGCAGAAAACCAGGTCCAAGGGGCTTGCCTCAGGAGATGGTACTCAAAGAAAAAAAAAACCCACACTGCTTCTCTGGTTTTTTACTTAAATCTTCATGTAAAAAGGATTACTGAGACTAGTGAGTTCAATTTCTTAGCATTTTTGGGGGGATGTTACGCACACCTTGGTTTGAGTAAGAGCCACCCATCACTCAGTATTTTAATTTCAATAAATGAAGCAGATCTTCAAACAGCTCCTGTGATGAAGCCTCAAACACCTCCTTCCTCCTGCACTCAAGCTGCAGCATTTCCATCCCCTCTCACCCTCACCTTGGGAATCACATCCCGCACCTTCTCATCCCAGCACCCCCATTAACCACCGACCCTTGCTCCAGCACCATAAACAAGCCCTTTGGAAACTCTCAATTGCATGGTGTCCACATTGATTAAAGCCTGAATCCCCCTGACCTCGGGGGGATTTAACTTCTCCCGGCACCGGGAGCATTCTGCTTTTCTACTCAATTACCCCCTCCGGAGCCAGCCAGCACTTCCCAGCGAGCACACACAAAGGGCTTCTGCTTCATTACCCTAAGCGACTGCAGGGTAGGAATAAACAAGCTAATTTATCATGGACAGACCCAGCTTTTCCAACTGGAACAGCCAGAACCTGGATAACACCATATATACACTCAGGATTATAAAGATGTATTTATTGCGGTGTGAATTTTTCTTTTCTGCCTCCCTCTTTCCCGTCCTCGATGTTTAATACATTTGAGTGACACAGGGACTTTTAATTACTGTTTGATAGTTCTTATTTCACAAAGCTTTTTGGAACGTTGCAGCAGCTTTTATATGCAGAATAATTGTATATTTAAATTCCTTCAATGCCTACTGGAAGCCCACTCCCCTCTGGGAAAGGTTTTTCTTTTTTATATTTGACTGCAAGCTTTATCCAGACCAAAATCCTTTAAAGCCCCAGGGCACCAACTCTGCCCTGATTTACAGTGGGAGTTCCCAGATATCCTGTTGCATACCCATATTTCTTTTGAACACCCATATTTCTGTTGTTTCCAAGACATTTTATACAGTGCTACAGGTTTCTCTATTTTTTTTTTCCAGCCCACAAAAATGAACCTGTCCAAACCATCAAACCCAAGTTTGCTGGATCAGAACAGAAATTTTGTGGCTGCCCCTGAATCCCTGGGACAGGGATGGGCTTGGAGCAGCCTGGGATAGTGGAAGGTGTCCCTGCCATGGCAGGGGTGGAGTAAAACGGGATTTAAGGTCCACCCAACCCAACCCATCCTGGGATTCTGTGACTCTGCAATCCAGTCCCATATTGCTGGGCATTCTCATGTCCCAGGGGCTGTGTTTTTCCACAAGGTTTGTTCTCCAGTTTTACTTTTGCAGCTTTGCTACAGCAAAGCCTCTTCAGAGCAGCACAAACTGGAGGTTTTTCCCAATAAATCAGTTCCCAAGGAGCTGCAGGAGCAGCCATGCCCAGAAACCCTAGAAATGAGGGAGCAGGGGATTCCCAGCTCCCTGATGAGCAGCCTGGGGAACAGAGATAAGGAATTACTCCCTCAGCCCCAGGCAAGTCACAAAGCAGGGAAATCTTATGAGGCACAACTTGCTGGGAGAACAGGATGAGTGATCTCCATAAATCACATCCATATTCAGCAGCAGCAACAAATACAAATGAGCTGAGCATGAGTAGAGCTCCCTAAATGCAGAAATGGATATTCAAAAAGATTTTATTTAAAGGAAGAAAGAAAAAATTTAAAAAAGAGATGTAAGACTGATTTACTAATTGCCACAGGGAGCCTGATCTTCTTCCAGGTCAGTTTTCCAGTGGGATGAGATGCATTTCCTGCAATGCCCAGCCAAGGTATGAAATCCCTGCACATAGACTGAAGGAGCAGGAGGGGCTGTTGTTATCCAGCAGCTTTTCTCCTGAGCCTGACACTCCCCAAGATAAGACACCCTGGAAACTGCCTGTGCTCAGATATGTGAGGAATTTCATCTCCATGTGAATGGGCCCAGGCCCGTCCCCACTGGACACCTTGAGCCCTTCAAAGGCTTTCCCAGGCTATCAGGGAGTTATGGCCCGACTTCAGAGGCCATAAATGTTATTTGCCAAGGAAAAGGCTTCCTGTGTAGGTTTTCCCTCACAAAGGGCAGGGAGGCAGCGCTGCTGGGGAAGTGCTCAGGTCACATTTAAATCAGCAGGGCCGGGGAGCAGCAGCAGGACTGAACTTGTCACCTGAGCTCGCCCAGGTCTGAGTTTGGATGCAGCTGTGAAAAGCGAAAAACCTCCGAGGGTTCCCAGCTCCTCAGGCCCCAGCACTGACATTCCTGCCTGGGAACTCTCCATTTCTGGCACTTTTGCCCATTCAGCTACAGTTACAGCTCTTCCAAAGAAGAATTGAGCAGACCTAAACTAAACAGAAATGACCTTTGGTGTCTGCTTTCTCCTGGGCTCCCAGCGCCTCTGCCAAGGCTGCAGCACTGCAGGAATGTGTCTATACAGAGGAGCCATTGGCATTCATGGCCACGGAGCAGCGACCAGCTCCTGGAGAGGCCCTGGATGAAAGGAAGTCAGGCACACAAAAATGTTCTTTGTCCCCAGCCTGAAACACTCTTTCCTATCCATACCTTGGAAATCCGAGCGCTTTCCCTGTCAAAGGATCAGCTCAGCCTGAGGAAGGTAATGAAATCCCAGGAAAGGAAATGAAATCCTGGAAACTCGGGGCTCAGGAGCCAAATCAGACATTTAGATAATGAGCTGGGATTGTGGAGAGCTGCTCAGCCATGGCCACACATGACTCATTATCTCTCCGGGCCAGACACACAAGGAAGTTTGAGCTCCTCCAGTCACAACAATTCTGGTTTTTCCAGCCTAAGCCAGGGAAGGGAGCAGTGAACCTGCACCTCCTTAAATCCATCCCCTCAGCCCAGAGGACTCATGTGCTAAATAAATCCCTCCACTTTTCCAATCAGTTAAATTTGTCAAGTGTATGGGTGGGCACTGGGCTTCCAGCATTTCCCTGGGTGGGGACTGCTCTGGGTTTGCAGGAACCACAGAGTTCTCCTGCATTCCCTGTGCTTGTCTGAACCCAGGATCTGTGATTTGGGATAAAGCATCCTTGGAATCACAAAAGTTTGAGTTGGGAAGGGACCTTTAAAGTAACTCACATAAAAATAGGTCATTGAAAATTCCCTTTTGAAATGCTTTCAAAGCTGGCGTGTTGCTGCATGGAGATATGTTTTTGTTTTTATTCCTTTTAAAAATACTTCATATATATAAAAACTCCAGGATGAAAAGGCAGCTAGAAAGGGACACCAACAGCTTCCCACAAAAATAACCAAAAGTTTTGCTTTCAGAACAACCAAGAGGCACCAAGCCCAGTCAGATTCTGCACACTCAGCTTCCACCCTGGCTGCTCTCAGGAGGACACCAGCGAGTCCCCATCAGCTTTGGCCTTTGGAGTGCTTGTGGTGACCTCCACTGGAACATCCCAGTCAAAATTCCCAGCAACAGCCACAGCCAGGTGGATGCTGCAGCTGGTCCAGCTGTAGGAATCACGGAATTGGTTAGGTTGGAAAAGCCCTTTTAGGCCAGTGAATCGAACAGTTCCCAGCACTGCCAAAGCCACCACTGGCCCACGTCCCCAGGTGCCACATCCATGGGATTTTAAATCCCTCCTGGAAAGGGAACTCCATCTCTGCCAGGGTGGGCAGCACTTTCCATGAAGGAATTTTCCCAATATTCACCCCGAGGTTATTCCCTCTCCTCCTGTCCCTGTTCCCCGGGAGCAGATCCCAAATCCCCCCGGCTGTCCCCTCCTGCCAGGAGCTGTGCAGAGCCACAAATTCCCCCTGAGCCTCCTTTGCTCCAGCCTGAGCCCCTTCCCAGCTCCCTCAGGGATCCTGCAGCCCCTTCCCAGCTCCCTCAGGGATCCTGCAGCCCCTTCCCAGCTCCCTCAGGGATCCTGCAGCCCCTTCCCAGCTCCCTCAGGGATCCTGCAGCCCCTTCCCAGCTCCCTCAGGAATTCTCCAGCCCCTTCCCAGCTCCCTCAGGAATCCTCCAGCCCCTTCCCAGCTCAGTTCCCTTCTCTGGTCACGCTCCAGCCCCTCAGGGTCTCCCTTGTCCTGAGGGACCCAACACTGCCCCAGGACTGGAGATGCAAGGTTTGTCCTCATGGCTGTCCAGGGCTGTCACAGCTCCCAGCCTGGTGGCACCTCAGGACAGCCACACTGGATCCAGGGAAGGCAGAGCAGGCATGGCTGTGAATCATCATCAGCCTCATTCCTCACAAACGGTAACAGAAACCATTCCTGGTGATCCCATTCTCCTGTAATCCACATGTGCCATCATTTACAGCAGGATAGTGGAGACAAGGCTGCATTAGGATTAATTTTGTGGATCATGTTCTATCTCCCAGCGCTGCATCCCAAGTGAACACATCACACCCAGCCCAGAAGCGTGACCTTTAAACAAGATGTTTCCCACAAAGGGGGCAGACACCAGGGATTCTGTGGGGTTTCAAGCAGTGACAGCCCCACTTTCTGGAGCCAACAGTTCATTACCACAGCACAGCAAAGGAACAGCCCAATAAAATTCTCTTTTGGGGTGTTTGCTCCCTTCTGAGCTTCACAAAGCTCCCTCCAGGCGTGGGGACTCCACCACTGCCCTGGAGAACCTGCAGCAGGGCTGAACAACCATTTCCACAAAGAAATTTTCCCAAATATCCAATCTAAAACTCCCCTGGCCCAACTTGAGGCTGTTTCCCCTCATCCTGTCCCTTGTCCCCTGGGAGCAGAGCCTGACCCCCACCTGGCTGCACGCTCCTCTCAGGGAGTTGTTGCCACAGGAGCTTCCTCCTGCCACAGGAATTTCTCCCATCCATGTGCACCTCATGCTTTGCCAACAGACAGCTCTGAGCAAATCCCACCTGAGAGCTGATAAGGCTCTTGCTGCTTAAATAAGAGAGCTGCTGGAAATGTGGAAGTTGCATTAAAACTCTGGCATCACACACTGACTGCCCAAAACCAAGCTGGGAACCAGCAGTGGCAGAAAGCCCCTGATGTGAGGAAAACCAGCTTTGTGGTGGCTGTATCAGGTACCAAGTGCTGCATCTGGGTATTTTGGACTGGCACGAGGGATCTGTTAAAATAGAGCACTTAGTCATTGTTTTGAAACATGACCTAAGTGCCTGCGAGGGGAAAGGCTGGCTCGGCTTTGCAGCCCTGTCCCGCTCTGCACGTATTTTGGGTTGTCTAGACCTGGGCACACCAAAATAACCGGATTTTGGTGTCTCTTGGGTGCCCTGCATCAAACCAGAGAGGGGCCACTGTGTCAGTGCCACCTGTGCTCCCACCCCAGCTGGTGCCACCCCTGGGAGCAGCTGTGGGGTGGCACTGGGAGCTGCCCCAGGACAGCTCAGAGCCCTTCGGCACGCCGGGCACCGACCCACAGCTCACCACAGGGAGCCTCCTTGGGGAAAACACCACCACAGGGGTCAGTCCCAAGCCCCTGGATCAGAGTTTCCAGGGATACAGGGAGCCCAAAACAAGGCAGGTTCCTGGGGAGAGCTGCTCAGCCTCCCAGGCCGCGTGTCACCCTGCCAGGTGTTGGGGACCACACCTAGGTTACATATGGAACTTCGTGTTTCACAAGCACCAAACATCCCTGGATTTCCAGCTCCCAGGAGGGCTGGCTGGGAGCTGCTGGCTCAGGGAGGAGCCTCTAAACTCCTTAAATGCATCAGGAGGGGTAAATGCTGCAGAGGAAAAAACAGTTTGGATGGTTGATTAAAGCAGTTTGATCTGAGGGAAGATCAAAGTGGAGATTTCCAGGAATTAAAGAACTCTTGGGGCAGCACCCCCTAGGACCTGACCACAGACAGAAACTGCCTTTACTGCAGCAGGACTGAGCCTGTGCAGGAATTCCAGCAGGATGGAATGACTGAGCCTGTGCAGGGCACTGACCTCAGCCCCAAATCCCTGTCCCTGCTTGCCCCAGCCCATCCAACCTGTCCATGCAGCTTTTCCAGCCCCACCTGGGAGACCCATCGAGGATGGGAAGGCCCAAGGTGGATGTCAAGCAGCAGCAGCAGCAGCCAATAAAGCAGGGCATAAACCAGCTGGAAAACTGAACTAACATAATTTAAGTTCTTTAATCTCTGAATCTCTTCAAAATTGAGCAGAAACATTTGTGTTTTCCCTGTAAAGCCAACCATAAACATCTGTTTGTCACATCTGTCCTTGGATGCCAGCACAAACAGGGCTTTCTGTGCCACACCAGCCTTTGGAACAAGCAACTATTTCAATCTACCAGCAAGAAACTGCTAGAAAACCCTTTTAAGATAGAGCCTGGCCTCTCTGCACAGCACAGGCCAAGACATTTTATCTCAGGAATCAGTGGCAGGTTCAGTAACCTGCTCTTGAACAAGCCCTTAAAGAGAAAAAAAAAAGGAAGGAAAAAAGCTAATCCTGATAAACTTTGTGTGGTTTCAGGCCTGCAAGGGCAGGAAAAATGAGTTTTAGTCAATATGTGCCAGTGACTCCCTTGTGATGGGGGTGAGAAAGTAAGAGAATGAAGTTTCCAAAACTGTTTAGTGGAATTTTATGGTTATTAGAGGCTGATAATTCAAGGCCACGAAGGCAAAGCATCGATGGGCACCAGGAACACAGAGTCTGCTTCCCGAGGAATGGCTGGAGCTATTCCCTCAATCCCTCTCAGAGAGAACAGACCAACTTTATCCTTCAACCAAGTGCAACAAAGTTTCAGAGCGGATTTGACCCCGATTCTTCCGGAAAGCCCCCGGAGCTCCGCAGGGATCCTGCCCGGGAGGAAGGGATGGAGCCCGGGGAGCGGGGGATGCCCCGCAGGGCTGGACAGTCCTTCCCGCACTGAAAGGCAACATTCCCACCCTGGAAATGGCCAAAGCAGCCAGATCCATGCGCCCATCATCATTCCGAGCAGAGCTCAGCTGCTTTCTAGTAAAAAAAAAAATCCAAAAAAAATCTCAGGACTGCCCCAAACTCGCTCTCCTCCATATTTCTCCTTCCACGCCTCAGGGAAAACTCCCCTCGCCGCAGGGCTGGGTCCCAGTTCCCATCTCCCTGCCTTGGGGAATGCTCGGGGCTAAATAAACACAATCTGGGCTTTAAAGTGCCCGGCGCGGAGCCGCGGGGCCCCAGCGCCGAGGGGAGCCGGGACGGGGATTAAATCCCTCCCTGGGCAGCCACGAGGGTTTTCCATGGGCAGGAACAAGCCCAGGCCGAGCCCACGCGGGTTTCAGCTTCTCCTGGGAAGGGATCGGGAATGGGGGATCCCTCCTGGAGCAGGAGCTGGAACGGAGGGGGCTCCTCGTGGAAAAGGATCGGGAGGTGGAAGGGAGGGGACCCGTCCGGACCGAGGTCGGGAGATGGGAGGGAGGAGAGGGGACCCCTCCTGGAACGGCATCGGGAGGGAGCGGGGGGTCCCCCGCAGAAAAGAGCCCGGACAAAGCGCGGGTCCCAAAAAAAACCCGGAACCGGGACCGCCCCCCCCCACACCCCTTTTTCTTTCCTTTTTTCCTCCCCCTAGATTTTTTATTAATATTTTTTTTTTGTTCTCGTTCTGGCAGGGGAGAGGTTTCCCCTCGCGGCCGATTCGGAGGCCGAGGCACGGGGAGGTGCAGCGCCAAGAAGGGAGGAAAAATCCTTTTAAAAAAATAAATTATTATTATTTTCTAAGCCAACTTTGAAACGCGAGGCTCCCTGCGCGTTCCGTCGCCATACTGAAGCTTTCCCACTTCCCTCTTTCTTTAAGTCCAGGCTGAAACCAGGCCAAAAAAAAAAAAAAAAAAAAAAAAAAAAAAAAGGAAAAAACAACAAAAAAA
>VWYI01018058.1:69794-89932 GCA_013399455.1 Anthoscopus minutus
GGCGGGGCTGGGGGGCGGGGCCGCTGCGCTCGGAGCGGGGCCGCGGGCAGCGGGCGGGCCCCGCGCCGCCCCAGCCGTGATTGTGCCGCTCCCGCCGCCCGCGGCCGCTTTAACCGGGAGCCCACACGTGACCGCCGCCCCTCCTTCGCCGCGCCCCGCCCGGGCCGCCACGGCAATGGCAATGGCAGCGGCGGAGCGATCGGCAATGGCATCGGGAACGCGAACGGGAGCGGCACCGGCACCGGCACCGCCGTGCGCTCCGGCGGATCCGAGGATCGGCCATGGCAGCGGCGCCTTCCAGCCCGGCCTTGGGCACTGCCAGGGATCCAGCGGTGGCCACAGCTGCTCTGCGAATTCCAGCCCGGCCCCTCGTCAGGGAACAATTCCTGCCCAAGATCCCANGCCGCGGGACGGGCACAAAGGGCCCGGAGCCGGGATCGCTCGGCTACAAAAGCGGATAATGAGATCATGAGAGAGAGTCAGCGATACTGTAACCAGCGCTAAACAAGCGGGCAGCGGGAGGAGGAGGAGGAGGAGGAAGGCAGCGGCCCCCGGCACTCACCGATGAGCCCTCCCACCAGGAAGGCGATGACTTGGAACACGAGCAGGATGCCCCCGACGATGCAGAGCTTGCGGGTGCTCATGTTCTCGATGATGGCCCCGGCCATGCTGNCCCGAATTCACCATCACATTTTGCCCGCTGCTCTCCCATCCCCATGGCTCTGGGCAATGCTTTGTCCTTCCCCCAGCGCTACTTTGCTTCTCCCCAGCTGCTCACACTGAGCAGTTTTCCCGGCTCCCCTCCATCCATCCCCGTTTCCCAGAGGAGGATGCTGTGTTCCCACCCCGCCCTCCGGGAGCTGCTGGGCTCCTGCCCGAGCCCCGTGTGCTCACGGAGTCCTTGCATGGCCCAGAACGAGCTCATCGCCCCCTGCCATCACCTTCCAGCAGCAGGACACGGGGAAATGGATTTCAACTGAAGGGGGAGAGATCGAGATCAGGTGTTAGGCAGACCTTTACGTGAGGGCAGGTGCCCAGAGCAGCTGGGGCTGCCCCTGGATCCCTGGCAGTGCCCAAGGCCAGGCTGGAGGGGGATTGGAGAAGCCTGGGGCAAGGGAAGGTGTCCCTGCCCATGGCAGGAGGTGGAATGAGATGAGCTTTAAGGTCTTTCCCAACCCAAACCAGTGTGGGATTCTGTCTCTGGTTTTTATTTACTGGATACCTCAAGGATCCGTGCTTTGCTGCCTGTTGCACATGGAATGATGGATGCAGAACATCACTCTGTATGAGTGAAACTAGACAGGGAATTGCCAAAAACACTTGAGGACAAATAAGCCATGAAAGGAGGCAACTGATAACAAAAATACAGGCAGGAGCAAAATGAAAGACAGGTCAAAGATGCAGAAGCACAAACTAATAATGAACTAAAGCAAAAAGTAACAGGAGAAAATATTGGGAAAGACTCCAACACACCTTGGCCATTCAGTGTAGAAGCACTGCCCGTACTTGGAGTTTTGTTGGCAGATTTTAGGAATTGTCTAATTTGGGATAATATAAATTGGGATATAGGCACCAGGAGTAGCTTTAAACTGTCCTGCAGTTAAAAATAGCTAATCTTTAAGAATTTTATAAGTTTTACCTTTTTGTAGTTCAGTCTTAGCTTTACTTTCACATTCCAGTTCTGATTTCTTTGTTAAAAATAGCTCCTAATGGACGGGTCCTTGCAGCCATTATGATCCCACTCATCAGTCACATGGATTTGTTTCCAAAAATCAAAGCCTCTTAGTGGCCTTTTGCCAACACAATTAAAGACTTCAAATACCAAATACTTTACGCTGAAATTAAAAAAATGAACAAAATACCACATAGAACAATTCCTATTAAAAAAGCTTCTTTTGAAATATCTAATAATAATTTTTTGGATGTCTGTCTGACACAGTGTTGATTCTGAGTGATGATTTTTGCTCTTTTCTCTGTTGGGAATGAAACAAGCCTTGGAATTGTGTTTGTTCCCTCACAGTGTGTAAGCACTGCTGACAAGGAGAATCAGACAAGTCCCAGCCACCCTTTGAGGTCCTGCTTGTCCAGATGCAGGGACCTGTGTGACCAAAGAATGATTTGGGGTGGAAGGGACCTTAAATTCCACCCAGCACCACCTTCCACCATCCCAGTTAGCTCCAAGCCCTGTCCAACCTGGCCTTGGACACTTGCAGGGGCAGCCAGAGATGCTCTGGGCAGCATTTTTGTGCCACTAAATCCAATCTGCCTTGAATGACCACATAAGTTACACGGTGCAGTCTTCTGTTAAAAGCCCCTTTTGTTCCAAGCCATTTATTTCTGGGACAAAAATCTCAGAGACAGAGCTCAAATCGTGGCATCAGGAAAAAAAATCTGCATTGGAAAAAATAAAATAACTAAACCACAGCAAGCAATTCTTCATATTTATAAGGTACTTTCCATTTCTACGACCTTCCTACACCTTTAATACTGCAAATTTTGGAGAAATTAATGACATGTGACTTTCGACACGTGTCCAAAGGGCATATGGAGCACATTCCACAGTGACCACACACAGACTGGCACCAGAGAGGAGCCAGCAGCGCTTTCCAGCTGTTCACAAATCAAAATTCCTGTCTCTGAAAGGATCTGAATCAATCATCTGGGAACTCATCTATTCACTTCTGACATGATTTTTTCCTGCCTGCTTTAGGCTGTTTGGAAAGCTGAGCCCTTACAAGAGCTGTGCCAGGGTCAGCCCCAGGCAGGAGGAGGAGCCTTCCACAGAGAACTCTTGGCAGGGTTGGGCCTAAAGCCCAGATTTTCCAAAGGATTTTGCTGCCTAAAGGTGCAGTAAGTGCTCAGCAGGGTTTCCACACATTCCCAAATTTTGGGGCTGTGAGCTCTGTTTTCCAGGTGGGTTTTAGTATTTCTTGATGCAGGTTCTTGTTTGTTTTGTACACCTAAAACATTACAAAGATGCTCCAATGTTCAGTTTAAAGATGATTAAAAGGCTTCAAGAGCCCTGCATATTTTTCAGCATGAACTGCTTTGAAAGGTAAATTCTTAGTTCTGTTCTCCTGCAAATACTGCCAACATGGAACACTTTCTCACTGAACAGGAAAAGGGTGTTTTATGTCATTTCCAGCACACAGATAGTGGAGAACATTTTCTGTTTATCAGAAAAACCTTTTCCACAGTTTGGAAAGATATTCAGATGCAAATATAATACATCATAACAAGCATGGAGGGTTGAGATGGGTGAGCAGACAGAGATTTACACCTGGTAATGACCACAGCAGCTGGGAGCAGGAAGAAAATCCACTGCAGCTCTGCAGTGTTCCAGCTGAAGCAGCCCCGCTCCTGAGTGTAAACACTTGGAGAGATTTCCAAGGCAAACATTCATCACTGATTAGGAGACAGGGAAGCTGAATTTTGCCACTGTTCCTACATCTGGGAACTCAGAGCTAGACTTAATTTTTCACAGAATCCCAGTTTAATTAAGGCTGGAAAATGCCTCCAAGACCACTGAGTCCAAGCTGTGACCACCAGAGCAGCACTGAGTGGGTGACAGTGCCCAGCTTAAGTGCTTCAGAGCCACTGTCTGCACTCAGCTGTCCTGGGCTCCTTCAGCAAGGAACTGGGCAAGAAAAGCCACAATTAATGGGTTCCTGGAGCCATTTTTATCTGACAAACACGGAGAGAACAGTCCCAGACAACTCTCCTGGTGGCTCTTCCCTAATGTCCTTTCAGGTGACAAAGCTTTCCTCACACTGGGTGAAGCTTTAATGGAATTACAGAATGGTTTAGGTTGGAAAATCTCTGAGAGCATCGAGTCCAACTGCTCCCCCAGAGCTGCCCCATGTCCCCAGATGCCACCTGTACAAGCAGGGAATCAAGGCTTCCCTCAGTCTGTAAGAGAGCTGAGCTGTCAATTTAACAGAGCACATTTCAGCCTGTCAGACTGACAGTGCAGACTTGTGATATCCTGAAGGAGGGGGCCAATAACAGCACATTAAAATAATTTATTGAGGGCTGTTTAAACTGGATTTTTCAGTGTTATTTATAGTCCTTATAATTACCATGTGGTTAAAAGGCTCAAGCCCTCCAGAGCTGTGGAAATCTCTGATTTGGGTCTGCCAAGATGTCTTTTTCAATCATCAGCAAACAGGCAGAGTTGCTGCGATGGGATATCTGACAAGTCTGGGGAGGATTCATCATTCCTCTATCACTGAGTTCCCAAGTTCTTCCATCCAAACCTCTTCCATAACATAATGATCATCTGGCAGGAGGAGCAGCTCTGCCTGAACCCTGCAGTTTGATTGAGCAATCATCTGGAGGCCTGTAAGTTTTGTCTCATCAAACCCACTCCTAACACTCCCCTCTCCACCCATCAGTCCCTCTTACCTCCACAAAATCCGTGTATAAAAAGCCAGGTCTCCCAGCAGGAAACCAGTCCTTCCCACAGGCAGGAACTGGGAATATCAGGATGGCTTCAGGCATCCCTCCAGGCTGGAATCTGCCTTTCCCTGGAGCCTGACCTCCTCAAAAGCAAGCAATGAAAGTTGTATTGCTGACAGATATGGGCATTTTAATATTTAAAATGATGTTCAGCATCCTGTCTTAGCACAACAAGGTTAGCAAAAGTAAAAACTGAATTGCACAAACATTTATAGCAAAATATTCATGCACAAACATTTATAGCCAAATATCACTGCTATCCATGTTCAGAATACAAAGTTTGAATTCCATTTCTCTGTTAAGCCTTTGTATTTCCATGAATCCAATCTATTGCAAATATGGCACTGAAGAACAAACTAGCAGATGCTAAACTAAGAAAAAAATAAAATAAATTAAAACAAAGCCATTTCTTCATATTCCCATGAAAAGTGAACTCCAGAGGCCTGAGTGTTTGTCCTGGTGGCACCTGGTTTAGAATTATAACACAGGAAACAGGCTGTCATTAAATTTTAGTGAATGCTGATATCAGTTAATTAACAGCACAGATTTAATCGAGTTCCTGTGCTGGCTTCAGATGAAAAGGTGACCAATATGCACCTCATTTTGTTCTTCTGCTGTGTTAAATAATGTGCATTTTCTTTCCTGGCTTTTACTGGATTTGGTAAGAAAAGATCTGCTGTTCATGTCTGCTCTGTGTGTACACAGAAAGTTATCAGTTCAAACAATCTGAAACTTTGGAGAAATCAGAAATTAAATTTAAAAAATTTGAAGTATATTAAAAATTTAAAATAGAAATTAAAAGTCTGGAGAAGTTAGAAGTTTCAAGTTCAACCAAAGCAATACATGCCCAAAATGCCACCTAAACCCAAACATGAAGCATGGATTAGGTTCTAGGATCTCCTAGAAAGAGAAATCTGTTTTGGAACAGTCACAAAGGGCTGTGGCCAAAACTATCCTGTAATAGTTACGAGCTGTAATTTGACATTTTAGATGCACATTCCTCTTGCCAAGCAATATCATATTTTGGCTCTTGGAGGAGAAAATAAAGAGAAGGATTTGTCCAGGATGAGTAATTTAGTACAATGTAATCAAGGCAAGCTGCCCCACAGACTGGGGACTCAAAATTAGCAAGTCAGGGGTTTTGTCTTCTTAAATAAAAATGTGTGCATTAAACAGGAAAGAAAAATTAGAAAGAAAAATGGTTTTCTTATTAGAGACTTTCCATCTGAGCCCAAGTGTACTCCAGGAGCAGCTGACTGAGGTGGGGTGGCTGGAGCAGTTCCTGAGCTGTGTTTCCATCCCTGGAGACACATCCCAGCCAGGGAACCGCCTGTCCCTCCTGTCGCCGGCGGCACGGCCGCTGAATTCCCGGATTTCAGACTGGCCAGGAGGCACAGACCTCCAGGGGGGATCCCTGGCACACGGGAACCCACCTGTGCTCAGCAGCGCCGGCAGCTCCGCGGCCCCGGGCGGGAATTTCCTCCCAGCTGCAGCAGGAACTCGCAGATTCTGTTCCAGGAGCATCTCACTGAGCTGGGACACAAACCCTGAGCGCTGAAGGGACTCGGCTTTTGAGGATCCTGCCAGCCTCGTTTTTCCCAGTGTTATAAAGAACTTCGTGGCCATTGGCTTTCACTATGATATATTAGCTTTTACAAATTATTATTAATCACAACGATTTTGATATGGTGCAATTTGTACTTTAAACTTGTGTAATAAATATAATATAACAAACGTAATGAAAACAATAAATATAATAAATATACTATAATAAATATACAGTAATATATTATACTATAATAAAATATACTATAATAACATATACTATAATAAAATATACTAAAATAAAATCTAATATAATAACATATACTATAATAAAATATACTATAATAACCTATACTATAATAAAATATACTAAAATAAAATCTAATATAATATACGATAACATACTATCCTAAAATATAATTAATATACTATAATATGATATGATATACTTTAATATAATAATATAATCTCTCAGCTTTTGTAGCCAATGGCCTGTGTAGTGTATATATATATATATAGTAGTGTAATAAATATATTATAGTTTCACAAAATATTAAAATGAAAACTATGTATTGCACATGATAATGTTACATGCCTTTGTTTATATAACTAACAATAGTAAGAATAACTCAAATAATGTTGATTAAATATACTTATGGAATATCTTATCTAAAAAATAAGATAACATTAACAAAAACCAAGAAAATAAACACTAAAAGAAAAAATGCAAAAAAAAAAATTGCTAATGACCCTCAGTGTCAGAAAGTATCAAACAACAAAACAAAGCACCAAAAAAATCAATAAAATTATTCTAAAAATAGATTATTATTAGTTAAAAAACAGTTTAAAAAAGTATCAATTTCATCTGCGAGACAGCATACACTTTAAGAAAATGAGCCAAAAGTCAAACCAAGCAAAAGAATTCCCAAAAGATGTAAACTCACAGGGATATTTAAATATGTACAATCCTCATAAATATTCATTTACCAATGTAATAAAAGTATATATATATATATATAAATTGTTTTAAGTTAACTAGCATGCCTCTGGCAGTTTCCAAACACCTCAGCACTGTGTACCATCCCTTTTATTCATGAATTGAGGGGGAATTATCTGTGCTCTCCAGGCAGGGATTCCTGCTGCTCCCCAGCAGTCTGGGTGATTGCTGAGCCTCACCCTCACTGCTCCCGCTGCACTCAGCTCCCAGCTCCCTGCTCAGGCCCTTTTCCCACCTGAAAATCCCATGGGTTTGGTGCAGACCTGCCCAGAGCAGCTGGAAGGTCCCGACTCCCACGTGGGGACTCCCCAGAGCTCGGGTTCTGCCAGCTCTCTGCTCTAACTGCAGAGGGAAATGACCCAGATCGTTTTTATTATTGGCTTCTCTCACATTCTGGGTTTGAAAATGTGAATAACTTCCTTGGTTTGCTGTCAGCATTTCTTTAAAGGCAAAGCACTCAGGGTAAGCACGTGTTGTATGCCCTGACACAGATTTTTAAAGTTATTTAAGTGCTCATTCAGCTTTCTAAGCACACAGACCTGCAAATGTATTTGTTAATCACTATTGTTTTTAAGAAGTCTTATATGAAAAATGCATCAATACAAGCAAAAGAAGAGAAATGAAACAACACATTTAAATACTTAAATTCACTCGTACCACAACTGAGTATTTCCCAAATTATACCACATGCTGATTCAAATCACTGCAGGTTTTTTTACAATAAATCAAATTTCAGCTGGAAAAAGACTGATTTGCTGATCTTGTGTGTTGCTGTCACTTCAAATTTGTATCCAAGTGTATTTACCAGTTCAAACAATGGAAAAGAATGAGCTGAAAGGGTAAGAAAAGCAAACTCTGTTTCTTAACTCCAGCACTGCTCATGGTTTAAGGGAATGAACGAAATTCTGGAGAGAATTCTGCTCTTACAAAAGCCAAAAATTGTGCCCATCTCATATCAAGGATTATATTTTCATCTATTTTCAGGGGATCTGATGCTGTAATAGCAATAAATCCTGGCTAAAAGAATAATGCAGAGTGTGGCAGAGCCCAGCCACGTTTCCTCTCCAGGCAGAAGAGAACCTGGAATCGTTGTCCTGGAATGCACCGAAACCTCCCAGCAGAGCTCCTGAAATATTCATGAGCATTAAGGAAACAGCAAACTTTTGGGGAGTGTGCTATTTAGCTGGAACTGGCTGTGTGCTGCCATGCTCTGAGCTCTAAAATTACCAAGGGAAGGCTTTTTGCAGAAAATAAATGAAGTAACAGAGACTTGGGAATTTTATCTCCTGGCTGCCACAGACCACACAATGCTGAATAATTCAGCTCCTCAATTATTCATCCTAACTGGGAAGATTCTTATGTGTTTGCTGGTGTAGATCAGTGAGGAACTCAGAATTTTAAGATGAGATTTCCCAAGTGTGTAAATTCTTAGTAAATAAGAGAAGAGAAAAGACCAAAGTGCCATTTACCAGCTGAATTTACATTAAGTGAATGAGTAAATTTACATTCACCAGCTGATTTACATAAACTTCCCAAACTGCTCCTGTGTTTTGTTCCTTTTGGAAAGTTCAGAGGCAAACACTTTTTGATGGAGAAAGTGGGGAGGGAAAAGGAAGGAAAAAGAGGAATAAGGAACTTAAGCTGCAAGTAGGGAACACACAACAGTGCAGAAGTTTGTGTTACCACTTCCCATCCCTTCCCTGCCTGGATGTGGATCTGGGAATTGGATTCTGGGGATTTGGAGCTCTGGATTGGGCTCTGGGGCTCCGTGACTCTGGTGAGGCAAGTCAGGAACTCCCCCAGAGTGAATTAGTCATGTTGAAGGGGGTTTAGGAGCATGGAAACAACAACTTCACATGAGATTCTGGGAATAAGAGCCCTCTGATGAAATGTTTATGTGTTTCACAAAGACATAAATATTTGGAGAACAGCAAAGGACACAGCTTGGCCTGGGCAGACTGGAAGCATTACCTGATTAGCTGGCCCCAGTTGCAAAGGCTTTTCCTTGGCAGCAGCCCCAGCTCTGGCCAGCCCTGGGCACAGGAGTGGTCCCTGCTCCGTGCTGGTGAAGCTGTTTGTGGTGCTGCACAGGGGAACCAAGGCACGCTGCAGGGAAGGAGAGAGGGAAAAAGGGATGGGGGGAAAATTGTTTCCAGGTGGAGCCTCAGACTGTCTCGCATTCCCAGGCTGGGTTGCTTCAGGCAGAACTCAGCACTTTGTCCTGTGTGCACACAGCACAGACTGAGCAGCAATCTGGCTGGGAGAGCCTTTTTTGTGTTGGAATGGGGATGTGGATTTTTGCTTTTCCAGCTGGATCGATTTCCCATCCGGTTCATCAAGAGGCTGTGTGAATTCTTGTGTGAGCAGGGGGAACAGCATGAGGGATTCATCCCTGCTAGAAATACCCAGGGGTGCTGGGTGCTGGTGATTTGGGTGCTCCTGGCCTGACTCACAGCACCAGAGGCAGGCAGCTTTGCTTCTTCTCTGTGTAACTGGAGAGAAAATGCAGGAGGAACTGCAGAAGGACAGGAGCACAACCTGTTCTGAGGCAGCAGGAAGCGTTTCCCAGGGCAGGACTATTTCTGGCAACACTCTCCCAGCTATTGATCACAAGTCTGATGTTGTGAATAACACTCTGATCTGGAGTCTGTCTGCAACTGCTATTTTTGTAGGTGTAAGGACTTCTTTTGGATGCAGATATTTTGAAAAACAGCCAAGCTTCCCACACTGTGCTTAATAAAATTATTTGAATATATAATAATGTCAAGTTGCAGCATCGTGTGGTTTCTGACAGCTTGCTACAGCCTCAGAAGGTTTGGCTGATTAGAACATTTAATGAGACATGTCTGGCAGAGGACTGGGACAAGATCATTAAATCCCTTCCAGCCCAAACCATTCCAGGATTCTATAATTCCATGTATTTAGGATGTGGGGATTTGTTCACATTTTAAATTATACAATTCCAAAATTATATTTCATTGCTGTTTTGCCATTCTGCACCTTTGTTTTCAGTCTCTCTTTGATTTGCAAGGCCAGCTCAGGGCCCCTTCAGCCCCAGCCTGTGCAGAACAAGCATTTACCACACAGCCCCTTGTGCCAGGATAACACAAGGTGGGAATAAGCAGTTGGAAGTGGTAAAGGTGCTGTATCTTGAGCCAATGCTGCCACTGAAAAATGTCTCACACAACAACCCGGGAGGTGCAAAAATCAGATGGGGGTCAGCTGAATCACATGGGGGAAGGGATTTTGAGATCAGCATTGCCACTGGAAAAATATTTTTCTATGCATCCCTGCTGTATCTGTCGTGTCCTCAGGCTCACAAAATTTGGTTAGGAAGAGCTGAAAAGGCCTATTTGCTACTCAGTGTTTTCCATGTTTCTCAGATTCTCTGGGCTTATGTATCTTGTACATGCACATGTAAAAATCCCATATTTCAGTTCTTTTTTCTTTTCTTGCATTCCTACCAGTGAAGACTTGCTGGAGACTAAGCAGGCATTGTTTAAACACTTCCCCTGCAGCTCCACTGGGATGCTTAAATCTGTCTTGCTAAAGAGAAAAAAAAGATTAATCATTCTTGTTTTGTGTTATTTTATTCTGAATGCTGGATTCTGACAGTGAAAGCAATTTGTGGGCCTTAACTGTGATGCAGACACTTTCCTCCTGCTGTTTGAGTCATACCCACCTTGTTTTACCCAAGTTTTTAGAAATAACTCTCTGAAAGGTCAATCTTAGTTTAGTAATCGGGATTTGGGGGGTTTGGTAGGAACATTCTAGTTCCAAATCATCAGCCTGGACATGTTATTCAAGGAAGAAAAAATACTTCCCCCTTTTCTCTGGATGCCAGAGTGAAGGTGACGCTGTCTGCTCACCTGTTTGCCTCTCTGGGAGGTGAGGAATGAGCAGAACGTGCCTGAATTCCTTCTGCACAGGAGAGCTGAGCTGGGGGGAATAATTGACTGCAGATACAGACTGACAATAAATTAGCACACCCCCAAGAGTCTGGAAGGAACAGAGGAGGAGCAGTGAGTCATTCCTGAGTCATAGAGCCTGCCTGGATTTATCCTGGGATGAGGTACTGCACGCACCACTCCTTGATCTGGTCTGCCTCGAAAGGACAACCCTGAAAATAATTGTGGAAAAATAAATGCTAGCAGCAATCATTCCCTGGCAGCAGCAGGCTTTGTTATGTTTTGTAAGAGCCTCCCTGTATCAGGGCAGTGTTTTGATAGGAAATGGTGGGAAAGATGCAGAGCAGGTTGGTGTGGCTGCTCAGGCAGCCTGCAGTCAGGGGCTGTTCATCAGCCCTTGGCATGAGCTGTGGGGGCTGTTTGGGGATCAGTCAGAAATCCCTGCTTTGTTCAACAGGCAGCACTCACACTGCTTCCTTCTCCTCTCTTCTCTAAAGGTTGTTCCAGCTGGGAGCTTTTTCCCTGCTCAGCACTGTTGGTGCCTGTGGGCACAGGGATGTCCCGGCCCTGGTGTGCCCAGCTCCCATTCCTGAGGGATGGAGGAGCCTCTGGTACAAACAAAGCCTCCTGCAATCAAAACCAGCTGGGTTTTGCACTGGGTGGGAACCACCCCTGGGGAATACCAATTGTACCAGGAGCTTTTCCAGCCCAGCAAAACTCACAGGAGGGATTTGTGCCCGTCCTGAATTCCTTGTTCCAGGAGCAGAGGTGTCTGGAAAGCCCTGCAGTCTCCTGTGCCTGGGGTCCAGCGTGGCTCTGCTTCCACTCTGATATTCCAAGGATAGCATTCGTTGGAGGTTTTGGTGAGCTGATAAAATTCCCCATCTGGCAAGGAGCTCTCAGCTGTGCCAGATAAAACCTGTGTTTTCTGCTTGGTTTGCAGCTGGAGGGGCCCAAGCATCATAAAGTCACCCCAGGACACAGAGCCTGCACATGGTAAACTCCAGGAATGCACTGAGGAGGAGGAGCAGTTCCTCTCCCAGTAAGGATCTACCAGATCAGGTTTCTCCATCTCTGTAACTTCACCCTGAACCTCCCATCTTGTTCCAATTTTGAACAGGCAACAGGTTAATTAAACTGAACAGGCTTCCAAAGTCAGGGAGGGACCAGCAAGTTAAAACAGCCCCAGAAACTCAGCTGGGGGTGCAAATGGACCAGGAGAGCTCTGATTTCTCGTTGTTTAACAGTCCTCTTTGGGCTTATTAGATCTCTTTCCTTGTGGAAGTTTTATGACTCTTAAGTACATTTAGTGGACCTATCTTGAAAGGGGCATGTCTTAGTGACAGTTCTATTTTAAAGATGATGGATGTCCACTGTAAAAATTCATTTTCCTTCTTCCTCTTGACTGAGAGGGGTATTAGTAAGACCCAGAAGAAGAAGCCTTCAGAATTAAGTATCATAAAATGTTTGTAAAGAAATAAATTTCCCTATTCCTATTTCTTTTTTTGCACATACCAAAGTTATTTTTCTTCCATACCAAGTATGGTAAAAAATGAGAGATTTGGGTTAAAGATTAGTGCTGAGTTTAAGATTTAATGAAGTAACTGTGCTGGACACTGTGCTGAACCATTCAGTGTCACCAGTAGTGAATATACTTGGAGACAAAAGCCAAATTCATTGGAAATGTCATTGCACAAGAAGGAGCATTTATTTGTGTGACTTTTCTGCCAGGTGGAGTCCTGGTTCGTGAGCAGTTCTTACCTCCTGCTGGAGCAGTTCTCATGGAATCATGGAATGCTTTGGGTTGGAATTGACCTTAAAACCCACCCAGAGCCACCCCTGCCATGGCAGGGACCCCTCCCACTGTCCCAGGCTGCTCCAAGCCCATCCAGCCTGGCCTGGGGCACTGCCAGGGATCCGGGGGCAGCCACAGCTGCTCTGGGCACCTGTGCCAGGGTCTCAGTTAATAAACACTTTAAAGAAAACAGAACTCCCCATGAAAATCTCCTTAAGATCAGGAAAAGAGTAACCCCCAAGTGGCAAGACAATGGGCTGTCAGTGAATTCTCTTGGTTTCTATGATACTAAGGCCCAATATTCCAAAACATCTGCAATTCTTGCCTCAGAGAATTCAGCAACTCCAGAAGAAAAACCCAAAAGCTGGAAGAGGGAGGTTCATTGAGCTTGGATTGCTCCTGTGCCCAGCCTGGCAGAGGGAGCAGCACCTGAGAGATCCGCTGGGACCAATCCATGGAATGGCGAGAGCTGCCAGCCCTGCTCTCCTCGGGCAGTGCCCCAGCCCCAGCCGCGCCCGGCGAAGAAGGAGCAGGCAGGAATTCGCAGCATTCCCACTCGGATTAATCCCGGCGGTGCCGCCGCGCCTCAGTGCGCCGGGCTGGGATCGGGAGCTCTGCTGGGAGCGCTGCTGCTGGCTCGGAGCTGCTGGGGAGAAGGGGCACAGGGAGCAAAGAGGGCACAGAGCCCCTCAGCTCAGCCCCGCCGCCGCCCTGCTCCTTCTCCCGGCTGGGCTCCGGAGGAACTGCGAAATTCCAGCCTTCGTGGCTGCTCCCACCCCTCAGCAGCTGCCCCACACCCTCCTCCCCAGCTCCCTCCTTTGCAGAATGGACAATAATTAAATATCAAATTGTAGCGTTCTTTTAAAAATGAGGACAAATCTAGGAGTGGTGGGAAAGCTCTGGAGGTGTTCAACTTCCCAGAAACTCATCCCAGACTTGGGAAGTCACTCAGGAATTAACCTGATTAACCAGGTACCTCGGTGCTGTGCATGGAAATTCCAGCTCTAATTGCTGGACTGGGCTTGGAGCAGCCTGGTCTATGGAAGGGGTCCCTGCCCTTGGAACTGGATGAGCTTTAAGGTCCCTTCCAACCCAAGCCATTCCAGGATTCTATTCCATGATTCTGTGAAGGTGTTCATTCTGAAACCTAGTGTGCTGACTCTGAGAATACTTACATAATACATCCATAAGTATAAATGCAACAAACAGAAGGCAAACAGCAACTGGCATCTGGAATATTTGACCAATTATAAATATGAAACACAATTCTGAATTTTGCACTGAAAAAATTCACAGCAGACACATTGTGATCATGCTGTAGCAAGGAAATAAATGACAATCATTTTAAACACTGTTACAATTGAAATCTATGTACAGAGACTGTGTAATCCTCCTGCAAGGTTTCCTAATTTTTAAAATATTGATATTTGTAGATTCAGATTAAATAATATTTTTCACTATTTGTTTTACCTTTATATGTTTCTGCTGAGTTCTGAAGAATCAAAAAGCTGCTGCAGTTCTACAAGAATTCCTGATGAAATAGCCATTCCTGCAGTTCATAATAACTACTCTGGCATTAATGAAGCTCTTAATTACACCACTGCTCTTCTGCTGAGACCAGAAGATAATGGCCAGAGACCTAAAAATGAAAATTTTGGTTATATTTTCAAAGTTAAAAATGGTACAGCTGGAAATCTCTTGGAGGTTTTTGTGGAAAAGTTCCCTCTGCTAACTGCTAATCCCAGCATGGTTTCTGGAATTTCTGTAGCATTGTCTCTGTGAAAATTCCAAAGTTCCCTGTTTGTTCCCTGGGTCACCAAGACTGGATTTACTGGGGGGCCAAGAGAGCTGCACAGGCTAAGCCAGTTCCATGTGCCACAGGAAGCTCTCAGTGCCACCTGCCAGCAGAACTGCTTCTCCATCCCCTTTTCCCATCCTATGGATATGTTCTGCCTTATTCATTGAAATTCCTCATCCAGCATCTACACCAAGACAAGGTCATCAAGTGGTGGAACCACTGAATTTCCACATCCAGGTCCTGCTCTCACAGTCCTGATTCTCATGGATTAAAGTCACTTTCCAGGACACTGACATTTCCTTCCATTTCTTTACAGTTATCCAGATGTGCTTCCAGTTTGAAAGCCTCTGCTTTTTATTTTTTACTTCATTTCTAACAATACCAGCCAGAAATGTCTCCATCAGAATGGAGAGCCCACTGTTAAGGGTTTTTTGTCACCTGAAATGATTCAGTTGTGGCCCTCAAGGCTGCAGGCTGGAAAAAGGATCCAGTCAGACAAAGAGGGGGGAATTTGAAGGCCTCTTTTGTGCACCAACAAGGCTGAGAGCTGCAATAGGTGAGCCCTGCTCAGAAAGATTTTGAATCAAAGGATGTTTCCCCTGTGCCTCAGGGGTTCCAGGGAGGCTTTTCCCGGAGAATTCCTGCCCTCCCAGCCCAGCTGAAGGGCTCCCTGCTGAGCCAATGTCTCACACACAGCTCAATTAAACCGAGGCTATCACGGGGAAGATGATCCAAGAACCCCGGAGGGTAGAGGTAACCCATGGGGGGCTGGAGAATCCAAGCCTTTATAATGTCCCTTAACACTTCACAGGGTGCTCTGGCTCTGAGTTCATTTTCCCCTCTTTTTCTGGCATCATTAACTGTTCACCGGTTCATACCCCTGACAATTTTTAGTGCACCAAACTTAGCAAGATATGTTACCAAGAATTAAAATTCTGGTTATTATATCAAGGGAGCACATGCAAACCAAGGGTAGAACAATCCCAGTCTGAAGAGGCAACAGAACTTTCACAAAAATCTAACAGCTATTCCTTTTTTAACATGATTCCTTTGGAGCTGTAAATATTCACAGAGGGGTTACCAGCAGGAGTAAAACAAGATACTTGATGTGTAAATCTATGGATTCTTAGAGGCTGGGGGGTTGTAGCCCTGAAGTTTGCCAGGGGCTGAGATGCTGGAGTGGTTTTTTGGAAGCCCATTTCTGTTCTGTCACTGCAAAATGTGAATTCACATGGTACCAATTACTGGATCTTGGACAAAACAAGTAGCAGTGAGAAGAAACCCCTGTGGTTTTTATGAGAATAGTAAGTAGAAGTCAAGAAAACATCTCATGCCAAGTGGATCAGGAAAGCAGGAACTGGAGGAGGATTTTCTGGTGCCACTGCAGCATCTCGTGTGTGATTTTCTATGTATTGTTTGTTAATATTCAGTTTTTTTGCTGCAACTTTGCACCACAACTCAAGGTAGAGATATTTTACAAATCATGGCAAATTTCATGGAGTTCAAAGGTCAGAAATGAGGTTTTTTGTCTTCAAAAATATGCTCCATGATTTCAAAACTAGCCAGCTTTGCTGCCACAGAGTGGGGCTGCTGGCTAATGGGGTGCCCCAGCACCCACAGGGAGGGTAAGACTCTTCAAGAAGACTAATTTATCCACCAGGATCCTGGAAAAGTGCAGAAAAGAGGACAGAATACTACTTGTAGGGTTTTTTTTCCCCCCCTGATTTTGGTACTGTATCACTCTGGCCTCTTTCTGTGGTGAGCAAATCACAGTAAATGGTATTTTTATCCTTTTATATATTACATGCTTGCAAAAATTGCTGACAGAAACTGCCAACAGGCTGCTCTAATCACTATAATGCTGCTTCACTGGCAAAAAAAAAAAAAAAAAAAAAAGAAAATNTTTGCTTTAACCCAGACCATCTGCTTTGGGGGCTTTTAATGATGCAGCTACACTGGCATTTACAGAATGAAAACTTCCCTCTGTGACCTCAGAGTGGGGGATCAGTTCAAAGAGGATGAGTAGGAAGAAGTGGGGGGGGATGTTAAACTGCCCTGAAGAAGACAAGAGATGCATGAGGAAGGTGTGGAGCTGCAGATTTGGAACACATCTAACCTCAATTCTTCTTTCAAGTAACATTTTCCTGAAAACAAGCACGTCACATCCCCCCCAAAGGTGCTGTGAGTAACAGCAGCTCCTATAGGGTATTTACTCAGTGATTCACCCCCTTTCCTCCCGGCTTTGTCTGCCTGCCCTGACCACATCCAGTCACCAATTACTAGCTGGGAATGGCCTTACAAACCCATGGGCAAGGCACTGCAAACTGTCGGGCACAGGCTGAGGCTTTGGTGTCGGCGCTCAGTGCCAGGGGTTTGCACAGGGGAATAAATCCATCAGCGCCTTCCTGGAGTTTGCAACTGATTCTGCATCTCCTCTCACCCACAAAGAGCCCTTGGATTACCTCAGAACGCTCTCGGTTAGGCCTTTGAAACAGGAAGCAGCAGATCTGCACGCAGTTGTTGCATTTCAAACTGTGCAGGAGCAGCCACTCGGGGGTTTCACATCTGTGCAGGTAAAACCAACAGGATTTGGCCCATGAAAGTGATTTTTCTTCTGATTTGGGTATCATCGCCAGTTACCTGCATTCTCAGAATAAAATTCTGTTCTTTTCTGTTCTTACCAGTGCAATTTAGGACAGACTGGCCCTGCAAGAGGGAATGATACACACTATTAATTATGTACACACTGTTAGTTATGTACACGTTATTAATTATGCCTTAATCAGAAGATAATTCTGCTCCTCTAAGGTAATTATTCCCTTTTTGCTCTGAGCACTTTTTGCAGGAGTAAGGCAAACCAGAAACCCACATTTCTCAGTGATGGAAGCAACAGGACACACTGTTTGTCTTCTCCAAATCAGCTGTGATTCCACATTTGGAGTCATTATGGGATTTTTCCTTGGGTTTGTCAACTCTTTGTGGCAGCAGAGAAGGCTAAACTCGAGTTAAAAACACTGTGATACTGTTAAATGATACGAAAAATAAATGTGGCTAAGGGCTTGATGCTAATATATAATTTTTTAGAAGTGTTGTAACACAGCTGCTGTCTCATACAGCTGTGATGAACAAATGTGCACAAAACTTCCATGACTCAATGGATCACCCTCATCTTTTGGCACAGTTTGGAAGGACATCCCTGGCTCTGTCTGGGGATTTATAAACCCTCAAACCACCTGAAAGAAGAAGCTGAGCAGCATGGGAACATCTGATACACCCTCAGTGGAAATGCCATTTATTTACTGAGGATCAGGCTCCCAACTTCTCCTGTATCTTCCAGCTACTTCATTTAACTCCCTGTGTTCTCTTGGATCTTCCAGCAATTAAACTTCTGAATATTTCATATCAAATCCAGATTTTCCCTCAGCTGCCCAGGCTCAGCTATTCCTTTGGGGTAGATGCAAACACATCGAGTGAAAATTACTTTCTTATCAAATTTGTTTTGAATCAAATCTATTTTAGAATGATCTAAATCCTGAAAAACGCTGCAGGACTGTCCAAGTCTGTTAGCACTTTTAAGTAAACAAACAAAACCTGCTTTAATTTAGCCCAATTTCCAGGCCACCATGGTCAGAACCCAACTAAAAGCTCTTTGGGTATTAAAAAAAACCAAAATCTAAATCTGAAACAGAAGGTCCACAAGGAGGAGGGCTCTGTGGGAAGCCTCCTGCCTTTGGTCTGACAATCCAAAAAGTGTGTTCTGGTTTCCCCCAGCATCCGGTGCACTCCAGCAAAGTTTCTAAGTTTAAGCTTCACTCAAAGCTTCAGTGTTCCTTAAATGGCACAGCTCAGCTTGGCTGGCAGAGCTGCAGCTCATGGTAAAGGAAGCCACCACCACATGAACGTTTTCCCTAAATGCTGCTCTATATATTCTCAATGCTCAGCTCAGGAGATGCTAAAATAAGCTCCTAAAATAACAACTTCAAACACTTCACAAGGCTGCAGCCTCTCAGAGGGGCTGGGTTTTCCTACCTCAGGGTGCCTTAAACAAAGGATGCTCCATGCCATGACAGGAGGGGAAGGCTGAGCCCAGCTGGAGGATGAACATAAGTCAATTAGGATCCATTGGCTCTTAATTAGAGGATTTGTTATTTATCCCAGGACGAACTGGTGGCTGACGCCTTCTCTCTGGGATAAACAGGCACTCAGAAATGTGGGGGCTGAAATGTGAGGAGTGTTTCTTTCTCCTTTAATCTGGGCAAACAGCATTTAACTTTCATGAGAATGAAATTAAATTACTCTTTTAAGCCTGAGTGAAAAACCCTTCTGTTACATACAGCAAATTCTGCCTGTGACCACTGATTCTATCTACTGGAAAACCTGTAAAATAATAAAGAATCACAGAACCACTTAGGCTGGAAAAGAGCTTTAAGGTCATCAAGCCCAACTGTTAAACCAGCACTGCCAAAGCCACCACAGTATCAGCCAAGAAATTAACAGCAAATGGTATTTATAGAAAACCTGCACATTAAAATCACATAAAATGAAACTGCTATGCAACACCAGTGATTTAGAGATAATGTCTCCTACGGAAGCCTAGCAATTATGGAAAATGAAATAAGCATGAAAATTATAATTGGACAAGAGTCATTGAAATATCCACAGAACAGAAAACTCAAAAATCTTATGAATCCAGGGAAATGATATGTGGGTCAACTTTAAAGCAGCCCAGAAACACCAGGGAGCTCAAATCTCACTTCAAACACATAACCAAGTGTTTGCATCTGCAATTCCTCCTCCAGGAAGCTGAGTTCCACCACCAGCTCTCTGAAATTCAGACTTCTTCAAATGTATTCTGCTTTACATGGATTTCTGTCACCACTCCTTCCTTCCCCATTATCACCTGCACAACAGAGAGCACAAGAATTCACATGATAACCCACAGGAAATGCAAAAGATCTCTGTAAAGCTGCACAGCGACTCTGTCTCCTCTTCAGCTCTTCACAAGTTTCTCAAAGTGTTGGGAGAAAACAGTTCTGGCTACACTGGGGAAGGAGGGAAGAGCTGAAATGAACAACAACCGTCCCCAAAATTTAATAACATATATAACTTATTTACCTACTAATTCTAGCCCATGCTGGATACTTTCACTCACGAACATATTAGTCATCCCTTAATTATTGCTACCCAGCCTTATTAATATGTCTAATGTGGATAAAGGGCTCCCTGGCAGGGATGCATTTAAATGAAGTCACTAAAAGCAACATGCAGTAATTTCTAGAAGGTTGTACCATGGCTGACAATAGCAAACCGAAGCAGCCCATGGATGGGATAAGGTGTGGAAGGAGAAAAATCAAATTTGTTTGAACATTCTAATGATAAATTAGATTAATTTGAGAGATAAATGATTAATTTGAGAGAAGACACCTGGGGCACAGGACACACAAGTCAGGGGCCACCCAGGGCACAGGACACTCGGGGCATGGGACAGCAGGGGCAAAAGATGCACATGGCATAGGACATTCGGGGCACAGGACACCGGGGACAGGGAACACCGAGAACAGAGGACACCGGGGGCGGGCCGCCCTGCGGAGCCGCCCCGAGAGGCGGGCGCGGACCGGACGGGGTAAGGAAGGGGCG
>VWYI01018058.1:90472-119775 GCA_013399455.1 Anthoscopus minutus
GTGTCCCCTCATGTCCCCTGTGGGAACAAAGGTGTCCCCTCACGGCAGAATGGAGTCAGTGTGTCCCCTCATGTCCCCTCTGGGAACAGAGGTGTCCCCTCACGGCAGAATGGAGTCAGGGTGTCCCCTCATGTCCCCTATGGGAACAGGGGTGTCCCCTCACGGCAGAATGGGGTCAGGGTGTGCCCTGATGACCCGTGCCCGAGGCGGAGGTGCCGCGCTGCCCCTCATCCGAGGGAATCCGCTCTGTAATTCCTGTCCTTCGTTGTCCCTCAGCTCTCGGGGCGATGTGGAGCCCGGCCCCGCTGTGCGCCCTGGGCCGCCGGCGCCCCGGCCCCTCGGCGCCGCTGCAGCCCCTGACCCGCCTGCTCCAGGGGGAATATCAGGAGAAAAACCCTATTCACCTGCTCCAGAGGGAATATCGGCAGAAAAACTCCATTCACCTGTTCCAGAGGGAAGAATATCGGGAGCTGCGGCTGCCGGGGCAGGGCTGGGGAAGGCAGCTGCCTCCCCGCCGCTTTGTCAGTAGTAAACCCAAATCCAGGCGGCATCCCAAAACATTCCCGGTCCTGGATGGATGTGTCCCCGCCGTGTACCGACATGTGTTTGAAGAGAATCTGAGGAACAGCGAGGCTGTGATTAAAAGGTAATAAACCGGTTTTGCGGGGTTTTTAAAGGGGGGCTATTTGTTACATGGTGTGAGAGTCACTTATGGGCACTTTAGGGGCTGCTGACACATTTGCTCCATGGAACAGTGTAGCTGCCCAATTCTTGGAAGTGTCCAAGGCCAGGCTGACAGGGCTTGGGACAACTTGGTGTCCCTGCCTGTGGCAGAGGGTGGCACTGGATGAGCTTTGGGGTCCCTTCCAACACAAACCAGTCTATGAAATGTTGACTGAAACACCCAAATCGAGGTGCAAACGATTTAAAACAGTGCCGTGTGTTGCTTTGCATGTATTGCCAAGAAATACTTTTTACAGACCTTTGTAGCATTTTCTTCATGTTGCATTTTGAATGCAAGGACTTAAATGGTGACTCACTCACTTCTGATGGAGTAGGGGATGGTTGCTGCAATCCATCATGATTTACGGATAAAACGACAAAATGTGTTTTATGTGTTTGTCCTGAAAGATCAGATGGCAAAATGGCAAAGGCCTTTGTTCAGGGGAGTGATCCTCGAGCTGGAAGCAAAGCTTTGGAATACACACTGTGCCCTCCTGTGGTGGCATTGAAGACATGATTAAAATCCTTTTCCTTCAAAGTTTTCCCAGCCACTTTTTCGTGGTGTGCAGGGAGCAACACTCAGATCACAGAGGCACACACAAGGTGCTGTGTGAGTGTTCGTGTCAAACAACACCTGCAGTTAAAGGTGATGCTTCTGGGGGAAAAATGTGTTTGAAATAAAGGAAGAACTTGGTTTATTTAAGACCAAAGTTGAGATACCACATTTGTTTACAGTTTATTCCGTTTTTTACCTATATGGTGCTGCTCTGACAAAAACATTGGGTGATCACTTCCTCCTTGTGACACTGCAGTGTTCCCTGCTTTTAGTATATCTTCCCAATTTGGTAATTTGATCTACTTCCCAGTTACTGATTTTTGTCAAATAAATTTGCTGCAGGAGCTGACAGAGGAAGCTCTTGGCTGGATTATTCCCAAAAGTAGATGGAACATGGGGATTCATGCTGAATTAGGACAGGCACATCATGCTAGCTTCTTTATTATATGTTACTGGCTTTATTAAACAGTGTTTGGATAACAAAAGTGAAAGTTTGCTTTAAATAATAGACATTTGCTTTTTATTACACCGTGGAAAAACAATAATCTGGAAATGTGAATTTATCTTCATTTTCACACACCATTTGTGTGAAAACTGCGATATATTTAAGCTCAGTCTGTGAAAGGGTAGCTTGTAAGGAATATGGTTTGGGTCAGGAGGGCCCTCAAAGCCCACCCAGAGCCACCCCTGCCATGGCAGGGACCCCTCCCACTGTCCCAGCTGCTCCAGCCTGGCCTTGGGCACTGCCAGGGATCCAGGGGCAGCCCCAGCTGCTCTGGGAATTCCATCTCAGCCCCTGCCCACCCTGCCAGGGAACAATTCCTGCCCAAGATCCCATCCAGCCCTGCCCTCTGGCACTGGCAGCCATTCCCTGTGTCCTGTCCCTCCATCCCTTGTCCCCAGCCCCTCTCCAGCTCTCCTGGAGCCCCTTCAGGCCCTGCCAGGGGCTCTGAGCTCTCCCTGGAGCTTCTCCTGTCCAGGGGAGCACCCCCAGCTCTCCCAGCCTGGCTCCAGAGGGGCTCCAGCCCTGGAGCAGCTCCGGGGCTCCTCTGGACAGGGCAGGATGAGCTTCTCATCCACCAACACCCCAAATCCTCCCAGGCCTCCTCTCCATCCCTTCTCCCACTGCCTGTGTTTGTCCTTGGGATTTTCCCGGCCCAGGGGCAGGACCTGCACTTGGCCGTGTTGAACTCCTGAGGTTCCTCCAGCCCCACCTCTCCAGCTGTCGTGTCCCTCTGGAAGCCATCCCTCCCCTCCAGCGTGTGACCTCAGCCCACGGCTTTGTTCCCATGCACCAAAACTCTGTTGGCTTTTTTTTTTTTTCGATCAGGTACTCGGAATTGCTGGAGAGGGTGAAGAAAGGAGGGGGAGAAAATGCCATCCTGCGGCACACGCAGCGCAACCAGAAGCTGTTCGTGCGGGAGCGCCTGAGGCTGCTCCTGGACCACGCGGATTTCCTGGAGCTGTCCCCGCTGGCAGGGCTGGACATGCCCTACGGGGATGTGCCTGCTGCCGGCTGCCTCACGGGTAATGCCTGCCGATGGAATGCTGGGGGCGCTGGGAAAGGGCAACGGCAGGGAAAAGGACGCGTGGAATTAAAGTTCGTGGGGTGTTTCAGTGTCTGAAGGGCTTGCCTGGAGGAAAAGTGGCCGCTGGTTTTATCCAGTTCTCACTCCCAGCAGGGAAGGGTTCAGCCACTGCTTTATTACTGTAATGGGAAATCTGGGAGAAACCTTTGAAAAACGTGGTTTTTAATTTCTTCTAGATTTAGTGATTCTAATTAGCAGTTACTAATTTTTGTCTCAAAAAATGTAGGGTGATGTGTTAAATCAGCTGTCGCGTCTTAAAGGGGAGGGGATGAAGTTACTGAGACAAACAGGAGCTGTGACATAAATTTTGAAGTGTTTTTCAAATCATAGACAATTGAATTTTCGGTGCAAACATTGTCTCTAAACTGGAACAGCTCTTCAAAATGAAATTTCATTGAAATTCAATTTCATTCCTTTTCATTCAATATCAGTGAAATTGCATTTTGAAGAGTGGTTCTACTTTAAAAAGTAACTAGCAGAACAGTAGTAGAACCCTTTTTAAAATCACAGATTGCTATATTTTTTAATTTTATAGGGGTAATCTTTAATTGCCTTCCCTTTTATCTCAAGGGTTGGGAGTCAGTGCATTTTTCTGTTACACTGTCGCCAGAAATAAGTAAATTTATTTGAGGTTCTGTCATTTAGATTAATTCTTTAATACTGTCATTCCAGAGAAGAGAATAGATTTCTTCTCTGTGTGGTATTTTCAAGTTAATTTGGAGCTTCTTGATGTATCATTACTGAAGAAAAACCTCCTGAAAAAGTTTTTCCCCCTTGCTTTTCCTGTTGCTTTAGAGAGTCCTGATAAATATCTTTGGCACTGCTTGCAGGAATTGGCAGAATCTGTGGGGTCTGGTGTGTCTTCATTGCAAGTGATGCCACTGTGAAAGGAGGAACAATTTACCCAATTGGAGTGAAAAAACAATTGAGAGCCCAGGAAATTGCCATGGAGAACAGGCTGCTGTCTGTGCACCTCGTGGACAGTGGGGGAGCCTTCCTACCCCTGCAGGTACTGCTGGCACCTCTGCAGAGCAAAAAATATCAGCATTTATTCCATCACTTTGGCTAACCTTGCAGCTCCCACCTAATCTGAGGTTAGAAACTCCAGTGAGTGTGCTGGACTGCTTTTGTGTTCAGTAAATGAGTACATAGTGGGAGGAGTCTGTTTTCACTGCAGAACCTCTGGAGTGTTCTGTATTTTATTGTCCTGTTTGTGCCAGTGATGCACTAAGCTCTGTGGCCTTTGAAAGTGGAGTTTCTGCAATTCTGACTGCAAAATAAGAATTTGAACAGGTTGTTTTGTGAAATGAAGAGGTCATCCTCTCATAGAGACTGTAGTTCTCTCTTCACACTGAGGGCAAGCACACAGGGAAATTTTTTGCCTGGAATTGTATCCAAAACTAAGTAAAAAAGGAAACTGCTGAAGGCATTTGACAGATGAAGTAGAACAACCACCCTTCCCTTCTCCCCATTTACAGTCAGTTTGTGTAGAATATATTGATTTCAGAAAAAAAATCACAAAGCTTAACCTGTGCTTTCAAAGCAAATGGGTATTTTTGTGGGGATTTGACAATGTATAAAGGAATAAATACCACAATGAATGCTGTATATGAAAGGTATAGGAGTGATTATTGATGGGGACCTTCCCAGTGTCAGTTTTGGTGTGTTTGGGAATGACTGGGGTGAAGAGGAAGCATCAACTTTTGCAGTTAATACTAAAAATCCCTTTTCCTTTGCCCTGTCCCTCAGTCAGAGCTGTTTCCTGACAAGCTGCACGGTGGCAGGATTTTCTACAACGAGGCAATCATGTCTGCCATGGGAATCCCTCAGGTACAGCAGCATGGGGAGGGCAAGGGCGTGCAGGAAAGGTGTAAATGTGTGGTCAGTTTTGTAAATGTGTGGTCAGTTTTGTTCTCTCTCTGCTTCGTTCTCCAAGCTGTGATTTAGCACTTTCTGCATTTCTGAAAGGACTTTGGGCTCAGCTTTGCCTTTCCCATCCCCTCTCCAGCACTGCTGTGTCTGTGTCCCCTCAGGTGGCCGTGGTGTGTGGCTCCTGTGTGGCTGGAGGTGCCTACGTGCCCACCATGGCTGAGGAATCCGTGATCATTGATAAAATTGGGACACTGTTCCTTGCTGGGCCACCCCTGGTGAAAGCTGCCACGGGAGAAGATGTCTCTCCTGAGGACCTTGGAGGAGCCAGGCTTCACTCACAGTATGTGGAGTGTTCTCCAAAGGAGGGAATTCAGCATGCTCAGCTTGAAGGGAATGTGGCACTGGCATTTCAGAGCAGGGCTGAGAGTGGAGCTGTGGTTACACTGGTTTGCCTGCTTAGATTCAGGGCTTTGGGTTAAGTCAGCCAAATGGAAGTAAAATCAAGTTATTTATGGGGTGAGGCAGGGTCTGGACAGGTTGGATTTGGATCTCTGTTGTTCCACATACTTCTTGAACAACTTCAGGCAGGTAATTTCCTCTGAGCCTCACAGGGAGCAGCTACAGAAGAGGGATGCTCTCTCCTCCTTTCCAAGTGTTTTCCAGAATACCCATATTTAACCCAATTATGCTACATGGAATATATTCCTGTCTTTATATCTTGGCTGCAACCACTTATTTTGAAATAATTCCTGATGTTTTCTGTCTTATTTTCCCTTTCTGATATTGTCTGCAACAACAGCATCACAAAATAAAATCCAAGGTCCTTCTTGAATCCAGATAAACACAGAAGTCAGGGGGAAGAGCAACTCCTCAGTGTGAATTTAATTTGGGATTAGACTGCACAGAAATTCCACTGAGTGACCTCTTTCAGCTCATTCATACAGAACCAAACCACACAGTATTTCCACAGGGCATTTGGAGAGTCTCAGCTTTTTTCCTAGGGTCTGGATTTTCCCTCAGAACTCAGAACTCATTAATTCAATGCTAATTAATGTCTCTCTCCCCTAGAGTCAGTGGCTGCAGTGACCATTTTGCACGCTCAGAAGAGGAGGCCTATGAGTGCATTCGCAATGTTGTCTCCACCTTAAACTGTGAGCCAGTGCCAGAGGAGGACAGGGAGGCTGAGAGTCCCTTGTACAGCCCTGAGGAGCTCCTGGGCCTGGCACCACGGGCTTACAGCTGCACTCTTCCTGTCAGACTGGTAAGGGAACAGGGATTTCATTCCTGCATCCTTCTTTGCTCTGCTCTGTCCCACAGCTCCACGTGTTACTCTGAATTATTACCTCGTCTGTTGCCTGCCTGTCTTAAGCCTGAAACAGAGCAGGATGCCAACAGTTTTGTGGGGTTATAGAAAATATTTATCCTGAAATCCTGCTGTAGATAGAATAATGCCAGACTGTGCCAGTGCTGCCCAGCTGTTTCCATGTACTGTTGGGATGATTTCTTTATGCCTTGCCCTGTGTTGGCTGCCTTGAGAACATACACCACTTTAATGTCTGTGTTTCCCTTCCCCTGCCTTTTTGTTTCTTTCCCCCCACGCATTCAAGATGATGTAAAAGAAATGGTGAAATTACTGACTGAAAAACAACAGAGCTCAAATCAAACTTGTTAAGAGGTTGGGACAGACACTAAAGCCTAAGCAGAGACATGCAGAGCTGCCCATGCAGTTTTCATTGTGTTCTACATGAGATTTCATCTCCATGGAAGTGAATCCAGTATCTTTCCCTGTGGTAGATCCCTGCACTTGAGGGAATTGACTGTAGAAAGCTTTGAAGGCAGCTTTTAAGCATGTTGGAAAAAATCATGAGCCATATGAACCGAGCATTTCTCATGCACAAAATCTGAAACTGCACACCCTGGGGTTTGGTTTTTGCTTTTTTATTTTTTTATGCACAGGAACAACTGGGCTTTGTAAAACTAAAATAATTTTTGGAGTTAGCCTTTGTCTTAAAATACACAGTTGGTAATTAAACACAAATTGGATGGTTTGTGCATATTGAGCAAGTCACCCAAAGACCTTTTGTGTTCATCTTGCATCGCTTGGGTCTGCTGCTATTTTAAACAGAGCATTTCTTTTAGCAGAACTCTGCCATTTTCACTTCAATTTCTCTGGTAAAGTGAAGTCTGTATATTTATTTGCAGATCCTGAGCCGGCTGGTGGATGGAAGCAGATTCCAGGAATTCAAGGCTACTTATGGAACAACATTAGTGACAGGATTTGGCCACGTGGAAGGGTATGGCTGGAAACATTCCCCATCCAAATGGATGGACACACATTTCTCAACAGCTTTTGTGTCCTCAGCAGCTTCCACTCCACTCCAGTCATTTCTAGGGTTCAAAAGGGAGAATCATGGAATTGCTGAGGTTGGGAAAAACCTCTCAGATCATGAAGTCCAACTGTCCATGTTTGTTCTGTAGGCACTTGGTGGGGATAGTGGCCAACAATGGGGAGCTGGCTCATGATGCTGCTCTCAAGGGCAGCCACTTTGTCCAGCTCTGTGGCCAGAGGGGAATTCCCATCCTCTTCCTCCAAAACACTGCTCCACAGCCAGCAGGGCCTGCAAGCATCTCACAGGTATGGCATGTTTGCTTCAATGTATTTCAAACAACTTCTAGTTCTTGTTGTGCCTAAAGTTACATTTTCAGAATTATTAACTGTTAGGAGAACTGTTTTTTCAACTACTCTTGATGAAGATTCATAATTAATTTTCTAATGGCAAAATTTAAGAACATTCTCACTTGAATTTTAAGCAGGCTTGAATGCTGATATAAAATGAATCTATTCACTCAGCAAGGCAGGCTGGAAAGTTTGGGATTTTCAATGTTTTTGACATTGAAATACAGTTTATTGATTAGTCTGCTAACTCTGCACTCCAGAAAATCAGCTGTTGCTCTTATTAAACTGAAGGCATTAAAGCCTAGTAGGATTTGTCCTGGGCTAAGGAAAGTAAAACCTCCATTAAGCCCCAGATCTGGTTCTGCAGAATTGCAAATAAATAAATAAATAAATGATTTACCAATACAGGTTTGTTGGGAGTGGAGAGAATCTAGAATAAAGTCCTGAAGGATCTAAAATATCTATTTTTATTGCAGGCAGAGGCTCATTCCAACAGGCTGAAGGCCCAGGCCTCCATGATGGCTGCAGTTGCCTGTGCTGCTGTTCCCAAAATAACCATTGTCACTGGAGGCTGTTTTGGAAGTGACAGCTACGCCATGGTATGGGTGGCACCAGCCCAGGGCTTGGGGACACACGTGTGACACTGCTCAAGTGTCACTGCATTTCTACAGCACAGCTGGGGAACTCCAGCTCTGAACTCAAGTTTAAGTAAGAAATGCAACACAACGTGATTGGTGAAAAGTAAACATGGAAGGGCTTGGAATTCAAAATGAAAGATTAAAATAGAAATATTGAAGGCAGTGGGGAGGTGGTGGTTCCTAGCACAGGGTGTCTGTCCTCAGACAAATCCACCTGTGTTCCTTTCTGCCTTGCCCTTGGGTGTTTTCATCCCACTGACCCCTTTTTATGATTCATCTCAGTGGGTTTGTCCTGTTCTTTGGGTTTTTTTTCCTTGTAGTGTGGGAGATCATTCAGTCCAAACTTTTTGTTCCTGTGGCCCAATGCAAGAGTTGGTCTTGTGGATTCTAGACATTTCCCCACAGTTCCACCAGCTGGGGACTGCACAGGAGAGGAACTGCAGCTAAAACAGCTGAAGGCAAAGTAAGGACTTTCAATATATAATATACCTATATATTATATAATATATACAATAAATATATGTTATATAATTTACACATATATTATATAACATATAATAAATATATGTTTATATAAAATATATTTATTTTATTTAGAAATTTTATATAATACACACATATATAATATATAATAAAGAAATATTTATATATTTATTTTATTTATGAAATTTATATATTTTATTGTATTATGAAATAGAATAGATTTATTTCTATATACAGTAATTATATTGAAATAAATACAATATAGATTATATTTATATATATAATTCACTCAATATACAATATATAATATACCTTACAGGGATTTCATTGTTAAATTACCTACTTTTGTTCATCTTACAGAGCAACACATCCCAACTAATGAAACAAACATGGATCTAGTGAAAAAGTATTTTAAATTGCCATGTAATTCTATGTCTTTCTGTTAGGGTCTTCTCATTACTGCAGGAAGGTCAGCTTTGTTATTTGTGGTTTCTGATTGATTTTAACAGCAGTGCTGCCCATTCTCTTCAGCTGCATGGATTTGTCTGTTCCATCTGTAATTTTTTTTCACTGCTCTGCTGTTTTTATTGTGCTTTTAAGCCTGTTGAATTCTCTGCCCTCTCCAGGCTAGAGGAGGAAAGCAGTGCCTTTTACTCCTCTTCCAGGCTCTGGGATGATGGGATCATTCTACCTCAGGACACCAGGAAGGTGAGTTTTCCCTTCAGGCCACCTTATTCTTACAGTGGATGAATGTGGTACCCAGGGTTGGCAAAGCACTGGTTCCACACCTGGGGCTCCCACTGCTCACTCCATGGAATTTCTATCTGTAATTCTCATCCTGTCTCTTCCCCAAAGAAGAAACTTTTTTTTTTTTAATCAAAAGAGTTTTTCTTGAATTCTGGCTACCTGACCACAGGTACTTCCTCACTGAGCCTCTCTTTTGACTTTACCATAATTTGAATCTGCATCTGAATGCGTTTGAGGCATATAATTACCCATCTCCTCACTCTTTGAAGTTCAGGCTTCTCAGAATTCCTTTTGTTTCCATTTTATCCTGGGATGTTGCTTTTTGCAATTTTCTCTTCCTGCTTTAAATTTGCTGTGTACATTTGAGATGCTCCCCTGCCTTTTTATTGATTTGAAACTGGCAGACATTCCTCCTGCCATTTGGTTCTTTCTCAAAGCTGCAGCCTTTGTTCTTTTATTTTGCCTTGTTAGATTGTTTATTAGCAATAAAAATCTTCTCTGCATTTCTGAAGTTTGTTTACTTGAAGATCTCAATCTGTCCTGGTTTCAGCTGGGGTTAAATCACAACACAACCCTTCTAAATATGGTACATGTATTTATGGAACTATGTGGATGGTAAATATTTTCATGGAGTTTATGGGAACTTTGATAATGGGATAGTATCAAGAAGTGTTTTTAGTCATAGAGCCCTGAAATTTCCACTTTATGAGCTACACATTAAAATAAGTGAGAGCTGAACTGTTCATTTTACCGTGTTCAGTGTTTCACAAAAAGAAGGAACAAATTAGTAAGTACAGAACTAACGAATTTTGCTGTTTTTTTTTGTTTGAGGCTCATTGTTTATATTGTTTTTTATTTTTAATTAGGTGATTGCCCAGTGCTTGGAGATCATGAAACAGAAGAAGTCCCAGGCTGTATTTTCCCATCCCCATCCCATCATCAGGATGTAACTTCAGCCCTCTCGAACAGAACTCTGAGTATAAAGATTTTCTAATTCTTTGATACCATTAATAAAAATGTTGAACGATTGAAGACAAACAAGAATGCCAGATTTTAAATCTGCTGGCAGAAAGTTTTTATTTTCAACAATAGCCTCTTTTAACATCAGCTGAAAGTTAATTTTGGGAGAAGGAAGGATTAAGCTGAACATCTGTAGCACTCTAAGGAAGCAAAGTCAGCCCATGGGGTAACAATTGCTTGATCTCTTCATGTCCATGGTTTAACATGAAATCCAGAAATCAAGGAACTGCACTTGGACAAAAGAAAGGGAAAAGAGCAAACACACAAGGGAAGGTGTGCAGTTTGCAGCCTGGGTGAAGAAAAAACTCTACCTGCCACCCTCTTGGGATTCCCAAAGCAGCTGTGGAAAGGCTCCACCCGGATTGCTCTGAGGATACCACAGCGAAGATCAGGATGATGTTTAAATCCAAAATCCTCCAGTACAGGCTAAACATTCCCAACCATGTAACAGAGCACAGCCTGTTGTACACTGTGTTACCACACACAAAAGTGTTGAGGTTACTCTCTGCTCTTTCAGCTTCTTTCACTCTGCTGCACCTACAAAGTTTAAGTTTGCATAAACAAAACCCAGACTTGTGGTTTAACTGGAAAAGATACCAAAGAGTGCATTTAAAAAATACCTGATTAACCATTTGGAAGAATCATTGACAAGACTGAACTGCTTGATCTGAGTTAAGCAGCCCCACAAATTCAAAGGGCTGTGGAAGGAGTTTGGATCACCTGTAAACGGAGACTGCACCTTTTGGGAGCTGCAAGAAGCCCGGGCCAGGTGTTGCTGTCTGTGCTCACGCCCTCTTGAAGAGCCCATGGAATGTCACAGGAATGTTCACCTCCACCTCGGCCCTGGCCACCTCGCTCATGTCTTTGGCGTTGAGGATGAGGAGGAAGGCAGGCTTGGGCCCTGCCCCCGGGCTGATCACGATGCTCAGCACCACCCCTGCAAGGTGAGAACACGATGGGTGTGGCCCAGGTGGGTGTGGGCTGTGTCTGACCCCGGCTGGGCACCAGAAATGCCGGGAGTGTCATCGATGCTGCTGGACATGCAGGGACACAGCACAGGCTGCCTAGGGAAGCTGTGGCTGCCCCAGCCATGGAAGTGTCCAAGGCCAGGTTCAAGGCTTGGAGCAGCCTGGGACAGTGGAAGGTATCCATGCCCATGGCAGAGGGTGGAATGGGATGAGTTTTAAGGTCCCTCCCAACCCAAAAATTTCATTCTTCTAGTTTTAGTTTTTCTGTGTTTCCTCAGAAATTTCCCACCAGTGTTAGCACCTGTCCTGTCTCATCTGGGAGCTGCCAGCAGGTTCTGCCCTGCCCAGCTGTGGCACAGCCCTTCCCAATCCCAATCCCAATGGCACCAACCCCCCAGCATTACCATCATCTTCCTCCAGTGCATCCGGGTGGGAAACGAAGATGGGCTCTGACGGGTACGCATCCGGCTCCTGCCACACCCAGGTCTCCTTGGTTTTAACGTTCAGCTTGCAAAGCTAAAGGTGGGGACAAGGCAAAACCACAGAGCTCAGAAACACTCCTTGTTGTCCCCAAATGGAAGCCATCCCCTGTTGGCTGCTAGTTACCCTGTCTGGGACAAAGTGGTTCAGCCCCAGCCCGTAGGTGTACGTGTACAGCTTCCCACCGTACTTCCTGTAGTTGATCTGCGGGAATTCGAAGGCTGCAAGGATAAATGAGTGTATAAATGCTGAGGGTTAGTGGGACATGGTGTGCAGGCAGCACTTGGCTGCTGTGGGCTGGGGGAGCTGGGGTGTCATTGTACCGTGACGTGGCCCTGAGAAAATCACCTCTGGCTCCAGCCAGATGGTCTCGTCACTGCGCAGCGTCGCTGTGGCTGTGGTGTAGGGCAGGGTGACCAGGTTCTTCCCTGTGTCAGCCTGTGACAAAGAGAAATAAATGCCCAAGAGATTGGAGAAGAGTTTCAGTTTGTTTGCACAGAGCTGTAGCAAACAGCACTGAGCAGGGACGGCAGCAACGCGCGGCAGAGCCTCGGCAGGAGGCGACTGCTGCCGTGTGCTTGGCAGGGCTGCAAGAACTGTCCTGTTCCTCAGCCTAAACACAACTGCCCTCCCTCCTGAAGGCATTCAGAGGTTTCATTAAGCACTGCCACGTGGGCTTGCACTTCTCACTTGATCCACAGCCCAGTGAGCTCCGTGAGAGGCTCGGCTGACCGGCATCCCCTGCAGCCCTCGGCCCACGCGCCAGCCACCACGAGCAGGGTCATGGAAAGGAACCCAGCAGGGTCATGGAAAGGAACCCAGCCAGAGAGCCAGAGAGCTCTGTCTGTGCCAGGCTGGCAGTTCCAGGAACCTCACACGGAGGGGCTGGAGGATTTAACCACATGTGCTTGGGCTGTGGCTGCTCCCTTCTGTGCTGTGAGCAGATCCAGGATTAACTGCTGCCCACAGGCTCTGCCATGAATGGCAACATACAGACTGATCAAAGAGTTTGGGTTGGAAAGGACCTTAAAGCTCATCTCATTTTCCTCACCACGGGCAGGGACACCTTCCACTAGACCAGTTGCTCAGAGCTCCATCCAGCCCTACCTTGGACACTTCCACGGATGGAGCAGCCACAACCTGTCTTGGCAACCACATAAATAAACTAGAAAAACATTGACCAGCTAACAAAAACACAAAGTTTCTCTGAAGACCCACAATTCAAGTTTTCCTTCCTGATGAAAAGGTTGAATTTGAAGTGAGTGGGCAGGAGCCCTGGCAGGGAGGGGGGCAGACTGCAGTACCTTGTCAATGTTCAGGGGCAGGACGTATCTGCGGGCCTCGGGCTGCGGTGCCTTCTCCGCCTGCCGCTTCACCTCGTCCCAGTTGGCCCGGAGGTTGGCCAGGTACAGGTAGTTGTAAACAAACTCAAACCTGCACCAAACAGCACCACAGAGAGAAACACAGCTGGGCTTTGCAAATGTGGGGGAAGTGTAGGTGTTTTTTGCCTAAAATTCATAGCAGCATAGAATGGTTTGGCTTGGGAGGGGCCTTAATGTTTATCTCGTCCCAGTGGAAGGGACACCTTCCACTCCTTTCAGGCTGCTCCAAGCCCTGTCCAGCCTGGCCTTGGACACTGCCAGGGATGGGGCAAAACAATGACAGGAGCTGAGCTGTGTGTGCACCACAGCCCCTGTCAGGAAAACCCAGCAGCTGCTGGTGTTCAACACAAGCACGGGAAGGGACTTGGATCTTGGGAAAAAGATGAGTTTTATGGTCCCTTCCAACCCAAAGCAGTCTGGAATTCTATGATTCTATGCCAGGATCAGCTCAGCTCAGTGTGTCCCGGGTGTGCAGCCAACACAGGGTTGGGCTTCATCATTTCAGTGCCACATTTCTGTGTTTACATGAAAAGCAGCATTCAAGGCTCAGGCACACCCTGCTCATTGCAGCCCCAGGAGCCAGAATAGCATCAACCCTTCAGCAGTCACTAACATTTCTTAAAGATAAAAGTAAATAAAAGATAAAAATATTTTTTTCCTGGAAAATGAGCATCAAGCAGGCTCCCTGCACCTCTGGAGAGCTCAATGCTGTATAGTCTACATGTCACCACGTGTTAAATGTTAAATGGGTTGGTGGAAGTGCCAGAGGCCCCTGCAGGGATGTGCCAGGGTGCAAGGGGCAGTTGTGGTGGCCAGGGAGCCTCGGCCTCACCCCTTCCAGGTGCACAGGTCCACGATCAGGAACCCGTTGTCCTCGTAGGTGTTGATGTGGTGGAAGAGGTTGAAGGCCGAGGTGCGGTACTTGAGGTTGAGGAGCCTGCCTTTCTTCTTCTCTGCCACGTGAAGCCACACCTGGAAACCACACAAGGCTCAGGGTGAAGCCAATGGATCTCCCAAGCCAGGTCTGGCTGCCCAGTCCAGCCCAGTTTGGGATGGCCCTGTCCTTACCCCCATGGTCTCGTTGGACTCGAAGCAGTCCATGTAGTTTGCTCCCCAAAGGCTCCAGGAGGAGAGGAACTTGAGGAGGTTGATTTTCACTGGTGTCTCCACAAACACAATGTAGTTTGGAGTCAGCCCAAAGCTGTTGGGAAAGGCAGGGGAGCACATCAGGCTCACTGGGGTCAGTTTGGGTAAAAACCATGGAGTTGCTCATCTTAGACACATGAATAATCACTCAAAATGCCCCTGATTTTGGTTAATCACCTAATTTTCATTGCTGATTACGTGTGAGAACCAGTCCCTGGTTCCTGCTGACCCCATGGAATGTTACCTGTGGACATAGGAGGGCTTAAACCTGTCACTGCAGGGGAACTGCACCACCACCTCCGACTTGTTCATGGGGTCTTCCTTGTCTGGAATGGCACATGAGAGGTTATGGAGGTCTCACCCACATTTGGTCTGTACTTAGAGCATCTATCCAGCAAATTTCTGCCTTTAACACAAAATTCATCATTTAGAAGCCACCAGGAAGTGGTTTAAATACAACATTAAAAAAAAAATCTAAAGGAGCTTGAAAAAACATAACTGGATGAGAATATTCATTTCAAGGATAAAGAAAGGATTCATAAGGGAAAAGTTTCCCAGCTGACTCAGAGGTGGCATTGACTGACCTGCCTGCAGAGGAGGAATTCGGATGATGTTGTAGGCCAGGGCAAAGTTTTTCCCAAAGCAATTCCCAATGTTGTAAACGGTGCCATCGTTCTCAATGTGGGGATGAGCCGTTGCCCCGTTGACAGACACGTATTTACAGAGATCCACCTGCAGAACAGCAGGGACACAGTCAGGAGCTTCCCTGGCAGGAGCTCTGCAAGGTGCTGTGAGTCAGCACATCCTTGCTCTGCATCTGGGAAGTTCCTCTCAAAAGTCTGCAATTCAGCTCTGACTTGCAAACTCCAACCCAGACTTGAAGGGGCTGGAGCCCCTCTGCCATGGGAGAGCTGGAGAAGGGGGGACCTTCAGGGCCTAAAGGGGCACCAGGAGAGCTGGAGAGGCACTTGGGACAAGGGATGGAGGGACAGGAGGGCAGAGTTAGATGGAATATTGGGAAGAATATCTGTGAGGGGAGGGCAGGCCCTGGCACAAGGTGCCCAGAGCAGCTGTGGCTGCCCCTGGATCCCAGGCCATGCCCAAGGCCAGGCTGGAGCAGCCTGGGACAAAGAAAGGTGACTCTGGATGGGCTTGAAGATCCCTGCCAACCCAAGCCATTCTGTGACTCCATGATTTGCATTTTAATTTTACTCCTCCACACCTGTATCAGCCCAGGACAAAGACCCACCTGCTTGATGGTCTCCAGGGTGTCTGGGTTAATCCTGGTGATGAAGTTGGTCTCAGTGCAGGCATAGTAATCCTCACCCACAGGGTAGACATTCACCAGGGCGTTATCCGTCACCTCCACACCTTTGAAGTAGGAGAAAAACCTGAGCAGAGAAAACCAACAGGCAGTCAGGGGCTCCTGGGAAGCAGAAACTGCACAGGACATCCCAGCAATGTGTGCAGCAGCCCGAGGTACCTGGAGAAGATGTTCTTGCAGGGGTCTGGGTAGGCGTAGGTGCCAAACTCCGTTATCACGATCCTCTTCTCCGTCATGGCTCGCACGTAGGCGTCGGTGCGGACAAACCTGGGAGAGCCAGAGCAGAAAGTGTTACAGGTGACACCAGGCTGTGTCAGAAACACAAATATTCCTTTGATGGACCTCCTGGGAGCTCTGGGAGCTCTCCACATCCTCACATTGCATCTGGAGCTGGGTTTAGTGATACCACTGCTAGAGCTCTACCAATAACCACATGGACTCAAAATAACCAGTGTGTGCCCCAGGCACAGCCTGCTCCCAGCATTTCAGACAAGCAAGTGCTTCCTTGTTTATTCCTTTTTCTTGGAAAACTGGCACGTACCTTCGGTGGTAGGTGACGTGCCCCTCCTTGAAGTCGAACTTGTGCAGCAGTGCCTGGCCATCAAAGAGGTGGTAGAAGGGCTCTGAGCCCACCTCAAACAAGCCTGGACCACATCTCAGGAGGCTTCCTCGCAGCCAGGTGGGAATCCTGCCTGTGGGAGAGGCAGCGTTGGGATGTGCACAGCAAATCAAACCAAGGAATTTTTATTGTGACAGCAAGAAAATCAAAACTTCAGCACATTTTCTAATTAAACTTAGTGTTGAAACACACACGAGCTCTTTAAGCTCTGATTTCTTCACCTCCACACCTGCTGCAGACCAGGACATTCAGTATTGAAATGTCTAAAGAGTTCCCCAGCCAATCTGACCTTTCTGTAGCCCAAATCACCAGCCCTGTGAGCTCCTCCACATCCAGCCCCATAAAGCCTCTGAGCCCTGGAAGCAGAGCAGGAGGGGAGGCCCCAGACCCACCTGTGACGTGGGCAGTCACTGGGGAGTTCAGCTCCTCCACTGTCTCAAAGAGCTTCTTGTAGCCTCCAGCGGGATGCTCCACCCTGGAAGAGCACAGCTGGTGAGCCTGGAGCAGGGGCACAGCTGGGAGCCCCTCCCAGGCAGGGAAGGATCTCTCTGGACAGAATGATCCATGGCTTGCAAAGAACTCGAGGGAAGGAGAAGCATCTTTCTAGGGGGAAAGGCTCTGAGGCTCCAAACAGCTACTGAGAACTGTCCTGAGCACCAGGAGGGACAGGGACACAGGGGACAGCCCACACTGCAGCCCAACAAACCCAGGATACACAAATCATCAGAAAGCAAAATCCAGCTTCTATCTCCCAGCTCTTGGAAAAGCTTTTTTTTAAGAAAAGAATTATTTGATGGGTTCCAATTTTATCTGCTGCAAAGCCCATGAAGACACACCAGGCACAGATTGGTGAACTCTGCCCAGAGCAGCTGTGGCTGCCCCTGGATCCCTGGCAGTGCCCAAGGCCAGGCTGGACAGGGCTTGGAGCAGCCTGGGATAGTGAAAGGTGTCCCTGCTATGGCAAGGGTGGAACTGGATGAGCTTTAAGATCCTTCCAACCCATTCCAGGATTCCATGATTCTACTCCAGGTTCTGGTCAATCCTCTGGAAACTGGAGGTGAGCCTGTTCCCCCAAACCAGAACCAGACCTTACCATGGGATGTGCCAGCATGGACACATGGAGACCTCCCCACTTCTCCTCCCCTTCAAACCCTGCTGCCCCCAGCAGCCCCAGCCAATGCTCCAGCTGGGATGTGCTCCCACAGAGAGGAGCTTTGGGAATACTCACTGGCTGTACATCCTCCCTGAACCTCCAGAGCCAAGCACAGAGCCAGAGCTGTGCTGGGTATTTATAGGGTGCTGAGCCCTGCCCCGGGCAGCCCCATCCCAAAACAGCCCCCACCAATGAGAGCACCCCGGGAACAGAGCCGGCTTTCAGCACCAAAATCCTCCCTGGGCTTTGGGAGCTTTTGTCCTGCTGTTCACACAAAAAGGGGCTTTCACTGTTTTTCTGAGACCTAAATTCTTCCCAAGCAGAAGTGATTACAAAGAAAAAAGCCCCAGGGAGGAGCGGAGCGCGCTGGAGCCGTGCCGGGAGCTGGCAGCAGCACTCGGCCCCACAGGGACCATCCCAGCTCCTCCAGAGCCTCACCCAGGAGTGACGTGACCCTGGAGGCACTGAGAGGGCAGAAAATGCCAGAGTCAAACATCAAGGAATCCCCTGAGCTGGAAGGACCCACAGGGATCATCGATCCAAGCCCTGGCCCTGCACAGACACCCGACATTCCCACCCTGGCAGCGCTGCCCAAACGCTCCTGGAGCTGCTCTGGCAGCCTCGGGGCTGTGCCCATTCCCTGCGGATCTGGGCAGTGCCAGCAGCCTCTGGGGAAAGAGCCTTTCCCCAAATCCAACCTGAACTCCCCTGGCCCAGCTCCAGCGTTCCCGGGGTGCTGTCCCTGTGGCAGGGAGCAGAGGTTGGAGCTGCAGCCCCTTGAGGTGTCTCCTCAGTCTCCTCCAGACTCATCATCAGGAACCACCTCTAGCAGAGCCAGCATTTATGGAGAGTAAGCAGTGCTGTAAAGAGTCATTTCAAACATTAACAAGACCTGAGTTTCCTGCTGGCTCCTCACAGGCAGAGGATGAAGGTGTTTTGTCACCACCCACACAGATGGAAGCAGCTCCAGGGATCCAAACTGGGGTGAAGGGACAAAAGGAGACATGAAACAGCCCCTGGTCCATTTGCTGCTACAACCAGCACGTGAGGGTTGGCTTCTTTCCCTGGTTTTGTTTGCTTGCTCCCTCTCTCAAGGCAATGTTTCCACTAGGACAAGGGTTCATTCAAGGCTTCTCACAGAAAAACCACAATACTTCACTGAGGTGTTGATTGAGGCCTCCCATTAACCCTTTCTATTGAAGAACCATAATTATAATTTCTCTATTTATTCCCATTTTGGTTAAGTTCTGTCAAAACTTTAGAAGGAAACATAAAATAACCTGGATCAACAACTGGGAATAATGAGGGCAAGGCCTTTGAAAGCCAAATCCTGGGAAATGTGAGCTTCTCACCTAATAAGTTACTTAACTGGAACACTACATAAACAAAGCCCTTATGCAACATGGAATGGGGTAGGAAGCATTGGAAGCAAGTTCAGGCAGCTGCTGAGTACTGGAATTGGTTACAGAGGTTCCAGGGCAGGAACAGCTGCCCCCTGCCCTGAAAGCACAAAGTTACCCACAAGACATAAAGGCATCATCATTAATACAGAGTAAAATGAGGCTAATTTGGGTTTCTCATCTACAGAATCTCTTCGAAAGAAGGAGAAAAATGTTATTTTTTTGGAGAGGACTGACAGGCCCAGGGTCACAGATGTACCAAGGAATTCCTGGCTGAGAGGGTGGGCAGGGGCTGGGATGGAATTCCCAGAGCAGCTGGGGCTGCCCCTGGATCCCTGGCAGTGCCCAGGGCTAGGGTGGAGCAGCGGGAGCTGTCCCTGCCATGGCAGGGGTGGCTCTGGGTGGGATTTAAGGTCCCTCCCAACCCAAATCAGTCAGGGATCTCAGAGCCAAGCAGTAGATTAATTATTATTAATTATGCTTTCCCAAAAATATTCCCGCAGATTTATATTCCCGTGGGAGAACCTTTATCTTATCATAATTAATAAGCAAATCCTTAACTCTGGAAAAAATAGGGAAAATGAGTGTATTCTGTTCTCACTTCATGGATCATCCACCACTCCCTATTTTGAGAATCACACCAACAGACCCAAAAAGAATTTACCATGAAAACGTCAGAAATACACTTCAAGTCTTTTAATATAAATAAATATCAAAAAGCTGATGAGGGTTTTACAGGTGATGTGAACAGAAGCATTTATGGAGTGAGACAATCATTTATTTATGGTGAACTGGCTCTCCTGGTCCTGAACTCATAGAAGCTCCTTTGTTTAAGACAAACATTTTGAGAACAGCAAAGGCACTTAGTCACAACACACACACATATATGTAAAAACTACATTAAATGGCACAATTCCTGACCAGACATTTAAAGGTTATAACAATAGGGCAGGGCCTTACTTTCCTGTAAAAAACCATATATAATTTTTTGGTTGACAACAGCTTAATGTGTATTTTCACATTTTCCTACTCCAATATATTGTAATAATTTGTAAACAGATAAATATTTTTCTTTTAGCAGTTATTCCAAAGTATCTGCACAAAAAAAAAGCTATTTTGGCACCTTCCAGCACAGCGTCCATGTAAACATTTCCTCCTTCTGCAGCACAGCCACCACCAGGCTCCTGCAGCAACTCCTTTGGTGAATCCCTCAGACTTCCAGCAGGGAGAAATGGCTCAGGTGTGGTGAAATCAATACCTGAGGCTGCGAAATTTGGGTTTCCTGAGGCTCAGCATGGGCTGTTTGATGGTGGGTTTGTTCTCCAGGAGCAGCGCTTCCGACTCGGTCGCTGGGAACCTGCTCCTGTAGATCTGGGGATATTCCTTCTGGAACTGCAGCACACACAGGCACCAATGACAACATCCCAGACCCCACAGAAAACTCCAGCTGGGCCAGCAGAGCTGCCTTCCCAGGAATTCCTTGGATAAATGTGTTTTACCCAACAGGGAGCCAAGATGCAGCCTGTTTGGGAAGGGTTCTCCCAGGAAAGCTCACCACTGATTCCATGAAAATGAAAATCCCTGGAATCAGAGCTGTGATTTGGACTTTTTGCCTGTTTCCCATGCAAGGCCTCAAGAAGGGATGGAAAACTGTAAATACATCTGAACATGAACCAGACCGTTCCACTGATGGATTCAAACCACCTGTGTAACTTCTGGCATTGACACAATTGGGACTTTAGCCTCTAGAAAGTGCCATGAATTTGGCTCTTCCCAAGAATTCCCAACATTTCCCATCAAGAAGAATGTGTCCAGCAGGCCCAGGGCAGTGTCCATCCCTGTGCTGGCACTGCTGAGGCACCTCCAGTCCTGGGATCATTTTTGGGCCCCCATTTCCTTCCTCCCCTTTCCCCTGCTGCTGTGAAATCATTTCTTAATCAATTATAATTAACCATTCTTCTTTACATTCAGTTTTGATGGTCTGGAACCAAACCAGGCTCACTTTTGGAGGCTCAGAAAGTTTCCACACCACACATGGAAGTCAGAGCTGCAGGAGGGGCACCAAAGCCAAGTGTGGCTGCCCCAGAAAGCTGCTTGTTCAAATGGGAGTCACAAGACTTGCTTAGGAGATTCCAGGACAAGTACAAAACTATTCCATTGGGCAGAAAGACTTGCCAAAGGAAAGAAAAAACCCTCCAGGATTAAATCCTGCCAGAACTGCTGTGTTTTTAGCCTTACTATTAGGCAAGTTGTTGGTAGGCCAGAGAAGTGCAAGATAATCTTAAGCACTGTAAATGTTACAAAACACAAAGCCAAGGCCACCAAAAGAATGTTTCAGGATTCTCAACAGAGAGAGTTTGGTCTCTTAAAGACAAAAATTCTTGCATTTAACACCTACTGAATTTAACCCCACCTATAGCATGTTAATGGTGACTTGGATGGCCAGTGCAGCACAGGAATCCAGGCTGCAATTCCACCAGGAATCCCTGAATGGAGAGCAGGAGCTCCAGCAGAATCATTTGCTACTGGTTTTACACCAGTTTGAACAACACTGCTGCCGGTCAAAGGCTGGATTTTTATAGAGTGGTTTGGATTGGAAGGGACCTTAAATCCCACCCAGAGCCGCCCCTGCCAGGGCAGGGACCCCTCCCTCTGTCCCAGGCTGCTCCAAACCAATCCAGCCTGGCCTTGGGCACTGCCAGGGATCCAGGGGCAGCCACAGCAAATCTGGGAATTCATCCCAGCCAGGAATTCCTGCCCAAGATCCCATCTAAATCTACTTTTTCCAGCTTACAGCCATTCCCTGTGTCCTGTCCCCCCATCCCTTGTCCCCAGCCCCTCTCCAGCTCTCCTGGAGCCCCTTCAGGCCCTGCCAGGGGCTCTGAGCTCTCCCTGCAGCTTCTCCTGTCCAGGGGAGCACCCCCAGCTCTCCCAGCCTGGCTCCATAGAATGCAGCATTAAAAACCATCTCTAAAATCCCAAGCAGAGCACATGAAGCACTCAAAAGCTCTTCAGCACAAACCTTTCTCAGCACATTCTGCTCCTCTCCTGCCCCAGCCTCTGGTGCCTGAGCCCTTCCCTCACAAAGGCACTGCAGAAGCAGATGAAATAAACTCACCTGTTTCAGTTTTTTCTTTTTCTCCTTCACAGAGAGGTTTTTATCCTTGATGATGTTCTCCAGGAGCTCTGCCACTGCAGCCTGTGAGGTGGAGACCTTTTGTTCTTCAAACTCCTGAGGAGTGATTTGTTTGCAGTAGGAATATGTTGGCAAGATGGCACAAATTTCTTCTTTTTCCTGTTTGCACTGAAAGAAAAAGGGCTCTGCATGCACTCAGTTCATTCTCAACTATTTGACTAAGTACCTAAAAAACACCCACACCCAAGCTGCAAAACACTGTCATTAATATCTGTACATTCAAAATCTCCTGGGTTTATTTGCATTTGCCCAACTTCAGAAGGAGCAATTAAGAAATGAAGTTGAAATGTTCTCATGGCACCAACCTGAGCCATCTTCATGTACTCCAGGTGATCCCGCACTGCAACCTGCAGGTAAGCTGGGACTTGGAATATTTCCTGCTGATGGTCCATCAGGAAGGAAACCAAGCGTGTGGAAAGGAGCTCATCCAGGTCCTCCTCCTCTGCACAGCGCAGGACACAGCGGGAAAACGTCTGGATCAGCTGGAAAAGTTCAGCACAACTTCAGTGGGAAAAGCTGTGGGATTTATTTCATTCCTCTCCACTCTACAGAGGCACAGCTCCTCCAGTACCATCTTCCAAACATGGTCACACAGGGAGGAAAAGTCATCCTTATTCCCTCATCTGAATTCAAGTCTTTGGAACTGAACAGAACTTTCAATTAAAAATACATATTCTAAAAAGGGAGTAGCAGGAAAGGGTTGAACCTATAGAAAAATGAACATCTTCACACAACTGTAGGACAAAACCCTGGAAATGGTTTGGGTTGGGGTGGGGACACCTCCCACTGTCCCAGGCTGCCCCAAGCCCTGTCCAGCCTGGCCTGGGACACTTCCAAGGATGCAGGGGCAGCCCCAGCTGCTCTGGGCACCTGTGCCAGAGCCTGCCCACCCTCTGAATAAAGAATTTCTTCCTACTTCTAACCTAAACCTAAATCTTCAGTCATCCTGAGACAAGGGAGGTGGTTAAAACCTGCAGAGCCAACCTAACCCTGACCTAATGCACACCAAGAGCCAGATTTAAACTGGGATGAGATGGGCTTCAAGCTCCCTCCCAACCCTGGGATTTTAAATGGCAGCTGGGCTGAGAAATCACACTGAGGAATCATCTGCTTTCTTTTCAGAAGAGCTCTTCCTTCTCTTACCAAGGACCTGGTGCCCATGGCATCGTGCAGCCGTGGCATGTCCACGTTGCCACTGATCCTGGCCATCATCCTCAGCAGCAGCTGCAGCTTCCTGCGGCTCGGGGGAGGCAGCAGCAAGCAGCAGATCTGCAAAGCTTCCACTGCAATTCTTTCCAGGTGAGGCTGCAGGACATCTGCAAGTTAACCACAAAGACAGCTGGCATTAAGATCTGAACCAGCTTCCAGCACATTTTTACCTCAGTATCACGGATTTTGTGTTTTTCAGTGTGATTATTTATGTTTCAAAGAAATCAGCTGTAACACAGAAGAGAATGTACAGGCCTGTGTTTGTGTGGTCATCTTCAACTTCCTTCATTATGGTGCAATGAGGACCACAAGACAATTAAAGAATGGCACTAATTATTCCCAGAAAGCAATGATTTACAGAAGAAGACTGCAGCAACGGGCAGGGGTGTGCAGATTCCCTGGCAGTGCCCACCACTTACCTGAGCAGAAAGGCCAATTACTGACACCACACACAACTACTGCTTAGCAGAGCTACAGCAGCTGAAACAATTTAGCCAGCAGATTTTTCTCTAAAAACCCCACAAATCCATGCTCTGTGCCTATCCACAAACCTAGCAAGAGTGGCAGAGGTGAGGGAAGCAGGGATTAGTGAGGCCACACAACAAGGCAGGTCAGCATGCTGCAGGGACCCTTACTTGTGCCAGCCAGCACACAAGGGGAGGGGGGCACGGAGCGCTCTGCCAGCCCTGTGCTGCTCCTGCAGAGTCTCTTTTGGATGCTGATGGCACAGCCCCCAGTCCTGCAGGCTCCTCCTTGCCCCCAGGGCTCAGGCTGCACTGTGATCTCAGCACTGGGTGTGTTGATGGCACTGCAGCTCCTGGAGCTGCTCCTGCTCAGAGAGTGGTGCTTGCCCTTGGATCCGTGGCTGCCATCCCACAGCTCCTCGCCCCTGGCAGATGGGGCAGGCACTCTCTTGAGGCTGTGGCTCTGGCTTTGACCTGAGCTGTGCCAGCCCAGCTCCACCACTGAGCTCACTTTATGCTCCTGCAGCAGTTCTCCAGTTCTGGTGATGGTGCTCCCACCACCTTTATTACACACACTTGAAGCAGCAGTTCTGATCCTTTCCAAGGAGTGACACCTTGTCCTAAATGCTCCAGGTGGCTTTTGGTCATTCCTGAATCCTGCAAGGTTCTGGCAGCTCCCTCCTATCAGGTTGCCAGCACTGCCTCGCTGACGTGGCAGTTTGTGCTGCTGCCATTTCTTTCCATGGTGCTCCTCTGAGGAAAACCTCCTGGAAGCTTCTCCTTCCTCCTCCTCCTTGTCAGGCTCTTTGAGGAGCAGGCTTAGGAGAAGACACTCAGTGGACTTGAAAGAGTTCAAGTGAGGAGTTTTTGAAGGTTGAGGGTCACATTTCTCCTCTTGGACAGAACGTTTTCCACTGCCCAGATCAGGAATTTGGAGGTAGCCACACACAACTATCAGGAAATGAGAGAGATGTTAAAGGTGCAAGTGGTATGAAAATGAACCAGTTCAGAGAGCTGCTAACTGGGCAGACAGACGACAAAGCTAAGATATTAATTAAGATATTAATTAAGAAGACTTTAGTTCAGTCCCAAAGCAATTCAACAAGGTCATTGCAACCAACATGCAATAACAAAGACAGGTAACACTGCAGTAGCGAGGAGCAGGCAGAACAAGCACATCTTTTTGAGTTTTTGTTATTGAATATTTAGAATGTGAGCTGAAACAGCAATTTAAATGGGAAATCACAAGGCAGAGCTGCATTTTAATCCACACTAATACAGAATGGAGCAGTGATGATCCTCCTCAGACTGGAGCTCCCACACACATCAGGGGGCCAAGCTCTGCTTTGAACCACACAATTGTCCCCCAGCTGATCTGACCTTAGAGCTTCCCTGACAGTTTCTAAATTCATACATACCTAAGACATTAACAAACAGCTCATAGTATTCAAAAGTAAGCAATGGCTCAGGAAGACTGAGAAAATAATCAGCAACTGTTCTGAACACGTCCCGCTCAAAGCCACTGTAGGTGACCTGGCTCATGTCATTGTTCCTGGGCCCTGAAAAGAGGGGAAGAAAGGAAATTCACACCAAAAATCCACAATCCCATCATAAAAGAAATTTTTGAGGATCAGCCTAAATTTATTCTTGTTTCACAAGCGAAGAATCCTATCAGCAATCCACAAATATTGCATTTGGCACAATTTGTAAGCAAAACCAGTGTAAGAGATTCCAGGCAGCCACTGAAGAGCTGTGCTCAGTTCTGTTCCACACTAAGGAAATAAATGAAGAAAAATTAATCCATGGTCTTTATAGGTTCCTCAGCAAAGTAACAACCAACCCTTAGTATGTCCCTTCACTTCCAAAGTACAGTGATCCCAGTTCTCCCACAGGGAATTCAAGCTCCTTGTGCAAAAGGAAGCTCAGCACAAGGGAAAAAAAAAATCTCATTATCTCTGGTTTTATTTGGGAGGCACTCCTCTCATTAATTTATAGCTGACTGTTTAAAAACCAAAGAAAACTGATCTCCCCAGAAATGTAGGAAATGTTTTGGTCCAGCTAAAAGCCAAGGACTGGAAAAGCAAAGTCCTTTTCACTCCTGAAAAGCTGCATTAGAGGAAACCACCCAGAGGTTTTGCCCAGTTTCTGAACTGAAACATCACAGCTGATTGCACACACACAAATATTTCCCTTTCAACTCTCAAAAGAGGCTTCTGGAACTTAAAAGCTCTTCAGTGACTTACAGTATGCCAAGCACTTCATGGCTGACAGCACCCAGTGAGGGAGGTCTTCTGAAATCCAAACAGAAAAATGCATCACTGAGACACCAGCCCAAACAATTAACAACTAATAATGGCTCACACCTGTTAAACAACACTTGTTGTTCAAGAAGATTAAATTTAAAACTGATTTTAAATATTGCTACTCATGTAATTTTGATAGGATAAAGGAGAGTAACTTCAAGCTGAAGGTGGGCAGGGTTAGATGGGATATTGGGGAGGAATTTTTGGTTGGGAGGGTGGGGAAGGGCTGGGATGGAATTCCCAGAGCAGCTGGGGCTGCGCCATCCCTGGAAGTGTCCAAGGCCAGGCTGGAGCAAGCTGGGATAGGAGAAGGTTCCTGCCATGGCAGGGGTGGGATGGGATTTAGGGTCCCTGAGCTGCCCTGTGGTTTGGGGAAAATGTGCAAACAACAGCCTGTGAAACAGATTAATTAGTATTTATAAATAAGGAATTTTGAAGCAAATCCAGGGCAGTAAAAGTCACCTGCTTTGTCCTGCAGGATCACCACGCCGTGCCTGCTGGTGTTGCTCATGTTGTACATGACAAACTCAGGGATGATCTGGGCTGGCTGCAGGACCTCCTCCAACGAGGGGAGTCCCAAAAGGGTCTGCAAACTGCGGGAGGAAGAGAGCAAAGATTTGCAAAGGATGAAGGAAAACAAGTTCTCTCCATATCTGTTAAAAACTCCTGAAGAGCTGAAGTGCTGTTTGAGAACTTCTCCCTTCCAGGGGGACAATCTGAGGACACTTTTGCCAATCAGCAAGGAAGAGCACCTGTGGTGTTTAAATTCTGTTTCAGCACCAGCACACGATAAATGCCAACAATCCAATGTTCATAAAACAGATTAGAAAACCTGTGCAAAAAATAGTCAAGTTAAAACATAGTTTTAAAGATTAAAAACAAATCACAAAAGCTTGATTGGGCAATTTCTTGCTGAATGAGAAGGTGCTGTGTGCAATTCCTCACTTACTGTATCTGGATGATATTTCTCCATGTTTCTTGCACATATTCCTGGCTTATTTCCCTCCTCTGCAGGGTGTCTTCCTTCTTTTCCTCTGTTACATCAGGTTTTGGCCTTGCTAAGTTTTCCTGAAAATGAGTGGTTTATATTGTAAGGTAAACCAGCCTCTCAGGGCAATTAAAAATTAGAGAAAATTTGCATTAGAAGAACAGGGCATTCTGTGGAACATCAAATTCCACATGAGCCAGGGAGTAACCTGCAGCCTCAGCACTGAAACAGAAACACACAACTAAAAAAAAAAAGAAAAAAACCCCACCCTGATCAATCCAAAATCAGCAATTTAGAAGGTAAAACCACCTCAAATCCAGATGTATTAATATGTGAATTATCCTTCTTTAGGACTAGAACCTAAATTCAGAATTTATGCACACAAATCTCATCTGAATCAAGGGCCACACACATATTCCATCTTCTCCAAAAAGATGACCAGTTAAATGATTAGTGCTTTTTATTTGTCCCCCAAAGAGAAATGAAATTTCAACAAGCCCATATTGTGCAGATCATTTCTAGGACTTCACCTTCCAGCCCTGCCAATACTTTAAAATCCCTCAGCAGGGGTAATTCTGCACTGAGACAAAACAAAACCCAAAACAAAATAAAACCCTCCTTCACATGGATTGATTTCTTAATATTTCTCAATTCCTTTAACTCCAAACTATTTTTTATAAAGGGAAGAAGCCACAACAGAGCAGTGTCATTAAATCTAAAAGAATAAAGACAATACAAGATGACTGCAATGCTGTGAGGAACAGAAGTTATTACCAGGGACTGCAAGATCTCCTGCTTTTTCCAAGCCCTCTTGGATGAACTGGGCAGTTTGAAAAGTTTTCCTCTGTCTCCAGAGAAGTTTTCCACGTTCTCCCTTGGTGGGCTTGGCAGAGGTTTGACTGGAGATGTTGGAGGAAATCTGTAACAAATGGGAGAGATGTTAAACACATTCAGAATTGATCTGTAATCAAATAAGTCACTTGACAAAACAAAACCTCTGATTCCATACCAATGTAACTCCGTTAGATTCACTAAAAACGGAAAACGCTCATTTTTAATTTTTTTTCATTTATCCTATGATAAATTAGCTTTGGGCTGGTTTTCTTGATGCCAAAGTCAAGCTGAAGATGTTGGCACAGCCTGAGGCCAGAACACAAGAAGTGAGAGCCATCAATACCTTTAATTTCAGAGCTCTCTGGCTCTGTTTCCCACTCAGACTTTGTGTAAAAGAGAAGCAAAGCCAGCAGGCAGCTCCTGCAAACACTCTGGCCTCACTCCAAAGCACTGGAGTGCAGTTTGTATTCCAGCAAAAACCTCACAGCCAACAGCACCGATGGACACACACACACAGAGGAGCGAAGTACAACACCCCGAGCAGCAAACCGCTGCTAATAATTAACATCTCAACTCAATTAAAGCCAACACGCTCAACCTCTGAGCGCTTTGAAATGAAAACCCCTCCACCCTGAGAGCCCGCGGAACAACTTTTACCCCTCCGTCCGTACCTGTACAAGGCGCCGTTGTCCTCCAGGTTCTCAGCTCCCCACCTGCCCTTGATGTCCTCGATGACGTGGTTCTTCAGGAATTTCCGCAGCAGCTGCACCGTTTGCTGCCGGGTGACGTCGGGCCCGAAGCTGCTGTGGCCGCGGAGCACCGGGTGCAGCCAGTCCGCAGCCTCGGCCGCGCTGAAGCAGCTGCCGTGCGAGCGGAGCCGCTGCCGGTGCCGCCGCAGGGGCATCCCCGCCCGGAAGTACCGGGTGACCTCGTTCCACTGCGGGGACACGGGAGCGTGGCACTGCCGTGTCGCGACAGAGGGCACGGGGGGTAGGGGGCGAGGTGCCAGGGCACCCACAGAGCGTGGCGCGGGGTGTCCCTGAGCAGCCGGTGTCGCGACAGCGACATAATCGCAGTTTTCTCTAATTTTTAGTTGCCCTAAGAGGCTCGTTTGTCTCACAGAACAAAACACTCATTATCAGGAAATCTGAGCCGGCGTCCCAGGGCTCCCCCGCGTGGCGATAGCGGGCAGGAGCCCCAAGGTACCCAGGTGTCGCGACAGAGAGCAGGGGGTCCCAGGGCACCCACGTGTCGTGACAGGGGGAAGGGGGTCCCAGGGCACCCACGTGTCGTGACAGGGAGCAAGGAGTGTCCCTGAGCACCATCGCGACAGCAGGTAATGGGGTCCCAGGGCACCCAGATGTCGCGGCAGCGCGCACGGCGCCCCGCTGTCGTGACAGCAGTCCCGAGGAGCAGAGCCGCCTCCCGCCCCGCAGCGCTCGCACGGGTGCCGCCGGCGCCCCGCTCCCCCCGCAGCAGCCGCGGCCCCGGTCCCGCACGGCCCCCGGGTCCCGGTGCTCACCAGCCTCGTG
>VWYI01018059.1:0-83589 GCA_013399455.1 Anthoscopus minutus
TTTTTATTTTATTTTATTTTATTTTTTAACTTTATTTCATTTCATTTCATTTTGGTTTTTTGCTTGCAATAAATCTTGTCTTTTTATTTAAAAGGGAGCCTTGTCTGTATCAAAAAGTGCTATTTTGCTTTCAGCTGAAACTGTGCTAAAAATTTGAGATAGTGCTCGGAAAGGTACAGTCTGATTAATCTTCAATATATAAGTAAATAAACTTGGATCAAAATCTGATCAGTAATCAAAAAATGGTAAGCAACTTATTACATTAGAAAATGTACATAATCACATGGGAAAAGTATAATTAAATGATTGCATTTTGCAAATAATGTTAGCAAAAATTGATTATTTGGCCATGTAAACTGAAGTGCTCCTTTAATGCAGTAGTTCTGCAAGCAGTGTACTTCAGAGAAGGTAAACAGGAAAGATTAAATCACTCTTTTTTAGTGACTCAGCTTTACTGAGCCTAGCAGTTACAGCCACAGTAGCCTTCAAAGTGTTTTATTGCTCTAAGCATACACTAAGCCAGATCCTGGTTTTCCAGTTAACTACACTGGGATCATTAATGCATATCTAATTTGGACATGAATTATTCAGGTTCCCATTACTTTGGGTATTATTAAAAACCTTTAGCAAGTCAGGTAAATGGTTAAGAGAAGATAAATGTATTTGCCATGCTGTAAATATATCACATTTGCAACAGTTTAATTACATTCTTAGGGGAGATGGATTATTTGCTGATGACTTACATAATAAAAACATTTAAAAAATATCTGAGGATATATCTTCACTGGAATCATATTTTAGGTCAACCCTGATAATGACCTGTGCTTAGCACTCTCTCAGAGTTGGGCTGTTCTATGAAACTTGCTCCACAAGTAAACCCCTCAAGAAACCCATTCCTTTCCTTCTTCAATTGTTTTAAGCAAAGGTGCAGAACTTGAATTACTGAGGAGTAAATAAAGAAAGACTCTGGCTGCCTTGCACCAGAAGCAAACTCGGGGATGAGCAGAAGAGCAAAAGATCAGGGCATCTATGGGATGGAGGTGAGCTGGGCTTTTTATATGAATTCACACTCTGAATAATCAGATCCATAGGGCAAAACGTTCAGCCGCAGTGTGATGTAAATGATACACCATTAAGGAGCCAAAAGGAGCCTGCCACTTAAACAAGTTCTAACTTAAATGTTTAATCTAACAACTTCTAGCTATTTCTCTTGGCATGTTTTTAAACACTTTGGAGAATTACTATTCTCTGATATGCTGTCACCAGCATTGTGTATCATGTGAATAAAAAGATATCTTAATAGGAAATCTTGAGCTGTGCTTGTAACTGGTATATCTGTGGTGGTTTATTGGGGAGACTATTTTCAGCACAGATATGGTTATAGATAAACTGCAAAATCTTAAATGTATTATGTAATTTATTTCAGTAGTAATAAATAATTGGAAGCAGCCAGCTTAAAAGAACTGAGTTCTTCACAGCTTAATTTATACAAGTTGAGATTATTTTAGCAAAGCAGTTCGGAAATTACATTCGTACTAGGCAGAGAATGGCAAAAATACCCAAACATTTCTTTACACAAGTACCTTTTCTCAGCACTACACACTAACATTTGTTTAGCCCTACGATATCTACTTCAAGAGGGTGGCTTTCCATCTAGTGCATTACCAGGTAGCAGAAATATTACCTATTATTATAAATAGAGGTATTTATTCTCCACTTAGTATTATTGACATTCATTTATGCAACATAATTGTAGGAATCACATTTTAATGCCATAGTCCAGTCCCAGCCACAGGAGAAAAGCTGGTAGGGAACACTCAGGTTCTTGAGAGCTGAAGGGAGATGCATCTCACCTGATTGCAGCCTTCTTTTGCTTACCTAGATTTTATTTATTGACTGAAATGGAAGATAAACATCTCCAGAGAGAAAGTCATTAGAGACAACCAGGGCAGAAAAATCAATTCAGTCCTAGTTTTTTGAAAATAGAAAAGTTTTGCCTAACACTGAAGTCTATTTGGGACCCAGATTGCCTTGGTGTTCCTGATAATTACTTGTCAATGCAGCTTTCCTAGGGGTTGTACTTCTTGCTCTCCCTGTTGATCAAAAATGATCTACTCCACATCTATTGCCAAAGGAAAATTAGGAAAGAGAGTTTGATCTTTGTAGTGGATATTTCCAGGCTTTTTATCTTTCATAACTGGCATGATATATGCTAGTTCAGATCTGGTTCTATTATAGCTTACACAAATCATGTCTTAATTCATTTCACCATTACATTACTCTCTAGTAAAAAAAAAAACCAAAAAACCAAACCAACAAAAACCCAACCAAAACCACCCACCAATATATGTGTCAGTAATTAGTACTTGTCTGGCTGCCCTATGGTAAGTTAAAATGATACTGCCATTTTCATTATGACTGCCTTTTGGCAATGTAATAGGAAATTATTATTATGAACTAGATAGGCAAAGATGTATATGAAAAATGTCAAAGGTCATGAATAATTCTTTCTAGGTCCCATTTACTCTAGGAACCTCTGTCAATAGCACATCTCTGCTGTAATATGTAATGTATCTATGCTTCAATATGCTGTGTCTACAAAGAGCAAGAATGATACCAAGACTTTCACTTATTTCCATGCCTGGCTCACACATTAAAGCAAACCTGAGCGTGGAGGCCATCCCAGCAGAGACTGCCAGAGACACATTGCAGGTTCCCTTCTGAAAGTACAGCTGGACAGCCTCAGTCTTTTGGGAACTTTGGAATATTAGGTTAAAGTTTCCTCACAAGGTCTTTATGATGTGGTGTACATTTTATCCTAGGAAAGAACAGGGAGAAAACAGAGAAGTTCACTCATTGTCTTGAAGATGCTCCCCAGAAGATTTTGATGACAAGTAGGAGATTTATTACAGTAAAAGATTTATTTTCTCCCTTGCCACACTGAAGTGGATGATTTCCATCTGCCCACTCCAAGAGTTCCAGAAATGGGAATAGCTGTAGTAAAGAGTCCCAAAAGGTCTGAAAGGTCAGTAAAATTTTACACTTCTTTAAGAAAATTGCAGATCATTTCTCAATCGGTTAGGATATGCCACAAAAAAACCCTACAGGCTCTGTTTGTATTCTGTTAAATGGCTTCAAACTGTATTTCTTGACATTTTGTTGGCTAATAAGAAAATACACCTAAGAATAAAATGCACATATGGAACATTTATTTGTCATACCATCCCTGACAAGTGAATTTCCCTTCAGACTATAAATACATAACAGCTGTGAAAACCTAGACAACTTATTATAAGCAAGTATATGCTGAATAAGAAAATGAAAAGCAGTTATTTTGGAAATTGAGTCATAAGGCTCTAAATAACCTCATTAACACAGAAATTTTAATGAATTTCTTTATACTAATCATGTATTTCTAAAAAGGAGAAATATGCATTTTGATATTTTTTTGTGATACTGGTGTCTTCAAACTGCATCTGCTTAAATTTCATTCACTAGACAGAAATGACAAGAAGCAGTAGTATATGTTATTATCTTACACTGACATAAGTTCAAGTGTGAGATCCTTTCTAAACACTTAAAGTGGACTTGTAAGCAGCATGAAAATTGTAACATGGCTTTCATGGGCTTGGCCATGTCAAGACACAAAAAAGTTTAAAAACAATTTGGATGAAATCTGCTGTCTGTAATAATGAGGATACTTGTTCTGAAGTTTATTAGACTGTGTGACTGCTTTTTCTATACAAACATAGTGGAAGAAATATATCAAACATTTTATAACTAATCATGCTCTATTAAACAAGTGCAATGCAGCACATTCTATTAAACAAGTTTCTCAGAAGCAAGATTTTAGAAGCTTTTCAAAATAGATCTTCTATGTCAAAAATTAGATGGATGCTTTATGTGGCCATCTTAAGTCAACAGAGAGGGATATATTTCAGGCACAGAAATCAACATAATTCCTCAGGCACATACTACAGAATAATTTAACACAACTGGTGGTCTTTTCTGAAGAAAAGCCAAATACTGGAGCAGCAGGGATTCTGCAGGTCAGAAACAGCGTGGGAAAACCTGCTGGTACTATGGATGGCATCCTCATTTATTGAAATGAGCATTACTGAATGGCAATTAGAAGCACTCTCTGAAAGTCATCAGTAAATATATAAAACTTCTCAGATGAATTTTCACTTTAGTCAATTAGCAGCAAAGGTGAGAGAGAAATGGTTTACTTTATGTCTTGCCTTAAGCAATTAATGATTTCTCATTAGTGTTTCAGGATATAAAACAGCATTTGGATACTTAAGACAGAAAATGTTTTCAAACCTTAGTTATAATAATCTGTAGCAATAGATCATATAATTATATGAACAGAACTAACTTAAAACATCATCATAAAAATAATTTTAAAAAGGGCTTCAAAGTTGTATTCTATTGTCAAATTGGATAAAATGTCAAGTCAACATTTCATGTCCCTCAGTGTGAAAATTAATTTTAATTAGAAACATTTAAACCAGTAATTATGGCAACTTGGTCTGATTAACACGAGATAAAGCAAGCCAGAGTTTATGTTAATTGCATTAAATACCCAAATTGTAACTTTTGTTTTAAACAGAAATATTTCAGAAACTTATAGAAAAGCGCTGAATAGTCTGCAATAGGAATTTGAATGTGCTCATTCTTCATATGCTTTTTCATCTTTCCCTTCCACATCCTGAAAGAAGAAGCTTTCCTCTTTTTTCTTGTCTACCCCTACACACTTTGAAAGCATGTCATCACAATTGAGGCAAATGCTGATCATGAAAAGAAAACAGGAGAAATAAAGGAAGATATTCCACTCCTGTTTCACTACAATTGCTAATGCCTTATCTTGCATCTTTATTCAGCAGAGATCTACAAATTCTCTCCCAGTTTGGCACTTGAACCCAGGAAGTTAAGTCTTTATCCAATTTTTGATAAGTTCAAGCTAGATTTTATATGTCACACTCACATTGAAACCATGAAAACAGTATCACATTATCTCTATCCAGTAATAAGATTTAATAGACAACCGCCTTATTTTTGACTGTATTTTTTCCTAATGCTAGGTTTAGTCTGAATCTCTAAAATAACATATATAATTGACTCAAACTACCCCACAGGGCTGCCTCTATACTTGCCAGAATTTGACATTTATAGGTTTATGTAAGGTCATCTTTTTCCACAGGCTAAGAATTAGAGCAATGTCAATTTTTCTGCTTAACAAAGCCATTTCCCAAAAGGGCAAGTAACTACAGGATCCAATTGCTTGGAAATTATTTCCAAAAAAACTGAGAAAGCAAAGAGAAAATGAGGTTTAATAGCACCTCTCATTTATTCAGAAATTAATTTATTCAGAAATTTAAAATTCTGGAGTTATCTGTTAAGAATGATGAGCCATATCAGTGGTTTTAGGAAATACAGACTGGTCAAAGAAGTCTGAATCAAGGGAAAACACCCATACATGAGCTAAGGGACCCTGGGTCATAACCAAGGTGGCTTTAGTGACAGCAATCATCTGTGTGTTGATGGAGGACAGCGCTGTGTGCCCAGAAAGGAAAGGTATTTTCCCCATTTCTGGGATCTGCAATTCATTACCCACATGAGACTGTGTGAAGTTCTGATGCAACTTCATTTTTGTTCTCCTGCTGAAAGGATTAATTTTTTCTGGCATTTGTTTATCAAGTACAACAACCCAGTGCCTTCCTCACTGCCCTCACTCCCTTCACCTCTGTGTAGAGGCACTATACAATTTTTGAAGTTTTGTACTACAGTTGATTTGCATCTTTGAATGAATTGAAATGAAATTCACTGTCACATAAATGGCCCCCTGTCCCACCAAGCAATAAACCAGAACTCAACAAAAACCCCCAAAACATATACCTTTAGTTTCTTTCAGTTAGATTTCTACCACCAGAAACACCTTCCTCCTTCTAATTTAAGATTAAATTAAAAGTACCCCAACCAAAGATCTTTCAACAACAAACTGTTACTCTCCTCTTCTTAACTGCAAAATTGTGTTGTTGGTTTTCTTTTTGTAAAAAACGATGGTACCTTTCAGTTTTAGTATATATAAGATGTACATTAGTATATATGTAAGATATACAGATATATGTAGTTCATTATGCTGTAGACCTTGATTTGTACATGGGTAGCACTTGCAAATCCCAGTTCCTCCTACACTGTTTTCCTTGAATATTGTTGTTACCTAGTACAAACCACACAAAATACTGCTCTGTTCTACTGTTCTACTGTTCTTTGCCACAACATTTCTTACAAGCTCGTTTCCCTTCCATTAAAACAAATGAAAAAACACAGAACCACCCCAAAATCCCCTCTTCCAGATTTGCATATGGCAAAAGCCCCGATAAACAAGGATGTAGAGGGATTTTATCTACATTTTATCTTGTTCTCCAAATATTGACTCTCACAGCAGTTCTCAACACTGACTTATGCCCAAAGCAAACCTTCCTCTTCCACTCAAACCAAGCAGCACCTGGTTGCAGGTGAAGTACAAATCCTGCTCTTCTGGAGGACAGTCCTACACCTGGAGAGATAGCAAGGAAGGCACAGCTGAACTCCCTTGAGAGGTTAACACACCCTCTGATGCTGCTGTTGTGAGCAAATGGAATTTCTGTTACTTATGCACACATTAACCGGTCTACTTCCCATTTTCAGTCTTTCATTATGTGGGATATGGGATGCATTAAAAAATGTCATATATCATGTGTTTGATTCAAACACATGAAGGAATCGCCTCTACTACACACTGCACTTTCACATTTCACAATCAAGATTTTCAGATATTAGAAAATATAGTTTGAGTCACCCCACATATTATACAAAATTGAAAGCCATCTATATTTTGCAGGAAAAAAAATGTATTAAACTTCTGTACTTAACACCATTCTATTTGTTGGAAGTCTTAATGATGAAAGATTTTAAGTTTAATGTGACTGGAAGCCAAACAAATAGATCCAAATCCACAAATATACCACATAAAACTCTATTAGAAAAAAGTGAAGCTTCACCAACAACTATATTTAGAGTTACTCTTGCTTCAATGGTTCTGTACACACAAATTCTAATGTAGCACTAAGTCAGAGGCTTATTAAAAATCTGTATCAGATACACATACCCCTACAAAAATAAAAAAATCAGGCCATTTGACAAGATGTATTTTTCAAGGTATATAGAAATGTGGTAATTTATACCTGTCTTAGTCCAAACTTCTTAGCATAAATATCCAGGTTGATTATCTGGATCACTGAAACAAACAAACAAAGTTGTTAAAACCCACCTAATCTCACACAATGAACCTCAGAGATGCCTGGGTAAACACTTATACATTCATTAATGTTAATGGTAGATAAGAAAACCAGTGTTAATCCCTTCTGTTTATCTGTTCATCTGCACATACTCACAGCAGAGAGTGTTTGAAGAACCCAGTCAGGAAAACAATAGTTCTTGTACCTTCCTCTCAGCAGAGTTTCACTATGCAGCTGTGTGCTACCCACTTGTCCACAGGGAAGCTGCAAGACGTGTGCTTTCCTCAGGGGGCAGTGTGGAATGAGGAGAAAATGAGAAAAGTTAGGTGGTCTTTTAAAAAAGAGTCTGTTTCCTGGCTTTGCTGAGAGTGCCCCACAAAAATCACACACCAGTGCCAAAATGGAATGCTGACATCATTTTATATCAAAGACAGCTGTGTTTGCTCCTCAGGTTTTTTTGGAGGTGGTTCTGAGTGACACCTAAAATAACCTGTAAATGTGATTTGCCTCAAATCAGAAAACTCAGGGTATTTCACTTACAGAAACAATATTCTAATTTCTCTCACACAATAATGTCTCTGGACTCCTGGCCTTCAAACATATACTGGATGGCCATCTCAAAGAGTTTTTTTTCACTCAGGGTGGCATTTTTGGCCTTTCTTCAATTTTTCTATTTCAGCAGCAACTGTGGTTTACAGGGTAAAATTAATAAAGTGGAAAGTACAGCTGATCCAAAATGGTCATTGACTCACTTGGTGAAGTGGATAAAGTGTTTTAGAGAGGGGAAAATGGAACATAAAAAACCCCAAACAAACCTTTCTGTACCTTCTGTATACACTGTTTCTCTCTGTGTACCTTACTGAATAGGTAAAATGCTGATTCTTATTTGCATGCTTCTCTGTGTATCAGAAGGGCTAACTCTTTTTTTTGGCTGTATGATAGAGAAATTATGATAGAGAAATAATAAGAATAAATGCCTCAGTTAATGAAAGACCCGAATGAGACAGTGTGGATGTTTGTTTCTAGCATGACAGGACACAGTCAGTGACTTTTATAGGTTGACTTACAGGTGAGTTTTAGCTCTTTAAAATGGTTGAGCTGAGGATCAACTCTGTAAGCTCCCTATCACCTCCCTTTGAATTTTCTCAGTTATTTAAAATACAGAAAAAGCAGAGAGTTTTCAAGGGGTCTAAAATGAAATAGTTTCTGTTTTCAACACCTATAATAAGAATAATCCTTATTATTAGAAAGCCATGGGTTAGAAAACTGAAATGGAACCAGGGGTTACTGTCCTGGTTGTCAGTATGCCAGTAACATCCAATAACATGTTGAGGGCTGATAATGGAATTTAGTTACTCACCTGCTGCTGTAAATGGAAGTAATAAAACATTGATGTTTTTTTAATAGACGACAGGAGAATTTGTTTCTTCTTTATGAAGGAGTTGTGAAGAGTAATTATTGTTTGAAATGGGTGAGGAAATTCATGGCAATGACAAACTATCTATATCTTTTTAATTCACAAAATGAAAAAATACATGATGGATAAACTAAGGAAAGCCTGCAAGTGGCATTGGTGTTGAATTTCTAAAACATTTACTTGGAATAAGATTTGGCTACATTTTAAATACATTAAAATACTTTAACATGTAAACTGTGATATAAAGGTATTGAAATTCTTTTAACCCATATAATTTTGTTTTCATTATTAAAATAGCTTATGTGATGGTGACCTTACAGTAAGCAAGAGAAAAGGGATTCACTAGGGAAACAACAGTTAAGAAATGTAAAGTCTTTCAGGTTTAGGATGAACAGCAGTGAGGTTGAAAATAAACAGTTATAGAAACAAAGAAGAAATTTCAACCAAAAAAGAATTCTTCTGTCACAATTCTTTTGAAAATATAGAAAATGCTAAATTATAATTGACAATAGTTTTCAGCTTGCTACAGAAGCTGACTCTGAGTACAGTCACAGGACTCCAAAGATTCTGGTTCTAATAAAATAAGAAAGAAACATTTAAAGTTGTTTCCCACAAAAATTCTCTGTATACTTTCCAACACAATCTGTGTGAATTGAGATGTGAGGGCTTTAGAGACAAGATGTCTTAGAGTCTAAATGTTCAGTCAGAAAAAACTTCATAAACATAGAAATTCCTAACATAAAACTGTAAAACTTAATTTCACTTTTGAGATTATGCTTCCATTAAGGTCTCTGTTACCTACTCACTCTTTCATTCACCCATTCGTTCACCATGTTACCATGAACTGTTTCTGAGGAATAATATAAATGTCTCTTTATCTGCCCTACAATGGAAAAAAAAAAGAGGTAAAATAACTGTATCATGCAATCCATTTTAGATATTTTGTTCTACTATCACCTTTCTCCCATCTTATTTGAATTTTGTAAGAGAAAAGAAACACAACAGCTGCCTTTCCCTAATCTCAATGTCCTGGCAGTTCCAGATTAGTGAAAACCCCTAAAACCTGCTTAATGTTACATTAACTCGAAGGGGAATGATGACAACAAAGTTTTTTTTTGTCTTCTTGTAAGTAATACTTATAGGGAGAAAAAAAAAGACTAGGAAATGGAGACTAAGCATAGTGTCTTTAAAAAAGAGGAATCTGAGATACTCTGGTGTGACAGTAGAGGGTATACTGAACTAATCATTCCTTCTAGGCAGCTTGTCTGGAGTATCAGGGCCCACAATTCAGAGACACAGGGCATTAAAGTAAATACCCAAAAAACAGGAAAACCCCCAGTAATGATGGAGCTAATGCTATAGATTATGTAGCCAAGTAGATATCAATTATTATTATTATTAATATACATTGAGTATTGTTGTTCTCCAATCAACTTCAGACAAGAACTGCTAAATATTTCATTAAGGCATAAAAATTTTTACTTAACATGGACTTGCTCTCATTTCAATTAAATTCAAATATGCCTTATCAATTCAAGTGCATTTTAGACATGCCTTCCCTATCACATAGATTTTAATGTCAAAATCTTGCAGACATTTTAGGAGACTTGCTTCAATTATGTTTTTCTCATATTGAAGATAAAGAAACCATAAAATATGTTCTTAGAGATGTCTAATACTACATACAGAGTAAAAAAAAGGTTAGAAAGATGAAGACACGTCCAATATGGACTTTTCTGCAATTTAATTTAAAATGCTTAAATTCAGCGAGATATGGACAGAAAAGAATGGAATTTGTAAGTTGGCAAGGCTGATTTAAGTAGCTGAAAAACTGTATGAATTAGGTGCCACTGCAAACCTTGCTGTACATACAAACCCACACCCTTCATAGACAATGAGATGTATTTCCCCTTGCCATGAAAATCTACAGGACTCTGAATTTGCTTTTTTTTTCCTACTCATAGTACTAAGCCAGTTTAACATCTTTTACATTATTCATTTACTATGACAGATTTTTCTCTGACAGATTATTTCACCCATTGCCATCTCTTCTTTTATAACTTTAATTTCTGTTACCTTAGTAGAGGTATTTGTGTTCTGGTAATGTAACTAACTGTTAATACTAGTTCTTCCTCATTTTCACTAGAGAATATTAATGCAGTTTTGGGAAAACTTATTAAATAACTTTAGGCATTTGAGGAATACAGAAATAATTTCAGAATAAAATAACTTCAAAAAAAACCCGACTGGAGTGCATGGGTAATTAATACAATTTTTCTCACCTGAGAGAAGGATTGGTCCTGAGAATGTAATTGCAGTTTATGTATTAGTAAATTCCATTTTTCCCCTGAGGGGAAAAATTTCTTTTCACAAAAATTATGAGCAGCTAGATCAAGTAAAGAAATAATAGATATGAAGATATTTCAACATTATGTTCATATCTCTCGAATATTCTTGTCAATAGCAGATTCTATCATTAGGAATACTGCAAGGTTTTATATAAAGGATTATTAGGAACATTATCTTAGTGCAGTTTCCACAGAATTCTACTGAAAGCTTGTTAAGTCCATTAATTTTAAGAAAGACTAAAATTCTCTGAAAATGCCAATGCACAGGCTCAATTATTTCCACCAATGTCAATGAGAGATTTTGTTCCACAGCTCGAATTCCCAAGGCTGTTGGGAGGTTTATGCTTATCAACAATCTGACAGCATTCATTATTCTAAATATGCATGTATATATAACCCCTCTGATAACAGGTGAATTCCTCAGCCTCCAAATCAGTGTGGCAGCATCCATTCAATGGATAAAATTTATAGCTTATAATTAAAGTTCAAGTTCAGAGTAAATTATCTCACAGAGATGTTCAAGGGTATGGATTTCTTTGTTATGTGATCACCTTTAAAGTCTATTTTCCACAGATAAATATCTTGATTAACATTTTTTTCATTATGTTCACCAATACTTCTCATTTAAGCAGATTCAGTGTCTCGTAATTTTATCATTTGCATTGCACTCTAATGCTTCTAATCTACTTTTTACAGAAGACAGAAAATTCTCAAAAATTTACATGTCTTCAGATATTTTTTTCCCCAAATTTGACTCTCAGGAAGTATTTAGGAGTAGAGGTCATGGAGAGAGAACAGTCTGTCTTCAGCATTGCTGAATCAATCCCAAGATTCCTTTAGGTCAGCTTGCTTTGCAATTTTAGTTATTATCTAATCTTTTTTCAGCTATCAGTCTTTTTCTATTACTATTTTTGCCAAACTAAAAAACACCATGTAGGATCTGTGATGTGTTAAAGCAAAAATATTTTACTTACATTTCACTCAATCCAAATAATAACAATTAGTTAATGAAATAAAATAGCATAAATAAAGAAGAAAATAGCACAAATGAAGGGAAAAAATAGCTAAAAATGTCTGTGAAAAAATGGGTTATATGAAAATTATTTTAATTCTACCTTCAAATAGCAAGTAGAAACACTTTGAAATAAGTGTTTCAAGACACAAAAAAATTTCATCTATGAATTCTATCAGCTGCAGCCTTGAGGTATTAATACAACAACAATAACAATAACAATAAAAGTAATAATTCATTTTGGCCTTATGCTTTAAATATTGCAGAAAAAATACTTCCAGAAAAATTCCAATCTAAAAAGTATAACATGTTCTAAATAAAAGCTGCTATAGGAAATGAAATTGTGGGCTCAAGCATCACTTTTATTACATATTGCTGAGGATGGCAAGGGCATCTAAATTTCAGGAATGCAGACGAAGATTAGGCTGAGGCCCTTGACACAGCCTCTGATGGGCTTAGATGATATATGATATGTATGGTACAGCATAAAACAGACACAATTATCTACCTTTGCATTTCTGCAGAAATACATGACTGCAAAGTACCATATCTTGTTACCTGACATGTAAAATGGAGAGAATTTTAAGTGCATGTGTTTAAAATACAATTTTCCTTTTAAATGGCTGTTAAAAAACCCAAGTTCTGCAGAGTCATTAGGAGGGACCAGCACATACCTACAAATCCATGAGGGAATGATCTTGACCTTTTACACTAACCAAGTTCTGGGGTAGGGGGTATGAATTATGGACAGATTGCTAAATGCACCTGCTGCATCTAAATGTTTTGTGTTTTACTATTAAATTATGAAGTTGTGCTTTTCCTCTTGTCTGACATTAATTTCAAGCACATGTGATCCAGCTTTCTAAGTCATAGATATTGGTTATGTACTGCAGGCCCAGCTACTCCATACATATGGATTAAATTACAAATTACATTTTGGGACAGTGATCAGTTCTTAACTGTGTTGTGGTGATCATCAGATGGGGTTTTGTGTTTGGTTTTTTTTTGTGTGTGTGTTTTTTCTTTTGAGCACAAAGGCCTGCAGTATACCTTAAACCATAAAAATCCTGTTTAGAGTAGAGCGAAAGGCTTGAGATATTCCCAGCAGGATTCAAGCAGATGACACCTGAAGCACTGATGATCAGAAATTATGATGAAAGTGGAATCCTTACTTGCCAAAAGCAGTAGCTCAGAAGAAAATGTGTCAAACCCACTGCTAAGGACTTCCGAAAATTCATGCATCCAGTTGCATGGATATCAGGTATTTACATGTAATTTATCTGGGGTGTTGTGTAATAATCCTGTGAATATTATTTTTACTTCTTAATTTTAATTAGTTGTGAGTTGATTTTATATTTTATTGGAAGAGGTTTTTTCTCTTCATAACTCTGATGTAGATAATATTTTTATATATATTTGAAATATGTTTTTCTTGAAAAGTTTGTTGGCTCTGTTTTTCTTCAAAGAAAGATATCATTAATATGATATCTGATGTCAAAATTTGTACAGAGGGAAAACAGATTTTATTAGACCCATGATATAGCTATAAAGAAAAAAAAAACACAAAGAGAAGTGATTTATTTATTTTCTTTCCTATTTTTATTTGTAATTTCTGTCTCAAACAAATTTTGGCTATTTTGGGCTTAGCTAAAATTTATGCTTTTTTTTCTCAATAAGAACAAAGAAATCTAATCTTGCCATTAATCTTAATTTTATTGCTGTTGGTTCATTGAAATCTATGTTAATTACTCATCTCTTTTCATCTTTCTCTTCCTTTCTTCTGCTCCATAATATTTCAATACACCTTCAATACTAGAACTTTTAGAAAGAGTAAATTATACTCATCAATTTTTTAAAAAGCGAAATGTCTAATCCCACAGAATATTTTAAATTAAATCCAGTGGCAACAACTAAAGAAAAAGGAAAAATCAATAAAGATAAAATATATTTCTTACTGATCGAAAAAATAAATTAGGAACTGTTTGTCTACAAATCATTCAGGGAGACTGTATGGAGGAAATTGGAAATATTTAAAAAAATTAATTTCTTTATTAGCTTGTTTTGTTTTTTCCTGAAAAGCTTCCAGCAAAAGCTTTTAGGGTTTGTCTTTAATTGAAAAACTCTGGTCATAATTATCATGGAACTGGCTTGAGTCTCTGGAACTATTCAAATCAAAGAAGAAATATTATTTAACTTGATTTATTTTGTAACTTACATATTTTCAAATATATTTATAATGATAAAATTCTGTCTATGCACTACTACTTTAAGCTACTCATGCAAAACTGTCCAGCGTTTTATGGGATCCTTACTTCTAAGCAGACTAATGCATCACCTGCACATATGTGGGCTGCAGTGATTGTGATTTTGGAGAGCCTTCAACATATGATATGATATGATCTTTATTAACATAGAGAAATAATAAAACTTCATTGTAAGTCTTCTACAGCTGCATCATTCTTTGTACATACATACATCCAAAAGTTACTGTAATTGGATCTCTATCTCTGGTTGCTCAGTTTGTCTAACTCATAAAGGTCGTGACTCAAGAATTTTGGCAGAATGACATTTGGAGGGAAAAGGAACTGTTATGGGAAGCAAAGAGATAAACAGCAATGCAGAAGAAAGCACTAAATGTCAAGAACTTCAAAACCATGTCACTTTTCATGTTTTTTATGTTAAAATATTTACATACAAATTCTTAACCCAGTTTGGAGAAACAGTTCAACAGTAGACAGAGAAAGTGCAATTAAAAATAAGTATTGAGGCAGAGACATTTACTTTCATAACATGAGAAGACCTAAAGTCCAAAATCAATGTTACCAATGACAGGGGAGAAGAGAGAGAAGAGTTTGTCCTGTTCTCCTACCAGGACATTAGCACTTGGCTAATGCAGCAGGAAGTGCAGCATCAAGGTTTTCTCTGATTTTTCAACTGATGCATCATAGCCAAGGAACCTGAGAGATGAGATGCCAGACTGTCACTGAAAGATGTGCTCTGTCTGATTTCAACCAGACGCTGTAAATTCATGCCTCACCACAGTGAACTCTTATAAGGGGAGAAGGTTCAAGACCTCTTTTTTAATTAGGTTTGAGTCCAAGTCATACACAGCATTTGCTGCATGGGAGAATGCAAAGATCTCTGCACAAAAGCCCTGTTACCACACAGCAGAGCTAGAGAGTTCCAAACAATAGCACCTAGTCTGCTCTAAGTGGCATATTACCACATATAAATTCAAAATTTATTTTATAATAGTATTACTATCTTGACTTGATATTAGCTGAATCTGAAGTGTAAAATCCTGGTTTCACTGGTAGCAATATGAATTTTGTTACTACCTTTACTGAGGCTAAATTTCAGCTGATGCATAGTGACTTGGTGGACCCACTATGATTTTTACCAGTTGAGGATTTGACCCAGATTTGCTGAACACTTCTGGGCTTTGCACTATGGACACCTGTCCAGTGGGAATAAGATTAACCATTAGCTTACTTTACAGGCAGAACTACATCCATCAAAGGGTTAGAATTCGCTGTCAGGACTAGCTCTAGGTGAATTTCAGAGACTGCTGTAAAAGTACCTTAATGAAATGCAGAAGACAATGCATCACCCCATAAGCTACTTTAGAGCAAAGGAGAATATATGACATTCATATCGAAGAACACATGATAGATTATTCTTGACGCGGTCCCGGATTTTTCCCCAGCCAGCTCCCGGCACCGGGCCAGGGGTGGGCTGTTCCCAGAAAGCAGTGCAGCCCAGGATACAGCTGTAGAGGGCTTATGCTCTATGGCACAGATGGTTCAGCATTAAGGGCAGGAGCAAGGACAAGGGAGTGGTCTTTTGTGTGGTTCCCAAAAGCGTTTATTCCCCTGAAGGCTCGGTGACAAAAGAAGGTAGATGCAGGGGCACAGCCGCTGATATATGGGGGAGGAGCAAAGGGAGGGTACAAATCATGAACCAATAGGGGAAAGACTGGGGAGGAGCAGAGAGCAGGGTTATGTTACCCTTAAACCAATGGGGAAAACAAGGTGAGCCACTGGGGTTCAAGGTTTATTAGGGGAATTCCAAAGGGGGCGGTCCAGGAAGGGGTTGGCACAAGGGAGGATTGACAACTTAATGGGAGGGGAAACAGGGAACACTCTGGAACAAGGGGTGGGTGGATTGGCAACAGAGTGGGAAGATACAAGTTAAGGTGGAACCAACAATATAAGGAAGGGGGAGTACATCTTAACAATACAGAGTGGGGGGTACAACTTAACAGTATAGAGAGTAATTAAACCAAATACAATGAACAAAAACACACCGCAACATATTTCCTCCATTATTGCTGTGGCATTCTTCTAATAGTTTCAGAATCAAAGCTGAACATTATTTCATTTAGTTTTGAGGACATATTTTCTTAGTAACTGTATGAGATACAGTCTCAAGCCCTTTGTAAAATTAATTTGATATCAAACAGATTCAGCATTTCTTTTAATTCAGCCTGACCTTTGGATAAACCGTGATCAGCACTTAAGAGTATGTTATATTTTCATCACTCAGAACCACTGGAGTGGGATGACTAAACTTTTGCTCAAATAAAATGTATTCACTCCACTAACACAAATTGTTTCTTTGTCCAGAATGTCTCTGATCCACTAAATGCAGAACTTCCAGCTCTTGCTGCTCACCATGAAGAGCCATAAAGAACCATGTACAGCAATGTAGGAAAAGCACTTCATTTCTAACAGTCTGAATTGCCTATGCCATTGCAGTATTTGCCTCATTTGTCCTAAGAAGGGCATGACAACTGCACTTCACCTAATTTCTTATTTATTAAAACATCTTTTAAAAAAGATATCTCATCCTTTGGTGTTCATGGTCTTAACTGAATTATTACTTGAAGGCTAAATGTCAGAACTAGAGGCATTTAACTTTTGAGGGTTAGAGGCAAGAGAATAAAATCTTTGCAGGGGACATTATCTTGGTAATTCATCTCCCTTATGTAGTTTCTGCCTTTGTTATACATATCCATAGTAATCTGTAAAGTCCAGATAGAGTCACCATATAAGACACCTTCCAGGATTCCCTGAAGGCTCTATGAGTGTCCAAGGCCAGCTGCAGCCCTGAAAGGAAAGCCCGAGAGAAGGAGAGACACATGTGGTATATCCAGACTGTCTGAAAGTCTGCCTCTGGGCACTTCTGCTCGCAATCTGGTGTCTTCCCAAAGCTTACTAACTGCAAGAGAGGCAGGATTTGTGGCACACTGTGTGCATTAGAAGTGCTCTTTCTCTGAACATGAAGAATGAAATCCATTTAATAAGTCAGAGGATCAAAATATTTTTTCTTATTGGAACAAAGGACAAGAGGTACCTAAAAATGTGAACCATTTAATTTAATTAAACTGTCAAGTGTACATCATATCTCTTAAATATCAAAAACAATGAAGAAAAGACATCCTGGGTAGCATCAATCCATATTTATAAGTTACTTTTGGGCTCTAGTGTGCTACTGTAGGAATTGCAGTTGTTTGAAACGTAAAATAAAATGCCAGTGATCACCATCCAAAAGACTGGCTTTACTCCAAAGCACTGTGGCAGAAACAGTGTTATTATGTATTTGCAGAACAGGAAAACTTTACAAAATATTAAATGTCACTGCAAATGCACTTCTAATGTGCATTTCAATATCAGAACAGATAATTATGTATACAACAGGAAAAAGAGTAGGGATGCTAATGCTAGAGGAAGGAAGTGAAAAACATGATAAATGCAGGCAAAGGTAGGTCAGAAAGTCAGAAAGTGCTTGAGTATTTAACTGTGATGTGCAGCTGCTTTGCACAATGGATGTTTGAGGAAAGATTGACAAAAGGATTAAGTTCCAAATATAGACACTATGTGTAGGTTTAAAAGATTATTATGAGTAGATCTATTAACCTGGCTGGAAAGAAATATAAAATACAGTATGAAATAGCTGGAAATAGCATATGGTGAAGTACCTTGGAAGAAACATGAAGAGACCAATTATCACTGTACCTGCGAAAAAATCTACAGAACAGGAACAGAACTATATTAGGCAACTCTTACATCATTGTTTCATGTTGAAGTATATAAAGCTAGAAAGTTAGATGTTGGCTATAGCAAGAGATTAAAGGAACACACCACATCAAAAACTTTTCTGTTTGATAGGAAATTTCACTTGACATGTGGAAAGCACTGATGTATTTGAATAATTAGGCCAGAAACCGGATGCAAACAAAGCAAGAACGTTAATTCCAATATGTGTTTTCATCTCATGTTGCAGTTATGAGCTGTATGTATAGGTGTAACACATAATATTGTTTTCATTCAAATATACCAAGTCCTTCCAAAAGCAAAATCCATGAGCACTCCTAAATACTACAGAAGACAGATAAAAAGTCATGGAGTCTTAATGTAATAGCTGGCTGCTATGGTGATGCTATCCTTGACACTTAGGTAATGAGTAAGGTAAGTAATCAACAGATTAATTGTTTTTACACATATTTCTCAGAAGGGTTGTCCAAGGTGAAGAAGCATTACTGTCCTTGTGCAAACAGCAATCCAAAGCAGAGACAGAACATCACATCTAATTATGGCTGCACAGTAAATCTGAAACATATCTGGGAACTGAGCATGAGGTTACTAACTCCTGGGCTTGGACGCTATCCGCATAAAAACATTACCCTTGGCTAAGATCATGTTCCTGTTACAATTTATGAAGAGATTTTGAATAGTAGCCATCAGACAACCATTATATTTGTACAACACTCGAATTTATAGGATCTGGTCTAAATCTTCTTTATGGACTTGAAATACTGAAGTCAGTGGAGTCCCAGGGGAGCCTGTGAAAGTGCTGTTAGATCAGAACGTAGCAGAGAATCATGACATATATGCTTGAGGTAAAAAACAGCTTTCTAAAGTAACATAAGATTGAAGGCACAATTTGTTGCAGAATGAATTCTCTCAGAGAATATTTTGGATTGATTGAAATGATTCCAAAAAACCAAAACTTTTTATTCTGCGATAAAAACAAAAATCTGGCCATAAAGCTTTCATTAAGAATTTCACTATTATTTATTATACAGTTTAACATTCAATGTACTTTAATATCATGCTCTTTGATACTTTTCTGTCAGGCAAAAGCTAAACAGTGATGCAGCAAACTAAAAAAGGCCATGAAACCAACAGCAAAACCTTATATGCACTCATTTCAAGCTTAAAGCTCCACTTCAGTGTACAGAACTTCTTAGACAGCACCTGCAGTCTAATGGAAAAAAACCCCAGGCTATAGCAGGTTCAGCCAAGGCAAAGAAGTCTGAAATTCAGCAAAGGCAAATGCAATGTTTTCCCTGCACTTAGGGAAAAAAGATCCCCTGCACCAGTATAGGCACCAGACCTGCTGTAAAGCAGCTCTGTGGAGAAGGACCTGCGGGTCCTGGTGGACAACCATGTGTCCATGAGCCAGCAGTGTGTCCTGGTGGCCAAGAAGGTCAGTGGGATCCTGGGTGGGGATTGGGAAGAGCATTGCCAGCAGGGAGGTGATCCTGCCCCTCTGCTCAGCCCTGGTGAGGCACATCTGGAGTTCTGTGTCCAGTTCTGAGCTCCTCAGGACAGGATAGACACAGAGCTCCTGGAGCTGGTCCAGTGGAGGGCAAGAAGGATGATTGAGGGAGGGGAGCCTCTTATGTGCAAAGCCTGAGAGAGTTGGACCTGCTCAGCCTCAAGAAGAGACAACTGAGAGAGAACCTTGTCACTGTATATCAGTATCTGCAGGGAGGGTGTCAAGAGAATAGAGCCAGGCTCTGCTCAGTAATGCCAAGCAGTAGGGCAAGAGGCAATGCACAAACTGATGCACAGGAAGTTCCACCTGAATATGTGGAAGAACTTCTTTACCTTTCAAGCAGGAGCAGGTTGCCCAGAGAGGTTGTGCAGTCTCCTTTACAGGAGATAGTCAAGAATCTGGATGGAATTCTGTGCAATGTGCTCCAGGATGGCCCTGCTGAAGCAGTGAGGTTGGACCACATGACCCACAGTAGTCCCTTCCAACCTGACCCATTTGGTGATTCTGTCATTCTGTAACAAACTTTTTCCTTGAGTAGTGGATGACACCAAGCTGATTTATGTAGTTGGTATGCTGGAGGGAAGGGATACCATCCAGAGGGACCTTGACAGGCTTGAGAGGTGAGCCTGCATGAACCTCATGAAATTCAACAAGGCCAAGTGCAAGGTCCTGCATGTGGGTTAGGGCAATCACGAGCATAGACAGGGTAATGATAGGATTGAGAGCATCCCTACAGAGGACTTGGGGATACTGTTGGATAAAAAATTGGACGGTAGTTGTATATTGGGTTTGCATGGCAAGGTTTGGTAGCGTGGGGAAGCAGGGGTGATTTCTGTGAGAAGACACCAGAAGCTTTGCCCACGTTGAGAGACCCAAAGCCAGCTAGTTCCAAGCCAGCTAGTTCCTGCTGCTGCCCAGGGGCAAGTCCATCAGTGACAGAGGAAGCATGTCTAGGATAACATATCTAACAAGCTGACTGAGCCTGCTGTGCAACAGCACACAGGAGACAGGAGTGGGAATATGTGAGAGAAACAGCCCTGCAGGCACCAAGGTCAGTTAAGAGTTGTGGAGACAGGACATGGGACAACAGTTTTAGACTGAAACAGGGTAGGTTTAGATTGGACTTAAGGAAAAAAGTTGGTGGTAAGGAATTGGAATGAGTTTCCTAGGGAGTTGTGGATGCCCCATCCTTGGAAAAGTTCAAGGCCAGAGTCAATGGGGTCTGAGCAAACCGGTGTAGTGGATAGTGCCCCTGCCCATGGTGGGGGATTGGTCTGGATAACCTTTAAAACCCCTTCCAAACAAAACTTCCCATGATTCCATGAAGTGCTGACTGTAACACCACCAGAAATGTAATGGAGAAGCCTGGGGCCTTCTGTGAGTTTTTGAAACATATTTCAATAGATTGATGTTGAGACTGAAACAGGAATTATATCACAGATCTTGTTCAACATGTTTCTCAAGAAAATGTCTTACTCTACTGCACCCGTGCTATAATTTTACTTCAATCAATAAACCCATATAAATTGCACTTCCTAGCTCTTCATATTAACACTCTTGTCATAAATAACTTACAAGAAAGAAACTGTGTTACAATCCTTTTTTTCCACTGTAAATCTGTCACCTTTCTCAACACTATCACACTGAAGTAAGTAAGGAGAGCGAGGAACCTATGAAAGCACATATTGATTCATAAAACCCAACCATGCTAATTATGAAGGATGAAGCAATTTCTCTCTTTGTAGCCCAATTCCTTATTTGTTTTATGGAATCTCAATACACTTCCAAGATAAAATGCTTAAAATTAATTTCAGATTTAAAGCATCATTTCGGACTCAAGTTATATCGAAAGATGTGACTGAAGGCTTTTTTATTTAAAAAAAATACCATTATCATTATGAACAAAATTCTCTGACTTTAAAATTTTGTAATTTCTTTCTAAAATAATTAAAGCAATAAAGTAAAAACACAAAACTCCCACTGTTTTGACCATTTTTATTTTCTTCCTAAATGGATGGCTGAAATTATATCTTGGTTAATTGACACTTCTGAATTAACATAATTAATCAGAAATACAGCCATCAGGAGAGTGGGCTGGATTTTTAATCTAACTTTTAGTAATGACTGATTTTTCTAAAGTAAAATAAGTAGCATGTTTTAGTTTGCCTCTTGCAGGTGAAATCATCGATGATCTAAAGTTTTAGGGATTTAGATGGCTGGTTTAAATTTTTGAGTTCTGCATAGGAAAGTCCAGTTATTTGAATTATATTTTGCATTTTTTTAATATGGAATTGAGATAGAAAGATAATATAGGAAAGGACTTATTATCTGACTTTCATTTTTACACTAAATATATGAAATGCATTTAAAATCAGGGAAATTTAATATAAAAGGCTATCCTGAAGTGAGAATGTGGTGAGTTGACTTTGGGTACCTGCCAGACACCAACCCAGCTGCTCTCTCACTCCCATTCCTGTAGTAAATAAGCTTAAAACACTCATGGGGGGACATAAGGACACTTACCAATCACTTACCAATTACTGTCACAAGCAAAACAAACTCAATTTTTGAAAAATTAATTCCTCGACAATTAAAAGTTTAACCAGATGGTGGAATACAAAAGTAAAACGCCTTCCTCCCAGGCACTTTTCCCCCCCCAGATTCAACTTTGCTCCCTTATTTTGAATGTTTTGACCTCCTCCCTCATTAGGTTTTGCAAGGAAGGTGGGGAATGGAGATGGAGATTGTAATCAGTGCATAATGGTTTCTGTCTGCTGCTTCTTTCTCTTCATGCTTTCCTTTGTTCCAGAACAACTCCTCTGTATGAGCTGCAGTCCTGTTGCGGTGTGTTATGCAAGATCCACGTGTTCCGGATCTCCCCAGGTCTCGCGGGGTTTCTGGCTAACACTCGAGAGTTCCAGGGAAAGCAGCGAGGGATAGTGTTACACAAATGTCAATCTGGCTTTTCCCACGCCCTCTCTCCTTCAATTGGTAAACTAACTATTCCCTTCCCCTTGCTCCGCCCCGAGGGATAAAAGAGAGATGGTGGGCGGAGGGACGAGAGGTTCAACCTAGGTTTCTGGGAAGGAACACCAATGTCGCTAATGGAACTTAATAAAATCGAGACCTGAAACCTAAGTCGAACTTCGCATTTTTTCCTTCACCTTGTCCGGGATCTGCAAAGAGGAGCTCAGAAGGTAAAAGACTGGCTTTCTACCTTGCTAGGAGACGCCTTACGCTAAAACCACGCTTGCTTCTGCTCTGACCGCGGCGTGCCCAGACTTGCCTCAGTCATGTGGCCCTGGCTTAGCCGCGGACGCTGAGAAGCCAGGTACCGGGGCAAAACCCCCAAAGAGCGTAAGGAACCCCGAGACAGTCCTTCAGGATAAAATCTGCTCCAACATTGGGGTCTCTGTGGGCTTCAGTGTGAATATATGGACCAGCATGGTTACACAGGCCACAAGGGAATGTGGCCTCCAATATCTGGAGTACCTGTTTCCCTTCCTTTTTCTCTGATCTTGGTGTTTGCAGGATTATTTCTCATGCTTTTTTTTCCTTTTCTGTTTTTTTTTTCCTCTCACTCCTCACTGCTGTGTGGTGTTTTGCTCTTCATTAAATATGCTTTGCCAAGGATACCATCAGCTTGGCTGATGAGTTCAGCACTGTCCCCTGGTTGGTCTGTTACAGATCCAGCTGGAAGCAGCTGAGCCCAGCACAGGGCAGCCCCTGGTCTCCTCACAAAGACCAGCCCTATAGCTCCCTTCCTGTTACCAAAACCTGGGGACCTACACTTGACATACACTAACACTGGAAGGATGCCTTTATATTTTCTATTTAAAACATGTACAAATGCACTTTCAAAAAACCCCAAAACCAAAACCCTGGGAAGGCAGAACTGAAAAAATGTACTATTATGAGTGCTTCAGGAAAAAAAAACAGATAAAAGAGGATGAAATTATTATGATCTGCAAGAATGTAAAAGGATTCTGGAATGAAGAACAAAACAATCACCTCTCCCTGCCTAGAGAGGATGGAAACTGAAATAATGGGTTTGAATTACAGCTTGGAAGATTTAAGATAGATATTAAGTAAAACTTTCTAATTACATGGATCATGACAACACTCAAACAGATTGCCTGAAGAGCTTTAAGAGTTTCTGCCATTGGAAATCTCTAAGGACAGGTTAGGTAAGCATCTATCAGAGCTGGCAGGTTGATTTTGTCCATGGGCAAAAGCACAGAGTAGATGACCTCCTGAGGTCACTTTCAGTCTGTTTTTCTCTCATTCTGTGATAGACTGATTTAGTCTACAAATACACTCAGTACTTCTCAAGAAGACATTTGCAGAGATATCTGTATTTTTTTAAATAGGTATGCATACAAGGAGTAGAGCTCCTGGCTGAAAATGTAACCCACAATTCTTTTTCTGATAAAAAAAAAATCTTAAATATATTTTCTCAAGACTACAGGTGGCAGCTGGGTTTGAATTTTCAAGATGTGCATGGAAAGCCATGCTGCCTCCCTCCCCATTATTAGCAGAGCAAAATACTGAAACACATTTATATCTTCTATATATCTACAACATTCGACTTTTATAAACACTTTAGTAATGGGCACTTACCCTCAGAAAATCTTTGCCTGAGTAGCTGCCCATGCTTCATCAGCCTGGAAATCTCCAAGGACAGGTTAGGTAAGAATCTATCAGAGCTGGCAGGTACAGTTGATTTCACCTGTGGGCGAAAGCTTAGAGTAGATGACCTCCTGAAGTCTCTTTCAGACTGTTTTTCTCTTATTCTGTGATAGGCAGTTATCTAGCCTGCAGGTACTCTCTGACTTCAGTAGAACTTCCTTATTATAAGAAACTTGGAGTTCTTTCACTGAGCAATCTGACCAAATACCTGCAGTTACAGACATTTGCACATCTATACTTTAGATTTCCTATGCAATCAGTGGAGAGGAACAGGCACATTGTTCAGCTCGCTTATTTTCAAGTTGCCTTAAGGATGAGATGAGTTGTGCCCTGGATGTACTTTTTTGTTTACAATGACTATGAAGAAAACAAGAAATGAGCAGCTGAAAAATAGAAAAAAATGTATTACACAGGTAAGTAAATGAATATCAGTCATCCTTGTATAGATTTTTCATATTGTATATCGTCACTTCTCTTCACATAGCTTCTGCAGAACAGAAAGAACTGTTGGCTTCTTTGTGAAGATGTGGAAATGAAGCACAGGACAGTTACAGAGAATTGATCAGGGTCACATCACAAAACTCAGCAGAAGAGAAGCCTAAGCTTGTAAAGTCTCTGCCTGTTCACAGAATTTATTTTTTTTTTCGGTAACAAAAATGACTTTTTAAATGAAGCGTGTGTTTCTAAGGCAGTCATCATCACAAGTCTCTCACTGTTGCTGCTCTTGATTTATCCCTCCAAAGAGATATCAATTTCCTTGGCTAGATTATTAAATGGAAAAAAAAGAAAACAGAAAAATGAAAACTGCTGCATTTGAGAAGGAGTGAAAGGACTTTCTAATTACGATGCTGATCATTTGAAGATTACGTAGTAGAAAATTGTCTGGTGGTACAAAGATGAAAAATCTGCAAAAATACCTATCTTCAGAATGAGCATAATCTTACCAAGACTCATGTGATAAAACATTTGTCATAAATATTTGAGGTAAAATCCTGGTCCCATTTGAGAAGAATAATAACAACAACTCATTGTGTGAACAAAAGAAACATTTTCTTCTTGGTTCATGCAGGGAGATTAGAGCTCTAGAAGCCAGTGTCTGAAATGTATATTTAGTTCTGGAAATGGAATGCTGGGCAGGGAAAGGAGGAAAGAAGTAAGAGTAGAGTAAATAGCTTTTCTACAGTGCAGGAAAAACATGCAACAAAAAATCTCTAGGACACACAGAAGTACTTTGTGACACACATTAAAGCCCTAGCTTCTTTTCCAGCTCCCATGATATTCTCCAAAACTATTTCTGCATATACCAGCTCTTATTTTAAATTCATTATCTTATATTGGGGCTAAATCTCACCTGGGATAATGTACCCTGCTTCTCAATAGAGAAACTTCAAAGAACATTAGATATAAGTGCCCCGGTAATTCTGACCATCTAATGTTCCTTGATCTACGTGGAAAAATCCTGTAACATGTGAAGTGCAAGTCAGAAATATTACTAAACGCTTCTGAATAATGTGTAAAATGATACTGCTAAGGTTCTTAAAAATTTAGACTTGACATAGATGGTTTTAAACTACCCATCAAATGAACCATCACATCAGGGTTAATGCTGACAATGACAAAAAGTGGCTACAAAGCACAGGATATATATTTTTAATTGTGAAAAAATGCATCCATTAGCAGCAATATTTTATTCAGACTACAAGATCTTACCCAATAACATTTGTGAGAAAGGTGTGACGCAGTGCTGGATTCCCCAGCGAGCTCTTGACACCGAGTCAAGGAGCGGCTGCTCCCAGAATTTATTACCCGGGATGCAGCTGCTGCAGGGTGCAGCTCTACGGCACTTGGGTCTTCTAAAGCTCAGGCAGAGGCAAGGACGAGGGAGAGGTCCTTGATACGGTTTCCAAGGATGTTTATTGTCCTGGAGGACACTCCAGGCTCAAAAGACAGAGAAATTGGGGATGCAGGGACTTTTATGCGGGGGGGTTTCAAGAGGAGGGTACAAATTTTTGACCAAACAGGGGAAAAGTGGGGAGGAGCACAAGGCAGGGTTTACAATTCATAAACCAATAAGGGAATGCAGGGAGAGGGAACTGTTTGAACAAACCAATGGGGCATGGAAGAACAGGGAATTAACAGAGAAGTTTTGGGAACAAAGGGCTGGTACAAAGTGGGATTGACAGCTCAATGGTAGGGGGAACAGGGAATGTCCTGGATAATGGGGCAGGTTTAGGGCAAGATGGACAACCAAGTGGGAAGGTACAACTTAACAATACAGGGGGGAATGGAACGAATGGATTTAAATAAGAACACACTGCAACAAACATGTTTGGCTATATGCAAATGCTAATTCATCTTTTCAGAAAAATTAAAGACAGAGGACCAAGGAAAACTTAATAAAGCTTCCTCATGTTAGTACTTCTGGGGAAAAATCTGGGCTGTAGTTGGAACAAGCCCCTAGAGAAGTGCAGATGGTGTCTCTGTGATGTGGTCTTTAAATGTGTTACACAATGACTTCAGCTCCTAATTTTTCTTCTAACACAACATATGTGAATCTTTTATGTGTTCTTAGTGAGCGAAGGCAAACTAGATTTGCCTGGTAAACTCCATGCAGAAGTCCTCCACAGAGGGGGAAACTTGATATGTGCTGTATAGAAAAACCAGTTTCCACCAGGATGTTGTCCTCCATCAAAAGAATAATTTGAGAATAAATATATAGAATATTAGGTGCTCTTGAATAGGCCTGTTTTAACTTATCTGGTTGAAAATCCAACTAATTTAATTTGAAAGCTTATTCTAAAGTACAGGAAGATGGAATTCTAAAGTATTTATGCTTTACTTAAAATCCACTTCTTGTTGATAAATACTATATGGCTAAACCGGTAAAATCAATACTGATTAAAAAATAGGTATCAACAAATGTAAAAATTACAGGAAATAAAACATTGGAAATTCACATTTTTCTTTCATTTCTTCAGATTCTTCCTTTGATACAGAAACATTAAACAGATTTGCAGATTACTCTGTCATTTTTCAAAGAGTTTTCTGCACAGGGATTCTCAGCAATGCTATGTTTTATACATGCCAGATTATGTGGCAAGAGGAGGCCCTGCAGCATGTAACTCATGGCCACATGGCTGGCCTGCAGGAAGGCTGGGACCCAGTGGCTGGTGCTCTGATTCATTACTAGTGCTGAAAATTGAAGCACAACAGGCATGTTAGTCTAGAGCTGCACTAACAGAAACATTTCATTATTACTTCTGCTTTCTATCCAGGTGTTTACTTTGTCTTTTCTTTTTGTATTTCTGGTTAAATTTATTGTTTAATATATTACATGTATTTTGCAAGCCTTTATCTTTACCCTTACTCTTTCTATACCAAATAAAAACAATCCTTTTTTCTTTTTACAGTTCCTCTTTTTATAGCCACTACAAGCCAAAAGGTAATGTAACTCTATGGGTCCTGGGATGTTGTGTCCAACCTTTTCTTCTTTGCTTAGTGTGCAAATTCCAGATACAGTTTCCTCTTTTAAGTTAATGTGCATGTCTTTTCTATATTACAGTCCTTAAACTCTCAATCTATTCATTGTCTCTAATCAGTTCTCACAATTACTTAAAGTTTGGCCTATTAAAATCAAAATCCTTACTTACAGATAAGCTTTTGTATATCCCACTGGTTCATTTAAACTGGATCAGCTGGGGATTATTAGATTCAAGGTTTTCTGTAGAAGATCTCTTTATAATATGACTCTTGTCATGTACTTCATTTTACATACATGTATTACAACTTCTATTTAAAAGTATTTATTGAAGACACAGGACTACTACTGAGCAAAGGAATTTTAGATATTAATATATTATATGCCATAAAGATCTAACTAAAATCTGATGGTAATAAAATCATAAATTCAAGCATTGCAAACTAGGAATTACAAAAATCAAAATCACCCTGACAATTATTTGTATCCATTTCTGATGATTTTCATGCTAACTTATTTAACTATGCAATCAAATCTCACATTATCCACAGGATTTCTCCCTCCGGTGGTGCACAAAAAACATGAAGCTGCCATCTTCTACTGGAAATATATATACACCTTGGTTTTAAAAGAGCTGAATCATTCTAAAATCTTTACTCAAATATATCACAGGAACTGAAGAAATATTGTATTCCAGGCAACTGGCTCACTTCTCAGATTCAGCCAGAGTAGTGTATACCATTGTCACATAAGGACTGAATCCTCCTGAGTTCAGTGGGGACCAACATGCAAAGAAGAACTAAATAAATTTAAAATTTAATTTAATATCTCCAGTGTGATGCAGAAAATTAGCATGAAAACTCCTCTCCAATAGTTGTTAAAGTAGACATATGACTCATTCAAAACTCACAAACAGTGTTGGGCTACACTGGAAGATGTTTCTCATGGAAACTAAGAACCATACAGACCATTATAGCTCAACTTTCTATGTCTTTGGGATAGTTTCCCTACAGTTTCCTTTATGTCAAAATGAAAGTATATTCCAAATATTCTGAGTGTGACTCTTGAAGCCTTTCTCCAACAGTAATAAAATGGTACTATTACTTAGCAGTTGCATAGATTTTTCATATGACCATTTCCAAGATATTTTTGGAGATGGAAAGACACAGTCAACAAAGAAAGAAACTTTATGGCAAATGTAAAAAATAAACGGTCTACTCCAAATTGAATACTTTAAAATAGTTTTCTTTAGATTGAGAAAGGGAAGTAAATTTTTCTTTTATAATCTGATCCTGTCACTTGCTTTTCCATTGACTAGGCTCATTTTAAAATATCTAGGTAAACTAGGAAATAGGAGGTAATTTACCCAGTTCTGAAAAAAAATCTTCAGTAAAATCCATAGGTTTTTGAATGGTTTAAGTCTCCTAAATTGTCATGCAGCCCTTTAACATAATGTAATTTGTCACTAGGAAGGGATTTAGCTTATTCAAAGTCACTTTATTTTATTTTGAGGGTGAAAAATATCACCTTTGTGATAATAAGGTGATAAAGAAGGTAGGAAAACATAATGAAAGAACTCTCAAAAACTATAAAATTCATGAAAGGATTTTCTGCTGTTAAAATACACAGGTTGAACTGAGTTTTGTTATTTTGTCAGGAATGCCCTGGACTAGGAGCACTGAAATGAAAAGGAAGATTTGATGTCATTTCTAATGAATATAAAACATGATTTGTTTTTTTCTATTTGTAAAAGTTAAGAGCAATTCTTTTTTGCCTTACAGAGCACTGAAGAAAGTGCCATATTTTCTCATAATTTTACGTCTACAGCCATGAAATACTATCTTTTAAGAAAATCACAACCTGCTTTTCCTTTCTTTCTTCCTTTCCATAGTTGCCATGACAACCGCAGAATTTTGGTAGAGATAAAACATTTGACAAGCACATTGTCTTTCTGCTTTTAAAGTCTTCATAGCAATATAGACGGCCAGATATTATTAAACAAGACTCAGCATTACACAAGTGTGAAAGCTACACAAATAACCTGAGCAGGTCAGGAAAAATGGTATTTCCTGTCAAGACCATGATACAAAATAACAAGAGAATTTGTCATTTCAGTAACAAGCATTACAACTGTGATTTCCTTTTTTATGTGAACAGTGGGTATGGAAGGATAGTTTCAGCAAAGGTGAATAGACCTGACACAAATGGGAAAAGGTGTCCAAAGAAAAGCTCAACATCCAGCCCAGTGCAATATCAGTCCAACTTCTCAATTAAATTAGAGAAGTTTAAAGAGAAGTACAAAACCCAAACATTCTCTGAGGACCCATCTCATTTCAGATCACCAAGACATCAGAAATGTCAGACAGTAACACATCTTTTGCTAGATATTAAAACTATTAAACAGCTTTTGATAAGACTAAGGACGGACCTTTTGAATTCTTGGCAGTCTAAGTCAAATTAAAAATGTGGCACTTCCAAAAAGAGTTTCATTCTGATTTGGAACTAAAACTAAACTTTAAAAAAAACCTCCCAGCAACAGAAATGGGGAAAACATATAATTTTGAGGTAATTTTTGCTTAGCTAAATGAAAAAAAAAGCTGTAGTAATAATTATCTTTTTCATAATAATTATTAACTTGGTAGAGTTGCAAAATTTATGCTATGTGTTGTCTTAACCAAATTTTCAGAGTTTTTATGGGGGAAAAAGAAAATAAAAAAATTTTTTTCTTTTAGCCAAGAGCAAAGGGGAAGTTCCTATAATTAATAATTGTTGCTAGTGAAGGCCTGATGAGTACCCAATATCCTAAGTACATACACTGATACTGGACAAACTCCATCTGCTCAGTGACATTTGTAAACACAAATCAGACAAATCAATTGTGTTGCTTGAGTCACACAGTTCAAAATTAGCCTTGGAGGTAATCAGAAGGAATTCTGCTTAGTAATAGAGGATGCATTTTTGACATTTGACAGGCTCATTTCACATGTCTAGCTAAGCCATAACTAATTACTTCCTTTAACCAAATTAGACCATCATAGCCCATGGACAAGAAGATGGCAAAAATTTTGTTGGATGGGCAGGGTCAGGGAGGGGTGGTCAGTGGGGAGCACTCTACGTGGCTGCCTGTGGCAAGTGGGGCTCTGCACTGGGATGTGTCAGGTTTAACAGCTTTATCAGTGACCTGCAGTAGTAATGGACTGCACTTTCATCAAGGTTGCAAGTGAACCTAATGTCAAATTTGGGAAAACAGTAAATGTGATGAAGAGCAGCACCACCAAAGGGATTCAGGCAGGATGGAAGAAGGGCCCAACAGGAATCTCAAGAAATAAAACAAGCATTGCACCTGAAAAGGAAGAATCCCAGGCACCAACACATGCTGAGGACTGACAAACTGGCACAGATTACTGAAGTATTTTCTTGTAATGGCATCATATTTGAAGACATTGGAGGGTGCATATCAGTAGATATCCTTGTTTGTATTGTGTTTGGTCACATGCCCCTAAGCTTGGGTATGATAGGGAATCATAGTATTTCCCCCAGGCTCTGTTCTTCTGAGTGGCACAAGGAACAACACCACTGAAATTTATTACCAAATGAAAAGAGGCAAAGAAAGCAACTTTTCTGGAGTTCTTCACTACACTTGGGAGTTTTTCACATATGTGTCTGCCTGCACATGCAAAAGCACAGTTACATACTTAATAGTTTTAGGACAATTAACAAAAGACTGGGTATAAAGGTAAAAGAATTGCTATGGATTTTCCTTCTATTAATTTCAAAATCAATTAACCTTGAAGAAAAGACTATGAACAATAGTTTGAATCATTCTGTATTTAAAATCTTAGCATTTGCAACACAGAGCAGGAAAATCCATAAAACACAAATTTGAAGGATCAGCTTCTTCTTAATTATTGTCATTTTTCATTCTTTCACTTTTGCTGTTATTTTAAGTTGAAGGACAGAGTACACAAACAACAACCTCTCAAGCACATCAAAAGATTTCATCTTAATTCAAGGGAACACAGTGTTCTTATATATCATGCCTTACTTTTAACTATTTTGTATTCAACAAATGTTACTGCAGACATTGAAGAGGAATATTAAGACTTCATAATTATTAGCTAGGTATGTTTAAAAAGCCCAATTAATTATGTTGCAGTTCTGGTATCTGGAATTATGTTTTCTTAAATAATTTTCAAATAAATCCTAAAGTAAGCATGATATTAAAATTATACATTGATGAGGGTTGAGAACTGATATGTGTAATGTAATAATAGTCTCGGTGGTTGCTTAGGACTGAGGCTAATTAAAAAGAATTATTACAATTGTTCAGACTCCACACACGTCCACTGATGGATTTCAAGCCCAAGAGGGTTTTCATCTTGATAGGTCTGCCTCTCCTTGGCAAAAGTAATAATGGCAAGTATGGTAGCAAATTAAATTGATAAATGCATGGAAAAAATTTTCACACACATATAAAAAGTAAATCTGATACTGTCTTTTTAGGTGATTACAAATGTGATTGGCAAAGGCAATGTCAAAAACATGTCACTTGTCTTATTATGTGGTTTTCTGACTGCAATTTGACATTCAGCATCAGTCAGTGTAAAACATTTATTTTATCTAGACTAAGAAAAAAAATCTTTACAATTACACTCTCTCCAAAACTAATTGTAAATGAAAAATCATAAACAAATTAATGAGTTTATGCTGTCTGTTCTGGACTCAGTGTTACTTAGTTTGTGTATTGGTGATTAGAAACATAAAATCAATTTTTACAAAGTTTCCATGAGACATGATTATTGACTCAAGTGATAAATAATATATACAGAACTCTGAATCACTCAGTAATCAGAATTCATTTTTAAACATCATGCATTTTAATGCTGCCATATGCAAGACTGTGCATCTAGAAACACAGAAAGTAGGTCACACTCACAGACACAAATGTTCCCTGGAAAGCCTTTGTCTCTGAAAGCCTTTGGGGTCTGGTGAGCAACCAACTGAACATGAGCTCCCAGCAAAATACAGTGACTAAGGCTAATGCAGCTCTTAACTACATAAGTTGAAGACAAATAAGACAGATTATAGAAACCACATTTCATCTGTATGGTATTATTGACTCCATTACTAGAATCACATGTCCAAACCTTAGGTATACACCCCAAGGTTGGAAAGTCTGGAAAAGAACAGATTTACAGGATCTGCAACACAGTAACACTTCACAAAGAAATTTCAGTTTGGTTCATTTATAAAAGAAGTTAATCATGGTCTTCAAGGAAACCTCCTTTATATCCCAGATTTAGCTTCAGATACATCTTGAACTATCTTCAGGCGGATTTCAAGGTGCAAGGAAGTCTACATCTATCCAAAAGGTGGAAAAAAGTTCAATGTCCAAACCTTAAAAAATGCTCCAGTCAGACTAGAAATAATGTACACATTCTTAATATAAGAGAACTAGAGGAAAAAATTTCCCTAAAGATGTGCCGCTAAAATTTACATTGTTTCCTCTCCTGATATAAAGAGGGGTGCCTGCTGAAAAATATGCTCTAGTGCAATCAGAAGGAAAGTAAGGTATATACAAAATGCAAGACAAAGAATTATGGACTGTTTGAAACTAGAAATCAGATCACATGACTGAAGTGACAAGCAGCTGGGAACATGCCAGTAAGATATATTTTTACTAGAAAAGCTATTTTTGCAAACTAGTTGAAGACACAGATTTGGAATGAGTGAAGCCTTGGCTTTGCCCTATTCTGTGTGGCCCTGAAGAAAATGAGAGTCCCTGGGAGGAAATAAGTATGTGCTTTAAACTAATAACATGGCTTGCCTCTGACCTTTATGGGTGTCTCAAGTACAACATTTTCCTAATTCATCTCCCTTAGTCTTCTTTCTTTAGTGTTGTGGGTGAAACCTTATATAGGATCATCACTTGAGCCCCATCTTTGAATCTAAGTGGTTGATCTTCACATCTTGAAAATTAGTTCGTCTAAATCTGAATTCACTGGCATAATATCTCTAATATATAGTCCTTTATATTTATCCATGAAGCTGAACTCCTATCATATTCCATTCTAAACACTGTGACTTCTTTTCTCTGCTCTTGATATAGTAGTAAACATTTATTTGCCAACAGTAGAGCAAAAGACACTTTCTGAATCTTCTGTTTTAGTCATCTTGTCTCTGTATTTCTGAATTTGCTTCTCTTTTGCGCCACATGAAGGCACAGAACATTAAGTTGTAGTCCAACACTGAAAAACTCAATCTTTCTTACAGACAACTGATGATCTCAGCAGTTATTCTTCATTTCCTAAACTTTAAAATAAGCATCCTTATGCTTTCTGTTATGTTTCTTATCCTTGGGAAAAATCTCACCAAAACTATCCCATCATTTTGCTTTAAACCCTTCCACAGACCTCACTGCTCTTGAGTTTCTCAAACATGCAATATGAGACTTATCATATATATCAAAATTACCTAATTGGTTTCCTGTGTTTTCTCAAAAATCTTTGAATAGACATCTATTTTACCTTGCTTTATACACAAATTATGAGATTTTGGAACAGTGAATCATGACTTCATCCTGTCTTCCACTGTAACTGATAACTGTACTACTAATATGCTTACTACCTATTACTGATTTTCCTTGTTTAAGAGGAAACAGTGATGCAGAAAATTCCCATTGAATTGCTGCCAGGAGAAAATATTATTATAAGGACTCAATCTATGAATGAATAATATCAGCTTTACAAGGCACAGAGATGGATTTCTGGAATTTACTCACAGGCTTGACCTAGGACTATGCAAAATTCTATTTCTCAAAAGGAGCTGGAGAAGGTCGTTAACTTCAGGGATCACATGAGGAAGGAATGATACAGACCACCCGTAAGAACACATGGGGAAAAAAGGGTTACTATGCAGTCCTTACCAAAGGAATGGAGTTGTATTCAAACTTTGAAGGAATGTTCAAAGCCAAAGGAAAGTATTTGTCACCCTCCTATACACAGGCATGAGCATTTGTCCTCAGATGGCATAATTTCTGGCACAAATTAATTCTTTCAATGCCTGCTCTTGCTTCCATTGTTTTACTTGCAAAAAGAAATGGTTTTGTGGAAACATCTTTCAAAATCCCTCAATTTTCCACGGTAATTTCCAATTTTCCCTTGAGCAGCAGAAAACTATAGGAGACATAGGCTGATTTCAAAGCTCAGAAAGAAGAAAAAGGACTGGTGTCTAAAAGCGTTCTAGTTATTACAATTTCTCTGGTGGACTGTTGCTAGCAAGAACACAATGAAGAAATTACAGGTGACCTGGCCATCTCCCAACATTTTATTACGTCTGTAAGTGCAGTTAATACAGTTAAAAATATACCTAATATTACAACTAAACTATCATATATCTTCTCTCTCTCTATATATATATTCATTTCCTTGTATATATCCAGAATTAGTGAAATAAACACGCACTGTAAGTGGGACACATAAAAATTTCTTTAATCTCTTGCCATTAATTCATTAACAAAACAAATAGACCAATGATATTCAAAAAGCCCATATAATTCAAACATAGTTGTACTTCTGCATTAAATAAGTATTTCTAAAAAAAGTACTTGCAGACTTCAGTGAAGATCATGGTAAGCAATTAGTTTTCAATACAAATATTTAAAGTGAACATTTTTATTTAAATTTCTTTCCCATTTGGGAAGTGCAATTGAAAATACATTTGTTTGTTCAATTATAGTACTGTTCAAATCACAGACTGGTTGAGGTTGAAAGGTCATGTGGAATTCATCTGGTCCAACTCCCCTGCCCAAGCAGGGACACTTACAGCCAGTTGACCAGGATCAGGTCCAGACACCTTTGGAGTATTTTCAAGGATGGAGATGTCACAAACTCTCTGGGAAACCTGCATCAGTGCTTGACCACCCTCACAGGAAAAAAAAACAAAACAAAAAAAAATGTTTCCTGACGTTCATAGGGAACCTCTGCAGTTTCAATTTGTGTCCATTGCCTCTGGCCCTGCCACTGGACACCACAGAAAAGAGACAGCTTCCCTTTGGATTTTATATACATTAAGGAGATCCCCCCTCAGCCTTCTATAGCCCAAGCAGTCTCAGCTGTCTTTGCCTTCCCTCATAGGACAGATGCCTCAGTTTCTTCAGGATCTTCAGGGCTCTTACTGGATGGTCTCCATTATGTCCTTGTCTCTCATTCTGAGGAGAAGGAAAGGATGACCACTCTGGAGCTGCAGACAAGAATATCTTTCACCGTTTTTTTTCTGTCAGGGCATTTTGCTGATTCATATTCAATTCCACCAGGACCCCCAGGACCTTTCCCATCAAGCTGCTTTCCTGATGGGTGGTCCTTAGGATTTATATCTGTGCATGGACCTGTTCCTCCCTAGGTACAGGAGTTTCTACTTCCTCCTTTTGAACTTCATGAGGTTCCTGACAGCCCATTTTTCCAACTTGTTAAAATGTCTCTGGATGTTTGCACAATTCACTGGTGTATCAGCCACTCCTACCTCTTTTGTATCATTACCAAACTCTTTGAGGGTTCACCCTGCTTCACCAGCCAGGTTATTAAAGATTTTAAGAATTAAGGAAGTGTGCCTGAAAATGTATTTCTGGATTAACTGCTCAGTCACCTTCCAAGGGGTCAAAGCGAAACTTCTTGGCCTGCAGTTCCCTGGGCTGTCTTTCCCCTTTCTGAAGATAGTAGTCAAATTTACTTTTCTCCAGTCTTTGGGCATTTATCCCAGGGAATGATCAAAGACTACCAGGAGTGGCCTCACAAAGATATCTACCAGCTCTCTCAACACTTATGGGGGCATCCTGTCAGGGTCCATGGCCTTACTCATGTCAGTTGATTTTTATGTTCACTGACCTGATCTTCTTCTGACAGGGCTACATCTTTCTAGCTTCAACCTTTCTCCTGCTCTTTGGAAATGGCATTCCTGAAGGCTGGTCATGATAATAAGGTCCAGGGCAAAGATAACATTCCGCTTAATCAAGTCCCCTGTCTTGTTAGGCAATGGTCCAGTATTTTCCTTAGTTTATGTTTGTCTCCCATGTACTTACAGAAGCCTTTCTTGGTCTTGAAATCTCTGGGCAGATTCAATTCCATTCGAGCTTTAGTTTGATTCCTGGATTCTAAATGTTTCTGTATTCTTCCCACTTACTGGCCCTTTCTTCCACCCTCTGTAGGCTTCCATTCCATGTCTGAGTATTGCTAGGATCTCCTTGTTCATCCACAGAATTCTCCCGGAATTTTTGCCTTCCTTTTTGTTCATTGGAATGTACTGCTTTTGAGCTTGGAAAAGGTGATCCTTAAATATTAAATTACTTTCTTGAGTTTATTTTCCCTCCATGACCTTATGTCAAGACCTTATGTCATGACCACGCCAAACAGATCACTGAAGAGGGCAATGTCTGCTCTGCTGAAGTCCTGTGTTTTGAACTCAGTTTTCCTCTCCTCCCTTCTCCTCAGGATTGTGAACTTACAGTTTCTGCCACCAAGATTGCCCTTGACCTTCACATCCCAATGGGCCCCTCCATGTTGGTATGAAGTCCAGCAGATCACTTATTCTTACTGTCTCCTCTGTCTCTCAGAGGAGGAAGTTATCCACAACACACTCCAGGCAGCTGGATTACTTATGCCTTGCTGTCTTGTCCCTCCAGCCAATGTCGGGCTGGTTGAAGCCACTCATGAGGACCAGAGCCTGAGAACTTGAGGTTGCTTCCACCTGTTTTACAGGGTCTCATCCACTTGCTTTTCCTGGGAAGTGGCCTATGGCAGACACCCACTATAACATCATCTTTACCTGTCCTTTCTTTAATCCTAACCCTTATGTGCTCATCTCCCTTCTCATCCATCCCCAGACTGAGCTCCCCATACTCCAGCTGCCCTCTCACCTAATGGACAACTCCCCCTCCTCACCCTGGCCTTCATAAGAGACATATATTCTTCCACTGCAGCCCTTCAGTCATTGCATCCCACCACGCCTCCATGATCCTGACAAGATCGTGCCCTGCAGCTGCAGATGGATCCCCCACTCACTGTTTTTACTCCCCATACTGCTTCCATTACCACACAGGCACTCTGGAGAGGCCCCCCTGCATACTGAGTTCCTGAAGAGGTTTTGGGAGATTATGTTGTACACAGAGTTACCATAATTTTTGATAAAAGGTAGTTAAAGCTAAAGACAATGGAGTAATAGATGGCACATTAGGATGATTTAAAACAATAAACTAAATCCATGAGCTAGAATACAGTGGCTTACATGAAAACAATAAATAATTTAACAGTAACAATATCTCTTTTATTTTTTTTTTTGCCTGAAATTAGAACCTGATGTTGGAAGTTCCCTACAGAGTAAGAAGCAATTCTTTAAGATGAAGCTATCTTAATTCAGAATCGATTAAACCGGACTCATTAACCAGAACTAAACTGGCACAATGCCCAGTGGCTCTCGCCTCACAACGCCAGCATGTGGCGCTGTCTCCTGTGAAAAAACAGCCCCTGGTCTGCAAAAAATCTTATTTTCACATTGTCAGACTCTTCTGTAGCACAGGCAGGAAAATAATCCGGATATTTTCAGCACAAAAATAATACTCTGCACTCGTAAGAGTTTTTTAGCACTAATTCTACTACTTCTAATACAAAAAGACTATTTAATGTAATTTATTGACAAAAAAAGAGTGAGCGAAACATATGAATGTATCCATATGTCTATTTATCCGGTTAAAGACCATAATTATATTTACAAGTTGGTTTCTTTTCGGTATTATGAATTCATAATTTATTTCCAATTTTCTTTATTCTGTAGCCAAATTATTAATGTCTTTAAAATGAGTATATCTACAAACTTGCATATCTATTTTTTTGTCTAACAGGTAGGTACTTAGTCCATAGTGAGTTTTAATTACCGACTAAATTCTTGAGCTACTGAGCCTGTTTCATAATCTCCACATAGAGGAAGGACCTGTGTGACTACAGTTTTACTGGAAGTGAACAGCCAGTCTTTTGTGTGCTAACCAAGCCAGCCCTTACTGAGAAGGAATTTAGTGACTACACTGATGATGTCTGTCACCGTGAACTTTCAAACAAAAGGAACTGAGTAAACTGTGTATTCACTAACTTTTTAATCATTAAGGGCTCTATGCCCTTTGCTACCAGACTTTATAAAACAAAAGAAACAGGATTCATACTCTTTTACTTAAAACTGGAGTTTATAATATATGACATAAAAGGCATTAGTACTAACATGGAGGGGATATATCAACTGAATTTTCTGGCTTTTCTAGATTTGCATCTGATTTACAGAAAGGTACATATTTTTTCAGGCAGTTCTTATCTATGGTAAAAGTTCAATGCATTCAGAGTACCTGTAAACACTATGAATCAGAAAAGCAATTTTCTTTTCATGACTAAAGGCAAAAAGTTGCAAAAGTTTTAGTCAAGGCTTAAGAAAAACTATTTAAAAGATTGCCAGCTAAAAACTGGGAAGTCCTGAACTTAAAACTGAGGCCTGAATGGAGTCACCACTATTTGTCATAACGTTGCTAAGACTGTGGATTTATTTCCGTGTTGTTCTGTCATGGGCTGTTTTAACTTTGTAAATACAGAGTGGCTGGCTCAGGCAAATTAACCAGTTCTCTAATGGTGAGATATCAGTCAGAATTAGGAAAAGCATTTGTGAACCCCTTATGATCTCTGCCCATTACAAGAGGAAAGGTAACCATCAGAGCTGCAAAAATGAGGAAGGCTTCAGGAGATGTAGCTGAGATGATCTTCCTTGATTAACCAGGGCATTTCCAAAATAGCTGGCAAAGTACTGTAAACAGTGCAAACAGCAGGGCAACTTCTGAGCCAGGATGTGGCAGGTGACCTTGTCTTTTGGCAGCTGTGCTCCCTCAAGCATCCCAGGGCACAGACTGTCATCTCCATTGGGTAACACTGGCAGGGCTGACTCTGGCCTTCTGGCTTTTCTCAAGTGAAGATTTCTGACAGCTGACAAGAGGGACCATAAGCTGCAAAGTAACATCTAAACGAAAATGTGCCTTGCTTTTTGTTATATTAGTATGTTAGCAATGCTTGTGACAAGAACTCTTTTTTTAATCTGTGCCCTAATTTTGAGGTAAGATAGTAAAACTATAGCTAGAATCTAATGGTAGAACTTAACAAGTGTTTTCCCAGTTGGGATGTAGCAGATCTTTTTATACCTTGAATTTCTGATAGGTAAGTGCACGTAAGGTGTATGCATATAGTCTGGTAAAAATAGTAACATTGGGGAATATGTTTTTATTTCACATTTGTATATATAATAATATTCATAGAAGAATTATAGCCATGTAAAATTAGTACCAGCCAGAATGGTTGAAGATCTTGCTGACTTATATGAGATTTTTTGATGACTTTCCTAGTGAACAATTAACTTAAACTAGAACTTGTTCTAGTAAAGATAACTCCTAAAGTCTTTTAAATACAGGGTTTGATAACCACACTAAACTACCACTTATAGTAGTAACTGACATAGTATTAATTTCTGAAATGGTCTAAAAGTTACTCATTTCAGCTGTGGGATTTTCAGGTTCAGGAGATCAATACACAGGCTCCTGTGAGAAATGATCCACTTGCTCTTTCTAGCAGCACATACTTGCGACGGGAGGAGTCCATGCAGTGTGCAGAGAGAGGAATGTGGTAGGTAACCTCTGTGCTACATATACTGCGGCACACGCTCCAGCCCTGGAGCTGAAAGCAAAAGGGAAAGGATGTATGGCAGATATTTACTGTATGGGGGCCATTTTACAGCTCAAGGTGCTGTTTTAATCTTTGCAGCTACTACACAGAGCTCTTTGGACTAATGACTTGTAGATTTTCATTTTTAAATAGCTCTTCAGAGGAGCCTGCATGCATTTCACCTTGGGACAAGTGCTCACCACAGTGTTACTCTGTAAAAAACACCGAGTTTCAAAAAGTGATTTCCCTGCGTTCTTGCTTCCCCGTCCTTTTTTAAAATTGATTTTTAAAAGAAGAAATAAAAGACACTTAACCAAGGCATTAAGACAGGCTACCAGCGATCCTGGGGCCCAGCCACCGCCACGCAGCCCGCCCGTGTGCAGGGGCAGGGCATGCGGCCGCCGCACGCCCCGCAGGTGGCGGCGTGCGGGCAGTGCGGGGCTGCCCGCGGGCACGGGCCCGCCCGCCGNATGATTGAACTTTCTTGTGTAGTTTCTGCGGCGCGGAGGTGTCCGTCCCCGGCGCAGCCCGGCACCAGCCCGCCGAGCGGGAGCGAGCTTACCCCGGCGCCTGCAGCCCCCCGCGCCGCCCCTCTGCCCTCGTCTCCCGCAGAGCGATGGTGCGGAGGGCGCCCGGCGTGTCCCTCGCCCTGCTCCTCTGGGTGACGGCCGCCTGCGGCAGCCCCGACGGGCCGGGGGCCGCCGCCGCCCGAAGGCAGGAGGAGGCTTTCGCCACCGCCAGATGCACCTCCAGGTGCCTGAGCCTCCAGATCACCCGCATCTCCGCCTTCTTCAAGCATTTCCAGGTGGGGCACGGCACCGCGCAGGGAGCCCCTCTGCTGCCGTCCGGAGGGCGGATGTCCCCGGGGTGGGGGAGGAAAGGACGGCCGGGGCCGGTGCGCCTCTTGGCGAACTTGGGGGCCCGCATTCACCTGGAGGGGCCGGACAGGTGCGCACGGCCCCGCGGCAGCGCCGAGCCCCGTCGGTGCCTGGGGGTGCCGGCTGTGCTCCCCGCAGGGTGGGCTCCTGGCACGCTCTGCCCCGGCTCCTCGCAGGTGCCTGGCGCTCCCGGCTGCCTGCCGTGGTGTCCGAGGCGGCGGGGCGGGCGCGACACGGGCCGGCGGTGCGCTCGTCCTGCCGAGCCACGGACGGGGCGGCGGCGAGCCCGCGGGGCTCCGCCTGCCTGCGCGCCGGGCCGCCCGCAGGTGGTTCGCTTCCCCAGCCCAGTGGGAAAGTTCGAGCCTGTTTTTTAGAAGCGATAATCATGAACATGTAATACTTGGTTCTGACCTCCTGGAAGGTGAGGGTGGAGGTAACGCATTTTCTTTTTTTTTTTCTGTACTGGGGTAGAGAGGCACATCTCTGGCTAACGGGAGTGGACAAATAGGGATAAAGTGCGGGGGGCGGGGGGGATTGGACTTGAAGTGGCGGGAGACCTGCAGGACATAAGATGAAAGCTGGCAGCAGCGCGGAGCTAGTGCAAGAGCAGCGAGCGTCTTCCCGTCCTTTCCCCTCTTCTAGTTATACACGCACCTTTCCCTTTTCCTCTCCCCACCTGTTCTTCAATGCGCAAATACTAAACCTAGTCGAATTCATCCAGATGATGGAAACCCTTCCGACCTGCAAGCCGTTCTCCCTCTGCAGAGCCCCAGCCCCTTTGGGGAAGGGCTGCCCAGCTCGGTGCGAAAGGAGCCACCTCGACCCTTCGGGGTGGCACATCTCCGCGGCGCGCCGGGAACGCGCCGCTCGCTCACTCCGGGCTTGCCGGGCGGTGAGAAACCGGGAACGCCCGGGCAAGTGCTTTGGGTGGAGTTGCTTTCGGGGCAAAGGTGTTGGCACCAAAGGCAGGTCTCAGGGGTATTTAAGGATAAAGCGATTTAAAAGGAAAAAAAATCAGAGAGGGATTTCTTAAAAAGAGCTGAGTGTGTGCGTGGTAAGAGTAGCAGGAAATTGGTTGGGTGCCTGCAGCCGGGTTTGGGTTGAAGAGGCCGGGCTTGCGGCCCGAGACTGGTGGAGTAGAGGCTGCCCTGCCCTGCCCTGGCCGCTGCTCCGCGGGGCTCGGCCGGGGCCGGCGGGGCGCTCGCTGTCAGCCCGGTCCGTGCATCATGGGATAGCCTGAAAGGAGGATAGCCATTTAATATAGCTCATTATCCCGGAGAGCGGTTAGTATTTTTTATTGCGTTGTCAAGCGGTTGTAACTTACTTGTTTTACAGTTTCAGTGGCTAAGGAGGCAGTTTAGATCAAGCCAATTCATAGTGAAAGGCTTTTTTTTTTTTTTTATGTTTTCTTGGCAAGATTTCTTTTTCGACGTAAAACTGCTGACAGAATGCACACTGCCAAACAATCGTGATTACATTTTAATTAGTTAGAGTGAAATAAGTAGGGAATTACTCAGTTAGGACTTGATAACTGGCTGTTTTTTTGTAATGAGTTGAAAATTTCAGAGCTTTAACTCCAACCTGCTAAAGCATGTGGTAATTTATCTAAATTACTAGGGATTAAACTCCTTCTAGACATGAAACGACTGTAATGTTTGGAAGATAAAGTGCTCTCGTTTATAAAAGTTAAGCTCTCTATTGTCTTATAATGAGGAAAAGGAGGAGAGTTTTAAGGTACATCAAGCATCCAGTGTTCTCACAGGAGACTGATAAGACAATGTGGACTGTAGGATGTGCAGGTTTGGCCCAAATTATTCCATGCAGGCTAAAGGGTATGATGTTCCTTTCATTCCTCTCTCTTCTAGCCATTCCCCTCCCCTTTTCATCTCAACCGGTAGCAATTTCTGGAGTTCTTTTCATTTCAGATGCCCACTTATCATGTAATCTGATTCAACCTTTGAAGCAAACTAAACACTAACTCTTCCCAGTCAGAGCAGGGAGGATCTCTAGTGTCTCCCAGTCAGGCAAGAATTGAAAGAGGACTGACTCAGCCCTGCTTTAGATACAGCCTCAGTGGTGGGGGTTAAGGAGACAGCATCTGGATGCTTTGCAAGAGATGGTGTCCCCAAAACTTCACAGAGACTTAATTTCACATAGTTTATGGTACTAAAATCACATTGCTAACAACTTTTTAAAGAGAATGAGGTAGTATGAATAGGAAGTCTGTGTTAATTCCTTCTGGCTCTTGTTTGAATGGCAAATAATATTTTTCCAACTTCCAAATGTTCACAAGGGATTTTAATGAATCCCGCCCCCCCCGAGTATTTTCACCCATTTTTGTTTACTGTCCTTATTTTTAAAAGTTTCTAGAGAGGTACTCTTTCTAAAAACCTGATTGTTAATTTACATTGGGAAGCATTTCTAAGCCTATTTGAAATGTACATTTTCAGTAGGAAATTATTTTAACTGAAGTATAGGTCAAATAATATTTTTTGTTCATGTAGACTGTTGATGTGGACTAGAAGAAGAATCAGTCACCTAAATCAAAAATCTTTGATCTTCAGAATGCTTGTTGAAGGGGCATGGATTTCTGTTTATTTCTATAAAATCGCCATAGCCAGGAGAGTTTCCCAGTTCTGGTAGTGTTGGGAAGTTCCTTGTAGAGGTTATAGCAAAGGATAAGTGAGATCACAGTGAGAGTTATGCGTCACATGGGTCTTACACCCAATGAAATGTGTGTGTTTTATATCTATGGCCATGAACTTTCACAGAGAGCATGCTAGCAGAAAGTCCTTTCATCCTAAGCAATCAAATAAAATAAGGTAAGCAGAAGGGGTCATAGCGGATTCTTCTTTTATATAAAACCTTATTAATTACATGCTCATCCACAACAGAGAATTATGTTTAATCTTTAAATGAAAGGACTCTAGCATATCTCTTCTGTCTTACTGGACTGTGTTCACTAGTGGGCTTCAACTTGCTCTGAAATTTTGCAGATGAGAGAAACCATTTTTATCCCAACTGTAACTTAGGCCCCTGGACACAGGATGAAGCATTCTTTGACCTGTGACCAGAAAAAGTAAGGGCAAGAACTCTTCTCTCTAGCCTTATATTCAGAGTTCAGATTTTAAGCCATTTTGGGTGTTGACAGTAGAGTTTTACTATGACTGTTTAAAAACATGTATGAGTAATTGGAGCATTCACTGGAACCTGTCCATGCTCTTGGGTCACTGCCTTGATAAAGCAGAGTTTCTTGTGCTGTACTTCTTTTTCTGACACAATTCTCTCTTAAACATCTGAACAGGGGAGGATGATGAGAATGTTCTTCCAGTAAGCAAGAGCTTGACCATCAAATGCTTAGAGGGGAAGGTGTACATTTGACCCTTACAGTCCTAGGTCATAATCAGGGTTGTGTGCATTTGGCTGTTATCTAAAAGAGCATGCCTGAGTGTTAGTATGGTGCCCTTATAAGATGGAAAGGGCAATTTCCTCCTCCATTTCGAAATGGAAGGAAGGACTAAGGTCTGGCTTCATCAGAAACACCGAGACTGTGAATCCTGTGTGGAGAAAGGCGTACTATTTTAGGGACAGTGTACAGTTGTACAGTGATGTCATTGGATATATTCTTTCCTTCAACATTTTAAGGCAGTTTCTATCTCAGTGTTTTAGTTGATCTCCAGGAGACAGGTACAAATTTTAATTTGATGTATTCAAAGTTTTGTTTGTGAATCTAGTTTTATAGTAATTTAAGACAGTAGTTAAAGCCCTCATGAAGATGAGGTCCGTCACTGCACAAGTTTTTTCTTGAAAAGAGTATGGGTGTAAACAAGGACCTTATACAGCCAGCTGGACAAGAGGTCTCAATGCTCAGATTAGTTTTGCTAGGGCTTTTCTGCAAAACCTGCCTGTTTTAGTGGAGTTTTGCAAGGAATTCCTTGCATTGTTGTCTGTAGATGTACGCTTTCCCATTTGTATTATTGGTTGTGGATAAACTCCTTTCATTTTGGGGAAGCAGGCATGGCAGTGACCTTAGTGGTTTGTTTTCATGTTGAGTGAAAAAAAAATTTTGGATTTTAATCTCTATTGCCAGCCATCTGAGCCATGTTTTAAAATTTTCCTTGTGAATAAGAGTTTGAACATCACTGTAACTACTTAGGCTAAAAATGTTATGGAGAGCAAACTGGTTACTTTGACCTGTGAACTTGTTGATTTATGTTGTAGCTGGTGTCTGTTATAGACCTCTCAAGCTCAAGTGTCTTCCTGTGTAATATGTGCAACTTGATAATTTTCTTAAGACAGAGGAGTGGTCAGTCTTGTTTACTGGGTCAAGAGCTGAGAAGGTAGTAGAACATGTCCTAAGAATTTCACGTAGTAACCAATAAAACTGCCTGTGTTTGTGGTGCGGAGTTGCTGGAGAGGTGACATCCATATGCTCAGAGTAACAATGGCTGGGGCTGAACAGCACCTCCTGGCAACTTTTCTAGTGTTTAACCATCCTCATAGTAAAAAAGGTGTTTTCCCATGTTGAGATGAAGTTTCCCATGTTTCAGTTTTAGCCATCACCTCTTGTTCTGTTACTGGGCTTCACTAAGAAGAGACTGGATTCATTTTCTTTGTTCTCTCCCACAAGGTACTTAACAACATTGATGAGAACCCTTTAAGGCTTTTCTGTTCCAGACTAAGCATTGCCAGTTCTTTTAGCCTCTTCTCATGTGAGGGATATTACTATCCATTTTCTGGGTTCCCTCCACTAAGTCCATCTCTTTCCATGTCATGGGGAGCCCAATACTTGACCTAGCACGCCAGGTGTAGAGGAGTGTCTAGAAGAGAGAAGAGGATTGGCTACATTTAAAAGATATAATGCCTGCTACATACTGTTACTCACTTTTGAATTCATTTTCATGATTTAGATTTTCTTACATGAGTTTATATATGACCATTTATGATGGTCAGTGTATTAAAACCAAAATGCTAATGCTAAATCAAGTTTTTTCCATCCCTTTAGACATTGATAATCTCACTATAGTTTTAAATGTTTTTGAGGGAGTAATCTTCAATAGTGAATTGAATCTTAGCAAATCTGTTTCTTTATTCATGAGGGGGAAGTCCAGGTACATGGAGATCTGTACATGCTGAGTGATCCAGAATTGTGATTGCTGTTTGAACAGGATCATGATAGATTGTTTGAACTCTTTAAAATGGGCACTGCTTAGAAATAATACACCCAACACCGTGGATGACCTCGGTCACATAGGGATTCTGTGTTCATGTTGACTTATTTGAGAAATGGATGAATTGTAGCTGAAAATTTTGCTACAATGTAGACATCCCTCAAGTGGTAAGCCAGTTTTGTGATATATGGAAGGAAATTAGAGAGAAATTTCCTCTTGTAAATGTGATTTAGTGTAAATCTAATAGTAATATACTATGATTTAGTACTTAGGAATTAGTACTAAGCTAGATGAGCCAAGGCTAACTCAAAATTGTTTTTGAAAGTATGGAAAAATATTGTTTTAAGCTAATAGAGCCACATGTTGCATAATGTTTAGTAGCTGTAAAAGGGAAGAGTAAGGCCTTAAAAGTTTGTTATATTGAATGACTGATAACTATATGGTGGTAGGAGGTTGTTTTTACTGTTGTAGAAGGACTGTTGCCTTTCAGGACAACTGAAGTTTTTGAAGGAAAACAGGCAATTCTCTTAAGTAAGTAATAAAAGGTTCTCAGATTTTATATCTGCAAGCAAATAATGTGCAAGTGATTACCTCTAGATAAGCAATTCCAGATTTCACCTACAAGTCAGGAAGCTGGTTGTCTACATGCCAGCACATCTGCCTTCAAATTGCCTGTAACCCTAAAGCGACTGCACCTGCAATAATCTGCAGTGGGTCCCAGCTGGGAAGTGGTGGCCAGGCTGAAAGTCTAGGGTGCATGTGTCTCTCTGTGCTCTGCTGCAGAGAAGCTGGAAGCCATGAAGAAACCATTTATTGTAACTGTCTTGAATAATTCTGAAACTATAAATTGTTTTTCATTAAATCTTTGGAGAAGCTATGTGGTACTTTTGTAATGAGTTATGGTAGGTATGCAGTGTATGATTCCCAGAATGTTTCAGTTCCAATGGACAGGCTGCCTGGACACTTTGCTTAATTCTCTTGGGACATGTTCACAACCTTTTCTAAATGTGAAGATGTGTGCCATCTGCTTTTGTTGCTGTTTCAGTACTCATCTCCTTTCCAAAAATAGCCCTTGTGTTAACTAATTCTGACTTTCATATGTCTTGTAAAGCACACTACTGTTAATTTATTTCCACAGACAAATTGTGGCGTTTGTTGTTACTTTGTTTTTCCCAAAACTTGTTAAAAGTCCCAGTCATTTTCCTGGTTTTAATGTTCAGAATGGAGTATGATCTGGATAATTATTCTGGCATTTGGTGTGCTCTTATTATCAAGATCTGCAGTTGTGAAAAAAAGGTACATGGATCTAACAGAACCTTAGGTAAAACCTATGAAAATGAAAAGTTCGTTTTGAATAACCACGGTTGCATCTTGTGAAGCGAGCAGCATTTTTTACCATATTGTGTAATTGAGCCATGGTTAGTCTTTGCTGTTGTAACCTGGTCTGGTATGAACCTCCCTGATTTCAGTGGGAGTTATATTAACTTGTTCATAACCAGACTCAAACCTCGTTGGCTTCAGTGAGTGCTTGCATAATTGGTGTGGGTGCAGGTGTTTACACATTCTGGTCATTGTTTTCTAGTAGTTCAGATGACTCAGACTTGGGATTTTAAACTTGCTCACTGATTTCCTAACTTAAAACACTTGTTTGAGTCACAAGTGGAAGTTTAAATGTGAATCAAATGAACTGTATGAAAATATAAGTTAATGGTGAACAATTGTACTGATCAATAGGAGTTGCCAAGATATTTCTCTCACATTTACTTGTGTATTCTTACATATTGAGATAAAAATTTCTTTATGCTTGTGTTCTTAAAATTAAAATCACAGTTAATTTGGTAAATGTGCTGGACACCAGGTGCAATAAACCAAACAGGAATTACTAATAGATTTTAAAGCAGACATTTTATGTATAGTATAAAAATAGTTTTAAATGTCACAGTCAGGTTGGTGAGGGGGAGGAGATGCTGCTTTTGAAAAGCACTAGAAAACTTCTGAAAGAAAAATGCTGACATTTCTAAAATGTAAATATGTTTCCACTGGAAGATATAGCAACTTAATACAGAGCAAAAGGTTTTTCAGTTGGGTAGTGTTCATATTAAAACTGTTACTAAAGCATTATTTGTTGTCAGATTATGGGTTGTCTCTGTGAGTGCTAGTTGTCTAGTGCTCTGAACTTAATTTAAATGTATTTGATTTGATTTTGTATAAGAAATCTCCTAAACATTACCTTTCTGAGATGGTTTGAAAAGCAGACTGATTTTCTAGATGCTTATAATTTGTCATTTTGTAAAGGGCAACTTCTTAAGATTGAGTGCTGAATTAGTGTTTACCCATAGAGATTGTTACTCACAAACTGACCTAGATCTCCTCTGGCCATTCTATGTGAATTTTTGCTCTCTCTGACTAGATGGATTGGAGTACATAGCAAACTTTTGTAAAAAGAAAAAGCTGTAATTTAGCATCCATATTTTTAAAAATTTAAAATAGCAATAATGACCAAGTATCAGGAGCATACTACAGAAGACAGACACATCTGTATTGATATTTAGTAGCTGGTGTCTAGCAAATTTAAACCTTGCACTAAAAAAGCATTTGCCTAGGAGTTCACACCAAGAAAGAATCTTCATTTTTTGATCTTTCCCACAGCTGAGCCTTATAAGGCTTTATACTTCAAAAACCTTTGAAGTCCGTGAAAAGCCTTCTGTTGATTTCAGCTGGATCAGGTCCATGTATGAACACTAGGTCCATGCAGTCAGCAGAGCAGAGTGCTGTGAGCTTGGTGTCCCAACTCCAGTTGTGTCAGTTTTTCAGTCTTTTATTGACCGAGAGGTCACAGGACACAGAGATGGAGAGCTGGGGGTGTTGAAAGGTAAGTGGACCCTTTAAACTTGAAAGTAGAGTACTGTTCCTTTCATTTCTGATGGAAAAGAATCACACAGTTTTTCCATCCACTGAAAAGAATATCAGATATTTCCAGATTTGGGGAACAACTCCAGTCTAAAGTTTTAATTGAATTTCTGTTGTCTTCTGTGGGTTACATTTTCACCAGTGTGTGTTTCTAGACTGTCAAAGAGATAGGACATCAAAGTTTATGTAAATATAGGCATGTAATTACATTCCTTTGAAAGAGAAGTGACTTGTCTCAAGCACTCCAAGGAGTGACTCCCTGAGAAGCAGCTGAGATTGCTGAGGAGTGCATGTCTTCAGAACCTGTAGGAGAAGCAAGAAAAGGGACAGAGTCTCAGGGTGGAGAAAGGTGGAGATGGGTGAACTCTAGCAGGCTTACAATGCTGGAAGGGGAAGCTATCCGAGAGTAGAGGGTGCTTTAAAATTTCCTGTGACACAGTTAATTGAATTTAAGCAGCTACAGAAGTAGAGAACAGATGTAGTGGGTCTGTAGGGAGAGTTGTTTGTAACTGTTTCTTGTGAATATTTTTTATTTCTGCTCTTTCTCAGCTGCTTGAAGTTTTACTTTGTTTAAAAATTTTAATTTTTCTTGTTTGTAACATAGTAAAAAATGTTTTGAAAACCCTTTTGTCTTCACTGAAGAGGTCAGTTACAGGAAAGGCCACTATGAAAATTCACAACAAATTTCTAGCTGACATTGTCTTTCATGTCAGAACTTAGACAAACTGCTGCCACTGTAATTCCTCACGTGGTCACAGCTGAAACTGCAAACCTGGCCAAGGTAGTGAAGCCTGGTTTTTCTGCCTGGGCTGCAGTCTAGCTGTCATGGATCGTGTAATAAGATAATACAAGGGAAAAAGGATTGCTGCAGAGCAAATGTCTTCTGTCCAGACAGTCAGAAATTGAGGCTGATGGTGAAGATTGGATGAGAATAATGTACTCATTTAGTCTAGTGCAAACATAGTTCAACTTTCCTTGCCATTCTTACGAGAATTTAGAAGCATAGTTCTGTTTTTCTTTTTTAATGGATTACTCTTTAGGGAAGTTATCTTCACAGTAATTTATATTAAAAAAAAAAAAGAAAAGCAATCTCAGTTCATGCACATGAGTGTGATTTCTCAGCTAGTGATTTAGGCCATGAGCATAGGGTAATACATCATTTGTATTTAACTGATCATGCTTTTTAAGTGCTAATGACTAGAACATTCCAGTCAGGCCTCAGGACATTTTTAGACCTAGACACTACAAATTCATTTTCTGACCTCAGTGCTATAAGACTTTGGGTTTCCTTTGAATTTACCACATGGCTGAACAGATATGTGAAGCAGCAAATAGTGAGGAAGGGGTGATAGCAATGAATTACGATGATGATGATGTCCTAACACAGTGACTATTTCTCATTCTCTTCCTCCGAATTTGTATCCCTGTATATAAACTATTTCAACAGTATGGGCTGTTTTTTTTTTCTTTTTTGATTAGGTGATGGTTGTAGCTCCTTTGACAACAGTAAAATCACATTAATGTGTAACTACAACTAGACATTAATGAATCACACCATTATCTGTCCCCACTTTAATTAGTTACAAAGAGTGTATTATAATATGTTGACATTTAATTTGTACCTAAAAATTTTGGGAAAGGAGCTGGAACCAAAAGAGCTTGAGGCTTTCTTCTCCTGAAATTTCCTTCTATGCAGCTGTGAACTGAGATAAAGGATTAGCCAAACATTGGTCAGTCTGGATATGCAGTGGGTGGAAGAAATATTTGGGATTAGACAAACTGACACAAAGAGGTACAAATAATCCAACTAATGAAGAGTGTGTCACTTCATATAGTGCTTCGAGGCAGCTATGGGACATATTTGTCAGGATAGATAAGGAAAGAAGATGTAGATTTTTACAGCTAGGAGCTTATTGCTGGATTTTTTTCTTTGGGTTAAAAAGTTGAATACACGATGTGGAAGACAGTAGTCTTTTGGTAAGTTTAATGGGTTTTCTGTCTGGTGGATCTTCACTGACCAAGTGGAGTAGAAATGGACACATGCAGCATAGTAGTTCATCTTGTAAAAGATTTGGTTTATTCATAGATTCACCCCTGTGCATTTGAGCACTGGACATCACTGAAGCCCAAATTTTTAGTGGCAGTTAGTATGGAACAGCAAACAATTATTTCAAGTCTTCTTCCTGTCTTCAAAATTGTCCTTATGCAGAAATAAAAGAACAGCTGTGTGAACTAGACTGGGAAGTTAAACTTAACCTCAGCTGTTTTTCAAATTGTAGAAAAGTGAACATTTACAGTTTCTTAAAGGATATGCTGGCTGCCTCTGTTTTTGTGATAGAAAACATGACTCGGTTAGTTTTAAAGACTGAAGAACTTTACAAATTAATGTAGGGTAGGCTTATGTTGTTTTCTTTTACTGGAGATTTCAGATTTCTGACTGATACTCATTGATTCTTCCATTTATATAATTAATAGCTTAAGACAGGATTTTTGTGGAGTTTTTGTTTCTGGCCTGAGTCTGATATCCCTGCACTTCATAGTAATGTATCCAATGGTTTAAATGGAAATAAGCTTAGGTGAGTGAAAATATATTAAAAATATCTGTTTAGAGTTTATAGATAAAAACAAGAAAGTTCTCAGTATGCTGTTTAAAGATGATTAACTTGAATTTGTTAAATACAATCTTACTGTATTACGACATCTTTTTTTTCGATTCAGAGTGGTAATAAATAACAATGCCATTAGGACAAACTAACACTGAGTTGCCAGTTATGTGTTAGATGCACCTTTAACTATTTTTAGTAGTTATTCTTTCAGATGGCAAGGGAAGGTAGAAGCAATTTAATGTAACCAGAGGTAAGTACCACTAAAGACAGTAAGCAAATAATTTTTTCAAAGATGATATACTGCCCAGTTTCTGATTATTACTACATAATACACTATGTGTATCCAGGTACCCTCAGGGTTTCCAGAGTATCTCTGTAAGTTTCATCAACAGGCATGGCTCTTAATAATAGGAGCAGATGTCAATTTTTTATGCTTCCAAGATGCTTAGTCATACCTAGTAGATCCATCTGGTATAGATCGAGCCTCAGTTAACTTGTTCTCACCCATGAACTTCCCACTGAGACAGTTAATCGAGCAGAGCTCCTCAGTCCAATGAAAAAGAAACCTGAGTATTATCAATGTACTTTTGGTAGCAGAACCCCCTTCACTGTCTTTTTTTTCTTAATTGCTTTACACAGGTGAGAAGTTTAGTAAAATGGAAGGAAACTTTATAATTAATTGGGACAGAATTCCTGGAGCATACCACCAGTATCAGAGACTTTCCAAAAAGGGAACTAAAATATTTGTCAGTTCTGCAAAAAAGGGTGATTTAAGAAAGAGAAACAAAATCTTAATATAAAATGCCTACTGATAGTACAAGTTATTGACAACTGGTATTAACTGCAGTTGCCCACATTTTATGAGCTTAAAGATATATATTACAGTGGTTTTCTTTTGTGGCTGTTGATTTAGATTAAAGATATAAAAGCAAGTGCCAGGCTTCACAACTGATGTGATCCTTGCAGTGGAATTCTGTGAAATTCCATATCCAATTGTTTACATTACTGGAGGCCTTAAGATGCTGTGGCTTGGGTAGGGACTTAGGCTGTGCTTTGACATCTCTCATGTTACAAGCCTTTCAGTAACTTCAATGCAAATTCACCTGATTTAATTTTTACCTCTTTCACCTGGTGCCAGAAATGTCTGAAACATGATAGACAGGTTGTCAGCAAATTATTGTTCTGCATAACAGCTACATCTCTGGTAACCATATGTGTTAATGACAAATGCTTCAGTCCTGCCATGAAGAGAGATTTATTTTCCTTTTATGGTATGTCTTCATTAGTTAGTTATAAGACTGTATTCTAAAAACCTGGCATATGAAGTGCTTTTATGTTTGTGGGAAGTTTTATGGCAATGTGATGAAGCAACATAAATCTTCCACTGAAGATTGTCACTGAAGAAAGATCAAGTTAATACTCCTGTACTGTGAATTGTATGAGTAGTTTTAGTATATTTTTGTCAATAGAATTTAATGTTGATTTCTTCTTTCTCTCATCTGTCCTTTCGCAGTGTTAGGTTGCTTGCAAGGTGGTCTAGAACACTGGACTACAGCAATTGTTCATGGAATATACATTTCTTGAGCATGCAGTTCTTAAACTGGAAAAAGCATCTAAGAAAACTGGAAGAACCTATTGTAACTTGCATTAAAAGGCTGTTTCTCTTAGGAATATATTGTCAGCATTGCAGGGCCAAAGGGTCCCAGCTAGGATCAGCTTAGCAGATGTGTTAAATTTCAAGGGGAAAGAGAAAGACTCCCCCAACCTTTCAGTGTGCTCCTTCTTTCCCTTGATGCCTGTTTTTCATCTATTGTCAACACGATGTCATTGCAACTTCTGCTGTTGTGGGAGCTATTACCATTCCTTAAAACAGGATAGGAGTAAGAATGTGGTCTGCACACAAACACCAACAGGGTTTGCAGGTCTGATAGCTGGGGAAAGACAGAAGCTCTGGCTGGTGCAGGGAATGGCATCATGAGTTCCTCTCCTTGCTTGACACATAGGAGAAGGACATTCAGTAAGTGATGTGATGTGTGGTATCTGAGCAGATGCTACTGGCATCCACCAGTCTTTATGACACGCTTAATTTGGCAGCCCTGTGTGTTGGCCTTCTGCAGAAGTGAGAGCTGGGTTGGGAATAGCCAGGCCAAGGACCAAAACAATAGGAGCAATGGAGAGAAGAGTGTTAACCCGTCCGATACGATTTTTGTTGAGTTGTGCTTTTAAGGCTTCTTCTGAAATGCTGCTTTAGCTGTTGTGGTGAAAGACTTTTTTGTGTGTGTAGTTTCTAACAATATTGTTTTGGTTCAGATGGCAGATAGGCTATTCTGCTTAAGTCCAAGGGTAGTTTTTATTTGAAAAAAATCTCTAGTTCCTGAATGGCCACAACCCTTTTACAAAAGTTTCTAGGAAATCCCAGGTCTGGTGAGGTACACTTCCCTCACTGAGACCGGTCTTCTGTAGAAAATGGAAAAAAAAATCCCTAAACACTTTTTACACAACTGTTAGACCTCTAAGGACTGTGTTAATTTTTTCACTTTTTACTTTTGAGAGCTTTGTTATGCACTTTAATAATTCCTCCAAAACATGGTTTTTGTATAAAAGATGTTACAAATAGTAATTGGTCTCTGGAGCTACCAATGAATAATTATTGTCAAATTTTAGACTGCATGTTTCATCTGTAGGATTGTTACTTGTGCTTAGTTTTACTGCTGAGATTATACCTCACTACATGCTTTAAAAATATTAAAAGATAGTGAAACACAGTATTCATATTGGCAATTATGTTCATTGAGCTTGTTGCCTCTAAAGAGAAAAAAATTTTTAGTACTACATCAAGACAATGGGAGTAAGGAGATACTTGTCACAAATATTTTATGTTGAGATAGGTGCTGTGTGGAATTAATATTTTCATTACTCTTCCTTTAAAAGGGAAATGAAAATAAATGTATCCAGCAGCTTGTGGAGATATGGCTGCTACTGTGGCTTGACATATTTAGTATCTTGTAAACTAGTAACACATGCCAAAGAGAAAGGAAATGCATTCCTGAGATTTACCATGTGAATTTCATGCAATTATATCGGAAATAAATAGTATGTTAACCCCAAGAATGTGAGCATATAATTTGATGGTACCTGACTGAGTCATGGTAACATGGCTACTGAAGAGCTGGTAAGTTTGAAGACATGTGTGTATCCATACTCTTGCCAAAGTTACAAATGTTGTGTATAATGATGTCCCTCTCACACATGCCAGAACAGAATAGGAGAAAATGCAGTGAAACATCACATGCCCAGTATGTAGTATGGTACAATGCATTTAGCAGTTTTTGTAAAAAGAAATTACTCCATGACAATGCAATATGCATAGACTATTCCATGTTTGTGTTAGACTATTTATAATGGACATTTTAGTTGATAATAGAATGTGTGGTTGTTATTCTCTGTGTGTGTGTGAAGGATTAGTTTCTTAAGGATGTGAGACCTTAAGCATTTTGCAAGTCCTGAAAGGAACACAGGCCTGATTGGCCCTGAAACAAAGTGGCATTTGAGGACAATTTAGTCTGACAGGAAGCACTGAATTACTACTCTTGTGTGTTTGGGAGATGTTAGAAATGTGAGGTGTATCTACACATTAGTGTTTTAATGTGGATCAGATTTGCTTTGAGAGTGAGTATCTTCAGTGTCATGTTCACCTCTTTTTCACATCATGGACCAGTCTGAGAGTTCATGCAGTGGTCTTCTTCTGGGTTAACATAACTGGGAGTGATAATCCATGGGGATCTAATGTGCTTTAGCAACTAACAGGCATTGTGTCCATGGCACAATTAGAATTAGTTGAAGAAAAGAGGAGAGTTGAAATATGTGTAGTGCATACATCAAGCCCATCATGACCAGGTGTTTTGCTCAGCAGATGTGTTTCTGTGGTTCACATGACTTCCAAGGCAGTTGTAGCTGATTCTGGAGTGCTCTGTTGGTAGGCAGTGGAGGCAAATGCAGCCTGTGATAAACATACCACATCATATCCTGTTGGGAGTCACCCAACTAACCAGTAATCTTATACAGAATAGTAATATGGACTGTAGTTTTCAGTTATAAAATCATATCAGCATTCAAGGCAGCATGCAGACATTTCTGAAACATTTAATGCTACAATATATTGTGAACCAGTTATATTTTTTCAAATACAAAGTAGATGGTATATGTTTACATTTATATTGTATTTTACATACTTAAGCATTATGTTTTTAGAATGAATTTTGCTCTTTTTGATGTTAATTTCCCAAAGCTATACTTCGGTCACATCCTTGAGGCAGCATATACTTATATTATCTCATTATTTCATATGTATAGCAAATCTAGTTTATGACACAACAGAAGAGGTACATTAGCATTTTGAAAGGGTGGGGAATTTGAAACAGAGTTTACGAACAAGTAGTTGACAAGCTATCTTTTGCTTCCCATGTTAATGCTATTAGACTAGTTTCTGTTCACTGCAACTTGGATTACTTAATCCCAAAAAATGTGTTTGAAATTTGGCCCAAATATACTTTGAGATTCAATATATTACTTTAATACCTTCAAGTTAGTGTCAGTGTATTTAATTCTGCCTTTTGCATGGAGAAGTGAAGTTTATTTAATCTGGATTCTTTACAGATTGGTAAAAACTTCTGCTAAATAGAATAAGACCTCAGTTGAGATCAGTCTTAGAAGTGGTAAGAGAGAAGTCTGTGAAACCACAAGAAGGCAGTCATAACTCACAAGTGTGTGGAGACACAAGGATTCCTGTGGCTCATTTGTTTTTACAGCTTGTGGTTATCTAGTAGCATTTTTCTGTGCATTTGAGAAGACAGTGCTCTAAAGAGAGGAAAGGTCTCCCATAGTCAGAGATGCAAATTTAATCCAAGCAATACATAGTCTATATGCAAAACTACTGATCTTTTGCTGTTTTATTGGTAATGGCCTTTGGGTTTTGATGATTGTCTTTCTAGGAACCTGCTAATGATGACAGCAAGAGAATAAGTAGGGTTGTATCTCATGATTTAGGTGATCACTGAATTTACTTAATTTATTTTTTAATTACTCTGGTGTAATTTTATTTATTTATTTATTTTCTGGTTTTGGTGTATGTGAAGTCGTAGCTTTTAATGTTTTGGTCTGTAACAGCAATAAAGGTTGACTTTGTATGAATTGTGTTGCGTTTAGGTCAATGTAGTTGTATTTGTAGCCATTCATCTACAGGAGGACCCATCATGTCATTGTGATAGGAGCTGGCACATGACAGATGATGGCAATGTCAGCATAAATCCAAAAGAAAGCCTGACTAAGATTTTCTAAAAGTTATTTGTGATATCCATTTTCTGGTGTTAAGTCCAGATGTTTAAAATTAGATGGCAATATAAGTCACACTGTGACCCATGATAATTTAATTTTGGTTTATATTTGCAAACTGCAGTTATGTCAGAGAATGAATTTTTTGGCTGATCAGTTTTATAAGTATTTCTTACATCCAGTCATCTCTTTAACTTAATTGCTTTGGGTTAACCAGTAACCAGCATTGACTTTTCTATGGTTTAAACATCTGTGGTGTAAAAATGGCTTCTTCTAAGGGGGTTATACATTTGATTTAGTTGTGAGGAGTCACAGTGATTAGTTACAGTAACAGAATGACTTCAGGTCTTCCTTCCAAAATGTGTTCTTTCCCTCAGCTTCCTTTTTCAGGACACTGTTGCTTGGTGCGGTTTGTTTATTTATTATTTATTTATTAAGAGTCATTGCAAGATGGCAGAGGAAATAGATGTACATAGTTAAGCTTAATGCTGAATTTCTATGTGTTTATATAACACAGTCATAAAGTTATCTGATAGTAATATATTAAACAGTGTGACTAATATTTGCTAAGTGCTGCTTGATCCCCTACCTTTTCTCACATGAGGATTCTATTCAGTATTATTTTGTTGCCATTTCTGTTGTATTCTGGTAGGTTTTGTATGCTTTTTTGTTTTCTCTTGTTTGGACGATCTTTATTTGGTTTTGGTGTTGAAATTTTGCTTTGTGCTTTTGCTAACTAGAATAAAGTCTAAGGACATTACTTACACATGAATAAATACATACACAGGAATAAATGACAATGTTATTATAGACCTTAAAGCAGAGTCTTGTGCTGTCAGTCTCAGCATGGGCTGGCTCCCAGGGCATGGGAAGCCAGGGACTGGGGGTGACCTCACTGCAGACTATGGCCTCTCTGAGTGGAGCAGCCCCAAAGGGGCTGGCATGGGGTGGGCAGAGCTGGGTGCTGGTAGCAGGGTCATCAACAGCCTCAGGCATGGCAGAAGATGAGCCAGGGTCAGGGAATGCCAGGGGCAGCTCTGGGATGAGTGAGCTCATAGTGTGCTGAGAGAATGGCTGAAGGTCAGGGCTCAGAGGGTTTTAGTGAACGGGGCCACATCTGGCTGGTGTCCGGTCATCACTGGTGTTCCTCAGGGTTCAGTTCTAGGGCTATTTCTGTTCTATACATTTATCAGTGCTCTGGAGGCAGCAGGTAAATGTACCATTGGCAAGTTTGTTGATTGGGAGGTGCTGGTGACTCTTTTCAAGGATGAGAGGCCTTGCATAGGGATCTAGATAGGTTACAGCATTGGGAAATGTTTAATGGGATGAAAGTTAACAATTAAAAAATGTTGGATCCTGCATAATGCTGGGCACAAATACAAACTGGCAGAGGAGAAGCTGGAGAGCAGCCCTGCAGAAAAGATCTGGGGTGATGGTGAGCACCAGGCTGAATAGGAATCAGCAGGGTGCCAAAGCAGCTGCGAGTGCAAGTCATGTCCTGGAGTGCATCAAGTACTACCAGCTGCCCAGAATGATCATTATCCCACTGTATTCAGCCTTGGTGCAGCCTCACCTGGGGTGCTGTGGGCAGTTCTGGGCCCACATAAGGATATGAAAGTCCTTGAATGCACCCAAAGGAGGTCAACAAGACTGGTGACAGAACTGGAAGACATGTCCTGAGAAGAATGGCTGATGGTTTTGGGCTTGTCTAGTTTGTAGAGGAGGAGGATGAAGGGTGACCTCGTTGCTCTCTATCTGAAAAAGGGAAGTGGAGAGGAAGGTGCTGATCTCTTCTTCCTAGGATCTTCTGACAGCACAGGTGGGAATGGCTGAAAGCTATGCAGTAACGTTCAATGTATTATTTGTTGATGCTTACTTTTTTCAGTTTCATTCTTTATTAGAAGGCAACAGAATATAAGGCAACAGATAAGAAGATTATAAGGCAACAGAAATCCCTCACTAAGGAACTATTTCCATGAAATGTAATGTACAAATCAGAAAGAATCTAAAGATCAAAAAGTACTCACTTCAATTGTTTGCATTTCCTTGCTCTCTTTCCTGCACGGAAGCCAAAGAACCAGAATATTACTGCTATTTTGTTGTGTTTTATGGATGTTTTCATCTCATACTTTTCTTCTATCCATGGCTTATCCAGTGGATGGTCTTCAAACCTGGCATACACTGGACAAGCTAGTATTAGAAACAACACTAAAAATGTTTGCATAAGTTGTCCTTGAATGAGCCAGTGTTGTTTCTGAGGTGGACCTTGCTATTGAACTTTATAACTTTCTCCTTCACCACCTCTAGCTCCATGTTTCTCCCGTTTGTTTCTACAGAGTGGTTTGGTTTCACTGGCCAGATTTTAGTCTTCACTCCAGCCTGTTGCTGGGTCATCTCAAAGTGCATAAGGGCTTAAATTTTTTGTAACTGGGTGAAAGACTTTCATGGCAGGTGTTCATAGGGTTGTATAACAAGGTATCCTCTTTTCATTTTCCTACCTTATTTTCAAAGAAAAATATGTTACAGTTATTTATAGGCAAAAGGATAACCAAATACCAGAGCCCAGGAGAGGTGGTACTATGGCTCCCCTGCCTATACATTTACAACAAGTTTGTATTTAATCTTGATAGAAGGACTTCGAGAAATAAATTTTTCTTTGGCATTTCCTATCTGTTGCTTTTGATAGCTCTCCCCACTAAGTCTACAGAAATTCATTCCTAAGTGCATACTTCTGTATTTCCTGAAATTCATTCCTAAGTGCATACTTCTGTATTTGGGAGCTGGGAAGCCTGGTTTGAATTTGTTGATTCCATTTTGGACCTTACTTCCACATTTCAAACTGGGGCCTGGGGATGCACAGCACTGACATAGATAAGCCCCTGTACTAATTTATGTCATAGTGAACATCCATGGAAATGCATGTCAAGCACAAATTATACTTTACTGTTAACTTTAATTTCATGTTGTTGAGATTTTTGAAAGGGTAAGGAAAATGTATATTGGGAACCGCTCTTTAAATCCATCATTGCAGCAGTTATTGATTTGTCTACTCAAATGTTCTGTTTTACTTCAGTGAGTACGGGTTGTTATTTGAAAGGTTTGTATCTATGCTTTTTTGTCATTTTGAAAGAATCGGTGAGGTTGTCAGGAGAGGCCACTTCTGAGAGACAGTGGTTTCACACAAATGTGGATTGGAAATTGGGCAGGGGAGAAGAGACTTCCAAAACAGATAATAGGTATACAGCTACTGTCAAAGCAGATTAATTGGCTAGTTAATTTTCATAGCTCATCTCTGGCATTTCAAAAGAAGGATTGTATCTCCTAACATAATTATGGACAGAGATGCAAATTAAGTAATTTTATACTGGCTTTTTTGCCATTGCTCCAATTAAAGACCAGTTTCTACTTGCTTGTGAATATTAACTTTTTTGCCATGGGGCCCACTGTAGATAGAAGATTGATTTTTCTTGCTTCTGTACATGTATTTTTTCCTTACAAGAGATGCTGCATCGATTTCCTTTTTTCAAGGCACAGAATATAGGTGTTTATCTTAAATGTTCAGGACCAAGGGCATTTGTGGTTTTCCGGAGCAAAGTAAGTGTGCATAACTAATTGCTGAAATGAATCTTGTAATATGATCTTATAATTCTATGAGTTTTGTAATATTTATCTATTTTTTTGTTTTAGTTTTTTTTCCCCTCTCCTGTTTTTGCTTCTGTAAGCTCTTTTTCCTGTACATGTCAAACAGCCCTGGTTTTTGAAGGTCTGATAGTTGAAGTTTGTCTGTCATTTCCTTCCTGGCAGATTGAAAGTGTGTGGGGCTCAGGTGGTGACCTGAGTTCCTCTAATCTAATTCAAATCTCTGATCTGATTCCTCCTATATGCTGTTGGGAGGCTGCTTTAGTTTCCTCTGCCTGACATCTTTCGTGTGAATTGTCAGGCCTGGGAACATGGGATACTTGGAATTCGCCCTGTTGAGGGAAGTTTGCTCTCTTCAGTATGCAGATTAAGATACTTCAAGGTTGCCCTGAAGATATGCTGTGCAAGGCTTATAAATGGGTAGGAACAGTGCTATTTAACTTTTCCTTGTGGCCATTTCTGCTCTGCAGATTGAAGGCTCCACTAAAGACTGAGTCAAAACTCTCACCAGGATAAATCAAGTCAGAACTGGATTAGAAGAAAACTGGACATGAGGGAACTGAGAATGGAATGTGGGAGCATGTAAAATGCTACAGATAAAGCACAAATTTGATTATTTGAAATTATGGTTTCAGCCAGGTACACTGGCATGAGCAATAATCACAGCTGAATGTTTATAATCAACCATGTGTTAAGATGCAGAGTGGAGGAGAGCCTTCATTTAGTGTTTGTGCTTGCACTGATACCTTGCTTTACAAAGGAAGTCTGTAGAATGTGTTTTTCCTTATACAATGAAAGATCATTCACATCATGTTAGTTTGAATGAAGTTGAAGTTGCTAAACAATATTTTTACATTTTGATAGACTTCATTTTTAACTCAAGTACTAATAGTTTTTTAGTAGAGAAATGAAGATAGTTGTAGATGTTGAAATTATCAAGTAGAGGAACCACACATCTGGGCATTTATGACTTTATTGTCTCAAGTAACAGATATAATTTAAAAGCAGAGGTGATTTTTCTAGTTCAGTGGAAGGCTGCAGTGTAACTGAAACAAAGTGGTGAGCTGCTACTGATCTGTTATTGCAGTCAGCTACTTCTGTCACATTTTATGTGAAGAAGAAAGGGGGATAAATTGAAACCAGCACATAAAATACCGTTTTAACATTGCTGCTGGCTAGATTTGTAAATGGAAATAATAAATCCTAATACAGCACTGAGAGTAATACTAAAGAATTCCCACTAGCTTGTTATTTACAGCTGTTCTAAAGTTTTATTTCTTTTATTTATATCTCTTTTCACAGAGGTTGGACCTGAGATGGTGCTCATAGTTAGCTAGCGAATCTCAATTTTACCTAGATTTTACAGTAATGACTAATAAAAATGGTATTATAAAATCAAGTAGTATTGCATTGTAATCTCCTGGAAGATAAAATAAATTTTCATGAAATATTGAAATTAAATGGTATGAACTGATGATTTTTAGATCCTCCTAAATAACTGCAAATAAGTGGAAAGGAGCGAAAAAGGGTGTATATATCCTTATATTGATTTATCCCCATCACTTCCTTGGTAATACAGGATTAGAAATTGTTAGCATTTCAGCTTATATGAAAAAAAGACAAATCTAAATCTTCGGAAGTTCAGATTAAGGGTTGTGGTGAAAGCCAAAGCATTCTGGGGTTCTGACTGTGGAGATGGTTGAAATCACTTACAAAATGGTGGAAGTTGGAAGGGATCTTTAAAGGTATCTAGCCCATCTCTCCTGCCCTGGGATCTTCCATGAGATCATGTTGATCCTTGAACAGTTCCAGTGATGGAGCATACATCAGTGATGGAGCATCTACCACTTCTCTGGGCAACCTGTTTCAGTATCTCACCACCCTTATCATAAAAAGCTTCTTCCCTAGATCCAGTCTAAGTCTACCCTCTCTGTTTTCATGTGTTGCCCTTTGTTCTGTCACTACAGGCCATGGTCTCTCTGTCTTTCTTGTAAGCCCCTTTTATATAATGAAAGGCTGCAGTAACTGGAGCATTCTCTTCTCCAGGCTGAACAACTTCAAGTGTCTCAGCCTTTACTGAGAGGTGCTCTGGTCCTCAGATCATTTTTGTGGCTGTTTCCTGGACCTGCTTCAGCAGGTCCTTGAGTTTCTTGTCCTGAGGATCCCAGAACTGCGTGCAGTTCTCCATGTGTAGCTCATAAAAGCAGATTAAAGGAGAATGATCCCTTCCCTTGACCTGCTGGCCACATCTTGGAAGCTTTTGTGAACATATGACTACACATTTTTATGAAGGCATGCACAAACAGGATCGTTCTAAACACACACAAAGAGATCCAGCTTCAAAGCATAGGCTTCATAGTTGTGGTAGCAAGTCATTATATTCAAGCTTTCAAACATTGCTGGGACCAGAGCACAATGCTGCAGTTTTGAAAAACTATCGTGGTTGTCCCCATTGCAATGATTCTAATTCATCTATTTCTCCTCCTGAATTGCACATTGACAGAATAATTTTTACTTTATCTGTGTGAGTTTTATACATAAAAAAATATGTATTGTTGTGGTTAAGAGCCAGCTGGCAACTAAGCTTGATGTGCTCACTCAGTTGATCTGTGGGTGGGACTTGGAAGAGTATTAGAACAGTAAAGGTGGAAAATCCTCATGGGTTGTGGTAAAGACAGTTTAGTAGGTAAAGCAAAAGCCATGCACACAAGCAAAGCAAGGAGTTATTTCACTGTTTGCCAGATGTTCAGCCATCCCCTTTGTCATGCATAGTGGTGATTTGGGAAGACAAAACGTCATCACTCCAAATATCCATCCCTTCCTCCTTCTCCCCTTGGCGTTATGTGTGTTGAGTATGATACCATATTGTATGGAATATCCCTTTGGTCACTTGGGATCATCTGTCACAGCTGTGTTCCCTCCCAACTTCTTGTGCACCCCTTGCCCTCAGTGGCTGGATGGGGTGAGGAGCAAAAAAAGCCTTGATGCTGTATGTAAGCACTTGCAAGTACTGCTCAGCAGTAACAAAAACATCCCTGTGTTATCAACACTGCTTCTAGCACAAATACAAAGCATATCCTGTACTAGCAACTCTGAAGAAAATTATGCCAGATTAAACCATCATGTATAACATGTGTATATTATTCCATTATTTGCATCACTCTTTAATAAAAAAAAAAGAACAATTAAAAATTGAGAGAGAGAAAAAGGTATAGTGCTGCATCACGGCACCATTTATTGGGGTGCTATACGCTTTTTTGGGGGTTTTTCTCCAGTACCTGGCTTCTCAGCGTCCGCGGCAGAGCCAAGACCACGTGGCTGGGACAAGTCCAGACACGCCGTGGTCGGAGCAGAAGCGAGCGGTTTAGACGCAAGGCTTTACCCTAGCAAGTTAGAAATCCAGTCTTTTACCTTCTGAGAGTTTCTCTTTGCAGATCCCGGACGAAGTGAAGGAAAAAGATGCGAAGTTCAACTTAGGTTTCGGTCCCGATTTTATTAAGTTCCATTAGCGACATTGGTGTTCATTCTCAGAAACCTCAGTGGAAAGAGCTCGTCTCTCCGCCCACCATCTCTCTTTTATCCCTCTTTTATCCACCGGAGCAAGGGGAAGGGAATAGTTAGTTTACCAATTGAAGGAGAGGGGGCATGGGGCAAGCCAGATTGACATTTGTGTAACACTATCCCTTGCTGTTCTCTCTGGAACTCTCGAGGGTTAGCCAGAAACCCCGCGAGACTTGGGGAGATCCAAAACACGTGAATATTGCGTCACACACTGCAACACTGCTGTATTAGTACTTTGCATTCTGGCCTGCCTGAATTCTTCTTCCTTGGAAACTGATTTCCAGATCTATAGTTGGTGCCAACAGTGATGGTGTACTGCAATCACATTCCCTGGGGAATACCTTGCCTCATTCCTAAGAAAGGGTGTCCTTTTACTCCCTCTTAGACTGACAACTGTAGTCCAATTCTGAACAATAAATTTACCAGAATATTCGTTCATTCTGTTTCCAGAGTTTGGACTTAAATATTATGGAAGAAGTATATACATATAATGTTCTTAAAGTACGTCAGCTTAGGATGTGTTGCAGAGTTTGTACCCTGTTTCTCATGTTCAGTCATTTAGGTCTTCTTGATGTTTCGGTCTTCCACTATAGAGAAAGTAAATAATGCTTTTTTTTTTTTTTTTTCATCTTTTAACACCACAAACATACACTTCTGAGCTGTGGGTGCTTTTAACCAGGAAATACTGCTTCCAAAATTGACCCTTCAGACACGTCTCTAGTAGAAAAGAAAGTTGCTGTTTGTCCCTGTGCCAGTTTCATACTTCTCTTTCTCTTATCATCATATTTTCTTTTCCTTTAGCTTAAATTATTATTTTGCATGTTATACTGTATTGTTCGTTTTACTGCAGTCAGGATAAACCAGAGCTATACTATTTTCTTATCTTGGAAATGCACTTTATTATCAAAAATATAAAATAAAACAGGCACAGGTGACTTTAGGGGAATTCTTGTTGCATTTAACTCAATTTTCCATTTACTTAAAGGTTGTTCATTATCTTTGCTTGACAATTTATTTTAAGCATTTTACAATATTGAAATGCAACTTATGGACTTTCCATGAATAACTATTGATCTATATAAATTTCTTAAATGTAAGTCTTACCTTTTGTCTACTACTTGGCAATTCTAGGCAGCAGGTGTTTACAAAGATGGACTCAGAGATTAATTTGGTCAGTTTTCCACCAAACATGCCTGCTGAAATGCTTTCCTAACTTTTTAATGTTCACTTTACACTTGTGTGAGCCTTTAACTCCACACAAGGGACTAGGAGTCAGGACTGGTACTTACATTGTGCCACAACATCTTTGTCTAAGCAGAACTGGATGGTGTGTTCCATTTAAATATGTTAGGGTGAAATGCCTAGCCTGAAAGAAATATTAATATTCATGTACATTTTCTTTGTCTTTCAGAATAATGGGTCACTTGCTTGGTGCCAGAATCATAAACAATGTTCAAAGGTAAGTCCTGTTTTTTCTTCTCTCATTTATGTTACCTATCTGCTTTCAGTCTCTTGCCTGTAGATTAAGTGCTTTTCTTCTTAGCATATTTTCAGAAGTGTCTTTTTATGTTTTATTTGGAAACCTTAACCTATAATAAAATACCAAAAATTAAAACCAAGTGATTTACTCTTTCAGGACAAAGGAACCACGTTGGAGAACACATATCAAGACTAGTTAAACAAAGATAATTGTCGTTTTAAACAAGTTTACACTGACTAAAAGCTGGTGTTTCATTTGTGGGTTTTTCAGTATTTTTGGTCTGAAGGGAATAAAACTGTCAATAACTTAAAAATCCTCCAACAACAGCATGGTATTTCAACATTCAGCATTTCATTCAGTTTGGGTATATAGTTTTTATCTTGAACCTGAGTTTCTGTGAAAGTATTCTTGACACAAATCCCAGTAGCTCTACTGATATCCCTTTCCCATTCTACCACTTAAACCCTGAAAGCCTAAAGGGTAGGTGAGGTAATTGTCAACTGATTCTCCTGTGCAAGGGTCTTTCTATGGTCCCTGGATGGAAGCAGTAATGATTTGTGAGCTTTAGTGGGTCAAGTGGAATTGCACATTTGCTCCTGACTGTTGATAAACATAATGGAAGCTGCATTCATTGGAAATTTGCCTAAACATCCTAAAAATGTATTTCTACAATAATTTAGACCTTTTAACTTCAGTTATTATTCTTTATTTGTGAAGGTTGTACTGAAAATGGAATTAAATCTAAGTAGCGTTGTTCTGTATTATTTCAATAATGCAATCAGTGTTAAATGCTGCTCTAACCCTTGATTTTAACGCATGTTGATTTCTTGTATACATTTAAAGAATGAGATTACACATTTGCTGATCTAGTTTCTGTTGACATAAAAGGGATTGGAAATGGGCCAGTTTTCTCACTGTTCTGTTGCAGGTAAATAAACAAAGTTGATTGCTTTTATCAGTATTAAAATTCAGGGTATAACAGTGTCAGTACAAAAAAAGAATCAAACATTTCCTATTAGCTGTGCCACACTGCTAAGAATTTCACTTCTGCAGTGAAATCTTATAATTCTTAAAATTCTTGAAAACCCCAAACAGATGTGCAAAGGATGTATTTCATGATAACTGAATTTCCTTTGCAGGAAGGCATGAAGGCCGTGTTTCACAGTGATCCTGATACAATTTTTTAAAAATTTAGTTGTGAAACCTATTGCTGTCAGTAATCTGAAAGGTTTTCCAATGGTTTGTGTCTGCCCAGCAAAGAAGGAATCACACAAGAAAAGTAGTCCATGTTTTAAAGCAGAGCAGAGATTATAGGAATATTTCTCTGAGTCTTTCCCAAGTTTATTGAAGCTACATAAGGTATATATAAGCTGACATGAATTTTATCTTAAAATTAAATCAATATCTTGAAACCAGTGTAAGAGTACTACAAATTAATGTTATATTGTATTCCAAAACAATGATAGTTAAAGTTTTAAATTACTTAATATATGCTTTGCAGTCATGTTACCCTATGTTTTTCATTCTTTCTTAGGAAGGTAATACATTTTCCTTAAGAAAGCAGCTTTGCCATATTTAGAAAATAAATAAATATAAACTTGGCCAAATTGTTGGCATAGTTGAACTTAAGCATAATGTTGTCTTTTCAGAATGGCTTTAATTTTCTGTGTTTTGCAACACAAAGTCAAATAATTGCTTTGGCTAACTGAAATTTTGAAAGTGATGCAGGGAATTCTGTTAACCTTTTAAAAATGCAAATTCCTTTCACTGCTTCTCAGCACCTCGGTGGAGCAGGTTTATATGAGTGTGACCTGTAGTGGAGGATTCCACAAGGAATGGTGTGCTGCTCAACCTTACTACAACTAACATGGAAGGCCTTGTTGGAGATAGAAAGGTTGAGGGTAGCCTTGGCTGCAGTGACCATGAATTGTGGAATTCAGTATTTGGCAAGGAGGCAGGGCAGAAAGTAAGATAATAAACATGAAGTTCGGGAGAGCAAGCTTTAGCCTCTTTAGGGGTCTTATTGGAAGAATCCTATGGGAACAAATCCTGTGGGGAAGAGTGGTACAGGAGAGCAAGTTGATCTGCAAGGCTCAAGAATGATGCATCCTGGTGAGGATGCAACAAATTGGGCAAAGTGGGCAAGAGACCTGTGTGGATGAATAAAGAACTTGTGTCATTTCTCCAGTGTAAGTAGGAAATACACAGGAGATGGAAGCAGGGTCAGGCCACTTCGAATGAATATAGAGAGGTTGTCAGAATGAGTAGAAATGAGGCAAGGAAGGCCAAGACACATCTGGAATGAATGGACCGTGGTAACAGAGGACAAAGGGAAGGCAGAATTGCTGAATGCCTTCCTTATATCAGTCTTCACTTATAAGACCAGCCTTCAGGAATCTCTGACACAGGAGACCTGGGTAAAGGACTGTTGTAAGGAAGACTTTCCCTTGGTCAGGGAGGATTGGGTTAGAGAGCACCTTGACATCCACAGGTCCATGGGCTCTGATGGGATGCACCCACAAGTGCTGAGAGATCTGGTGAACACCATAAGTAGGCCAACCGCAATCGTCTATCAGGGGAAGTGCCTGAGGACTGGAAGAAAACAAATGTCATCCTGGCCTTCAGAAGAGGCAAGAAGAAAGACTTAGGGAGCTTCCCAACTAGTCAGCCTCACTTCAATCCCTGGAAAGGTGGTGGAGCACCTCACTCTGAAGGCCATCTCTATCCACATGGATGACAAGGAATAGTCCTTGACTAATCTGATTGCCTTCTACAGTGGAACAACGTACCTGGGTGGATGGGGAAATGCAGTGGATATTGTCTACCTCAATTTCAGCAAGGCTTTTGACATTTTCTCATAATGTCCTCATAAACAAACTCAGGAATGGATGGATTGAGAACTGACTGGCTGGCAAATCGCAGAGGGATGTAATTAGTGGCACAAGGTCTGTCTGGGGCCACTTTGTAGTATCTCCCAAGGTTCAGTACTGGGCCCAGTATTGTTTCTCTTGTTCATCAGTGACTTGGATGAGACGGCAGATGCCTCCTCAGCAAATGCAGTGAAAACACAAAGCTGAGAGGAGTTGCTGATAGCCCCGAGTGCTGTGCAGCCCTTCAGAAGGACCTTGACAGGGTGGAGAGATGGGTAGAGAAGAACTGCATGAAATTCAAAGGCAGGGTCCTGCACCTGGGGAAGAAGAACCCTCTGTGCCAGTACAGGGTGGGGACTGACCTGGAAAGCAGCTCTGAGGAGAAGGACCTGGGGGTCCTGGTGGACAACCTTCTGTCCATGAGCCAGCAGTGTGTCCTGGTGGCCAAGAAGGTCAGTGGGATCCTGGGTGGGGATTGGGAAGAGCATTGCCAGCAGGGAGGTGATCCTGCCCCTCTGCTCAGCCCTGGTGAGGCACATCTGGAGTTCTGTGTCCAGTTCTGAGCTCCTCAGGACGGGATAGACACAGAGCTCCTGGAGCCGGTCCAGTGGAGGGCAGCAAAAATCATTAAGGGACCTGGAGAATTTTTCCTGTGGGGAAAAGCTGAGGAAACTGGGATTGTTCAGCCTTGAGAAACAGATGAGGTCCCCTCTCAGATGTCTGTCTCTGAAGTAAGGGTGTCAAGAGGCTCTTCTTAATGGTGCCAAGCAATGGGCAGAAACTGATGCACAGGAAGTTCCACCTGAACATGAGGAAGAATTTCTTTCCTGTGCGGGTGTCTGAACACTGGAACAGGTTGCCAGAGAGGTTGTGGAGTCTCCCTCACTGAAGATATTTAATAACCTTCTGGACTCAATCCTGTGCAGTGTGCTCTAGGATGACTCTGCTGGAGCAGGGATGTTGGGCTGGATGATCCACTGTGGTCCCAGCCTTACTAATTTTGTGATTCTGTTAAATATCTCAGATGAGTGTGTGCAGCAAAATATTCACCAATTATTTAAAATTAAATTTAATTTAGTAAGATCTCTGCAGTAGCCTGTTTTTCAAGATGAAGCATAAGAGAGCTCTTGAACACTTGCCCTGTTTCGACATGTGTAATTTCAATATGTTAAAATTATTGATTATAATGAGGACAGCTATTGGATCACATAAATTGTGATTTTTTGCTTGCCATAGTTTCGAATTCATTGCCATCAGGCACTCCTCCTTTTTTACTGGCACAGCACTGAAGCAGACTGAGGGTTCTTTTTTTGATTCTTGTCAATTGACTGGTTGGCTTCCACTGTTGAGATAGAATTGGCTTTGTGGTTGATGAAGTTTGTGAACTTCTTTAGAAAAATATTTGAAACTAAAATTTTTTGTCTAATCGTTCCATCCATTGTTTTGTTTGCACTTAGGTTTACTGAGTTGCAGATGATTCCTTTCTACGGGAACAGAGGGCTCAATATGCCAGTCAGGCCCAACCCATAGGAAGGTCTGCTACCTTCCTGGGGCCTGGGTAGAGATGTCATCTGGAAACTTCCTAATCTGGAGTGGTCCTGAGACTTCTACTCATTACTGATTTTCCACATAGGGGATGATGAAGTGGCAGCACACAGTCCAAGGACAATCAAAAGGACTTCAAGGCCTTGGAACGTTTGGTGAGGGAGTCTGAGTTATGATTTCCTCTGTACTTCCAGTTGAAGGCAGAAACATTGGAAGAAACAGATGGGCTGAGTCTATTACTGTGTGGCTCTGTGGCTGGTATCACCACCATCATTTTGGGTTTTTTGACAATGGAATGGTCTGTGCTGCACCAGACATGCTTGTACCAGTAAGGACTCATCTTTCTCAGGCAGGACAGTTGCTGCTTAGGAGCCATTGACAGACTTTGAAACTAGTTGTGATAGGGGAGGGGGACAATATCAGGTTTATGCCTGGCAAGCTGTGGGATGGGAAGTGAAGGTTAGAGGCACAGTGTGCAAGAGGACCCTCTGCCAGTCACTGAAATGTGCTGGCCACATTGGAATGTGCTTGCAGTCCTTACGGAGTCAAGCCAGGGTTTCCTAATGAAACAGAAACCAACAGGGAAACACCAGAAAATTAGCTCAAAGGAATAAAGGGCTGTTCCTTTAGAAAGGCAACATGACTGACAGGCCAGCTGAGGTGCCTTTACACCAGTGCATGCAGCGTGGGCAGCAGACAGGAGGAGTTGGAAGCCACTGTGCTACTAGAAAACTATGACCCTGTTTCCATTTCAGGACAAGGGGAATAGAGTCAAACTGTGTTGGTGTAGAAGCATTTCACATATACTCTTCAACCCTCCGTGTTCCCAGGAGCCACATAAATGTTTCCACTAGCATTGACACCCTCATTAGGATTGATACTACATGGAATTGTTTGTGTACTGAGGTTCCATTCAGATTTGGTCTAGGTAATAAAAGTTAAAATAGAGCATTTCTTTTATTTTACTTTACCAGCAGGTTGCTGGCAGCCTGTTGGACTTGCTGAGTACTGCAAAGATGGACTCATAAAAACAGCATGAGGAAGTAGAACTGAAACATGGAGAGACTGAAGAAGAAAGTGGGCCGGATTGAGCTGGGCTCAGTATTTCTTAACACAGTTGTTGGATGAGCACCTGGATCTCAGTCAGCTCTGCTGATTCCTAGACACCACAGGGGTAAAAAGCATATTTGGGGAGAGAACCAGACAAACAGACGCTCCCTTTCTTTTTCCACAAACATGACTTCGTAAAACCCCAGTTCCTGTTGCCAACAGCTGGTTCTGCAGAGGAATTTAAAATTGAACCTCTGCAGAGATTCTGTCTGGTTAGGGAAAGACAAAACTGGAAACTGATGGATTTAGGTTTCCTATGTATCTGACCTAAAGTCTTCCATCACAGCCAAATGTTTGGCAGAATATTGCAAAATATATATTCATACCTGTCATCTTCACACCATCTTTAAATAATATTTTGACATGGATTATGCCTGTAGGTAGGCAAATACAACCTACTTTGGGCTTATTCTTCCTTTTCCCCTCCAACTGATCGTATTTTTAATATTAAACTCTGAGTTACCTAAACGATTTTTTTAAAGCATTATGCGGCACGGGTTATTACAGGAAGTTGTATCTGTAATGGGCAGATTTCATTTAAAACACAATTGAACTTGTTTCCAACACAGGTAGTCAGTCAGCTTTGCTACGTTCCTACATAAGTCGTTAGTACTGGATCCGTTCTCTCTAAAGGGAAATGTATAGAAAAAAATTAGTCTATTTTTGGATGAAATGGCAGCTGCTACTGAGTGAAGAGTAGAATAAGGCGGTTTTTAAAATAGTGTTGGTTGAGTATGCAGTATCTAAACCAGCATGTCTAGTGCTGTTGTTGAAAAATATTCATTCATACTTTTTGATAGAGACTTTTTTATACCTTGTTAAAATGATAGATCTCAGAATATTTTTTCTTTTTTAAAGACCAATTTTATAATTAAAAGTCACTGTCCTGATTTAGGGCAAATTTGGGAGAAAACCTCCGAATGGGGCCCCTCCAGAAAAACAAATTCAAGTGGCTGTTTGTTTAAAGCAAAGTATCCACAAGCATAAAAATGGAATAATATTAAACAGTAAAACCTCTCACTGTTCAAAGAGATGGCAAATCCAGGAAAGTCCTTGCTGTGAGGTGCAGCTCGGCTCGCTCAGTCCCTTCTAAGTCTCTCTGGTGCTGGAAAGTGCCGAGGCCCAGGCCCCGGTGGGCCACAGGTGTGAGCTCCTGGGGTTTTCAGTCCAGAGCAGCATTGAACATGTCCAAGTAAAACCAAACACACAGTCCAGGGAACTTCCCTGCCCCAGCTAGCTAAAACCTAACTAAAAGCCAAGGAGAGCTCTGTCCCGCTGTCTGTCCATGCTGCAGACAGCACAGTCCGGGGACAGCTGTGGGGAGTGAGAGCTGCTCCTGCAAACACAACTGCGGCTGCTTCTTTCCCCCTTTGCTCTCAGAACCAGTGTTAAAAGTGCAGAACTTAATATCCAGCATAAACAGAGCAGGCAACTGGGGATACAATCATCATAAAGTCACCCCAGGACAGTCACATAATAAAATCTGGATGGATTCCAGCTCTTTGTGCAAGTGTAATTCTCAGTGAAATTACTGAGAAATTCTGAGAGTCATGTGTTCAGTGTTGAGAGAGAAGAATTCTTCCCAGATGTGGTTGTTATTAGGTTTGTGTTTTCTGGAGCTAAGCTTATACATTTTTACTTGCAATTCCCAATGTTCATGAGGGTAGCAAATGCTATTATGGTTTTTATTCAATATTCAATATCTGTATTCAGTATACAGATATTGCTATTTGGCAGTTTCATTATGTTGCTTCTAAAAATGAAATGCAGTTTACTTTGTGGGTTTACGAGAAATACAGAAGACATTCACACTTTTTCTGACTTTTTTTTCTTATGTATCTGCACACATCTGAAGGGTTGATTTCATATTTCATGTTTACTTTGGTAACTTTATGTAATCCATTTAAAATCATAGAATAGTTTGGGTTGGAAGGAATCTTAAAAGGTCATCTAGTCCAATCCCCCTGCAGTATCTTTAACCACATCAGGTTGCTCAGAGTCCATCTGACAACCTGACGTTGAATGTTTCCAGGTATGGGGCATCTCCCAACCCCTGGCAACCTGTTGTAGTGTCACCATGTTCATCATAAAAGATGTCTTCCTTATATCTAGTCTAATGTACCCTCTTTTGATTTAAAACTGTTACTCCTTGTCCTGTTCAACAGGCTCTGCTAAAAATTCAGTTCCCATTTTTCTCATAAGCCTTTCTTAAGTACTGAAGGGTTGCTATAAGGTCTTCCCAAAGCCCTCTCTTCTCTCGAAGGCTGAACTTCAATTCTCACAGCTCTTCCTGGGAGAGGTGCTTTTCTCATTTGATCATTTTTGTGGCTCACCTCGGGACCAGCTCTAACAGAGGGATATTTCCTTTGCTGAGGACCCCAGAGCTGGAAGCAGCATTCCAGGTGTGATCTCACTGGCGCAGCACAGAGGGACAGAATCACCTCCCTCAATCTGTTGATGACGCTGCATTTGATGCAGCCCAGGATGCAGGTAGTGCAAGCACATGCTGTGGGCTCATATCAAGCTTTTCACCCATCAGTACCCTAAAGTCCTTCTCCACAGGGAAGCTCTCAATCTCTTCATCCCCCAGCCTGTATTGATACAAAGAGTTGTCTTACCTACGTGCAGCACTTTGCACTGTGTCTTGTTGATCCTCATAAAATTCCCATGGGCCTACTTTTTTAGCTTGTTTGATGCCCTCTGGATGGCATCCTGTCCTTCAAGCATGTCAGTCCCACTACACAGTTTGGTGTCATCTGCAGAGGGTTTTGCTTAGGGACCCTCAGTCCTGCTATGTCACTGATAATAACAAGCTGCACTGAGGCCCAGGGGCCTGGTGAACTCTAGGGAATGCCACCCCCTCAGTGAGACCAGCCAGTTTCTCTGTTACCAAGGAGTCCAGCTACCAAATCCATCTCTGTAATTTAGAGAGGGATGTTGTGAGAGACTGTGTTAAAGGCCTGGTTAAACCAAGCAATGGCATGTATTTCAAATAATCTCCCTATCCTCAGTGTGCCTTAGTGTAGCTTCTAGAAGGATCAGTTCCATGATTTCCCAGGCACAGAGATGAGGCTGACAGGTTAGTAGCTCCCAGGGTCCTTCTTTCTGCCTTTTTCAAAAATGTTTCCCTTTTTCCAGCCACCTGGATCTTCACTTGTCTGCTGTGACTTTTCAAATTTTATTGCAACTACATCAGCCAATTCCCTCAAGTCTTTGGGATACCTTTTATTGAGTCCCATAGACCATGCATTGTTCCAGTTCCTCAGGTGGTTGTGGGCCTGATCTTTGGTTACAGGTGGAGTGACTTTGTTCCTCCAGTCACTCTCTTGCAGCCCATCTACTCAGGAGATACGGAGGAAAAAAAAGTTGCCTGAGAGAAAAAATTGTTGATTACCTCAGCCTTATTCCTAACCCTATTTGACAATGTCTTTATATTATTGCCAGGATTGGTGTCCATACTTCCTCTGCCTATGCATTTCCTTCTTGCCCTTTAGCTTGACAAGAAAGTCTCCACACATCTATGCTGATCTCTTGCCTTCCTTTCTTGATTTTTTACACTTGGGGATTGAGAGTTCTTGTGCTTTATGGAACATGTCTTTAAAGATCTGCCAGCTCTTTTCTGGTCTGTTGCCCTTTAGAACAGTTTCCCAGGGAGTCTTGTTGACTAACATCTTGAAGAGCTGGAAGTTTACTTTCCTAATATTTAGAGTCCTGACTTTATTCTGTGCCTGACTCATATCCTTCAGGACTGTAAACTTCACTAGTGCATGAACGTTGCATCCCAGGCTGCCTCAAACCTTGATATCACTGATTAACTCACTTGGTTAAAGCATTACAATAACCACTGAATTTGCTGATCAGTCTTTCTCTAACCACTATATGTGGATTTAAGAGCTATTTGGTATGTGAAATACTATCAAAACCTAGCCTAAGAAAATAATATGCAAGACTGACTCAAGTACTTCAAGGGTAACAATTTTGCACTGGAGGTTTGTTCTTTTTGTAAGTGGCAATAAACTATTTTCTGTTGTATTTTGAATTCCTTCACTGACTTGACCTTTGCTGTTGGATATAACTTTCACATCTTTTTACATAATTCCTAGTTTTCTTACTTCTCCTTAAGTTACCCTCTGAAAATTTTTATGTAGTATTTTGTCTCTCTCTCAATTAGTGTCACTATTCTGTGTGCTCATCCATCTGTTTCTTAAAAATCTGTCAAAGAATTAGAAAAAATATTGAGGTTGGACAGAAAACCCTCTTAGACCTTCTAATAAAGGATCAGCTAGAGAGAGTTGTTCAGAACCACATCCAGTTGGATTTTGAATGTCTTCATACGCAGCCTATTTCCATGTTTGACTATTTGCACAGTAAAAGAATTTCTGTATTTCTTGTTCTATTTGTGCCTATGGCCTCTTATTTAGTCTATAGGCGTGACTGAGAAGAGTCTGGCTGCCTCTTTTTAATTGCATACCAATGGATATTTGTGAACATAAGTAAGCTCCTTCTGAACCTTTTCTCCAGGCTCATCAGTCCCAGATACCTGCACTACTCTGTGCGTGGTGGATGCTCCAGCCCCTTAATGGAATTCTTGGCCCAATGTATTCTTCTCCTTTTCTACTTATGCTTTTTAAGCCCCAAATAACTCATGCCTACTGCCATTTGCAAAGCTCCTGTCCTTAAAATCCCATTGCCTTGTAGTGGCCATTCTTGCTAAATTGTATGTAAATCCACAGCTTTTGCTATTTCTGCTCCATTTTTCTGGTTTGTTTTAACAGTGTGAACTCCACTGTTCCAAGGCTGTTCTTCTCAAGTACTTGGAATTGCTGAGGATATAACAGGTGCTTCCCTATAAAAACAGCAGTTAGACCTGATAGCTGCTGAGAGTAATATGAAAGGGCAGAGTCCTGCATTGATGCTGGCTTAGTGAAAAATGAAATTTTAGCCCTAAGGTGGGGGCCAGGGGGAAAGAAATGACTGGGAAAGGCATTTCAAGAGAGTTGGTGAAGTAGACTTTTTTTTTTTTTACACCTCCTTACACAAGGTTTTCTTTTTCTAGGCAGCTGAAAGTCAAGAGACCAGCAGGCATAATTTAGAGCTGCATATGCCATGGCATTTACAAGGACTGGAGATAAATGGGGATCATCATAATGCACTGTGAATTGCAATACAACTTTCTTGTTCCCAGTGGCCAAGGCAGTGGCCCCTGATTGATTGATTTTGTGAGAAGGCTGAAAGGCTGCTTTTTAAATTTTCAGAACTGAGAGGAAAATGTGAAAATAAAGATAAAAAACTTACTAATTCTGCAGCCAAATAAACAGACTGTTCGACTATCTCAAAAAGACAATTTACTTTTTTTTTAGAAAAATATACACTCCTGAATTCAGTATTCGAACAATTGTTTCAGGCTTCCAGCTGAGGTCTTTCCAGAGATAATGCAGGTGGAAAGATGAGTTAATAGTTTAAACAATTGGAGATTTGATGCAGTCTTCCATCTGTCAAAGCCCACTGAAATGAAAGCTCACAGTTCTAATTTGTGCCTCCAGCATCTAACTCAGTCTGAAATGGTGTCAGCGATTTGCCCTGCCCACAGTAGTGTTATTCTTATGTTAAGCATTCTGTGCACACATGCTGAGAGACTTCTATCAAACATATTAGTGTGCATTTGAGAGATCATTAGTCTGAAGTAGCTGAAACATTCCAGATTTCTTAGCCAGGAAACTCACATCTCTGCTGGAAAGTGTGGTGAGCCACTGTTATTTACACAATAAAGCTAGAGCAGGATAGGGATAGCTTTGTAAAGTTTAGCAGGAGTAGTGATTAAAGTGGCACCCATAAAAGGGTGAGATAATGAATGTTTTGGGTTTTTTTTGTCTAAAAAGATGGAATGAATAAAAATTTCTTTCTTGATATGCTAGACAGATTGTTTTGTTTTTCTTTCATCTAGTTAAAGCTAAGGTAAAACCATTTAATAGATTCAGAGTTCATAAGACTTGATCAGATTATTTGTTCTGCTAAATAGATAAAAAAGTAATGAGCATTTAAGAAATAAGACAGGTGTGATACTTATTGTTTGCATTCTTATGGATTATTTGATTTTTTAAATATTAATTTATAAAAAGTTTGAGGGAACTGAGAGAACCATAGTGGTTAGATTATTTAAGCTATACTAGCTAATAAATAGGGTGACTGAAGTTTCTGGATATTTGTGTTTGGGGAAATAGAAGAAAGAGCTTTGTGATTCAGTGTTTATGTTTATAGGAAGGCATTAGTGTGTGTGTTGTGATTACAGGAATCCCTTTGTTCCTAAGGGCCTTGAGAACTGACAAATAAACAGAATTGAAATCCAAACAATATTTGCAGTACTCTAATGTGTTGCTCTGCATTTATAAATATCAAGTTTTATTTTTCAGGGTATTGAAAAAACAGTTGTGTTAGAACATTACATAAGTGAACATGAAGTAAGTTCATATTCTTTAGAGTTGCTCTATTGGATCACATCAGTCATCCTTCCAGTCTAATACTTGTGTTACCATCTAGATTCTCAATAGATAACTAAACCTGTAGGTCTGGAATAACCTACTGCTAGGAAAAAAACTTCTTTCAGCCTGTTACTTATTTTTGTGTGAACTGTGCAACCTATAGGATATGTCCTTTTCAGAACACTAGTTTTGGCTTTTGCTTTCACTCTGAATGATGCTGCTGCTATCTTTCTGTCTCTAGTAAAAATGGTTAGAGTCAAGTTACTTGCTTTTTCCCTTGTTAAAAGATTACCATGACTGCCTGAGCCCTTATGAGGGATAGGAAAAGATCAGATTGGTTTTATGTCCCTGTAGCCCAGGTTTTTGTTAATGTGGAATTCTGCTGAGGTTCTCATCGGTCTTCAGCATGGGTTTACAGAAAAGTCTGGTTCTTTTGGAGCTTGCTCTTTTGGCCATTTGTATCTCTTTTAAGGAGGTAGTGGAGTCTGATTGCTGTCCTTTTTGAAATTGGAACTCCTGAATCCTGAGCAAAGCACGACAATGCTGAGCATAACCAGCTGAGGATTAAGTAACCCTCTTTCACAGAGAAAGGACACGAAATTGTCATTAATGACTGAATTGTGCCAACACTGGCTTTGAGGGCAATAGCATATCAGTCTCAACTCCATTCTCAGAAAAGCAAGTGCTGGCTTTAGACTTCAAATCTACATGCACTGTGGTATATAGAGATGTACACTACAGCTAAATGCAGAAATGTGTGCATGGGGCTGCTCACATATAAACACAACAGATATTATTGAAGCTGGCATGCTAATGCACTAAATGCTTCTTTAACTTAGCTTTATCTGCTTCTGTGAAGACTTGAAAATCCAAGGATATTCAGACTGCAGAATATTTTAGAAGTATTTGAGCACAAAAATAATCCCTTCCTAGGAGCTTTTGAAATACAGATACAGCTATGCAGTCTAATCAACTGTAAATTTTTTTCATCCAAAAAGCAGTTGATTAAGTAACATCTAGCAGAAGGATGATTATCATTGGAGCAACACTGGTCAGACAGTAAAGACAGATGCTATTACTGAGACTAAAGAGAATTAGCAGTAAATCTTCTTGAAAACAAGCAATGGGTTTATCTTTCTAAATCTTCAGTTTTACCAGGTCTCTCACCACTCAGTTTGCTCAAAGCTTGTACATATTTTTTCCTTGTCTTTCAATAACTTTGCATGCTATATGTAGAGGGAAATACGTGACATTAAAATGTATTTGAGATTTTGATTTCCCAAATACAATCTTAATTCCCAAAGCTCAGCTGCTTGAATTATTATTAGGAAGTTTTAATAGCTCAAATAAATCAGAGAATATGTACAAAATTTATAAATGTGCAGTTGAGATGAGAGTTTTATCTTATTACATTTCATTTCATTAACCTAATTAATTTGTAGTGCAAAACAGGCTGTAATAGTCTGTTTAAATGTAAGGTCCTTTTCTCCTCTTGTGGGAGACAATTGCAGTTAGGTCGAATACAGCTCTAGTTAAGTGACAAAGACAAAATGTACTTGCATTGACCTTTAATGTAGTAATGAAATACATTCATGCCACTGGAAAGGGACATATGCCTGTATCTTAACCGTGACTTTTTAAAAGAGTTTTGCTTGACTAGACCCAGGGCATTATTCAAAATCCACTGAAGTAAGGAACACTGACTTTCAACAAGCTTTATACCCACCAATAAGTTAAGATTGTGCTTTTTCAAGTGACCTCACTTGGATTTTCTCCATTACTCTAATATTGAAGGACAAAGAAAAGTGTGCTTAGGTAGAAGGAGTTACTGTGCTGGGAGGGAGGCAACTGTCTTTGAGGCAGACAGGCAGGGATGCAAGTGCCCTTTTCTCACACATTCATTGAAGTGTAAGGAAAGCATTAAGCTGGAAGTGAGAGCTATGACTGTTTTCTACTTTTGACTGCCTACAAAGAATTGGAAAGCTATCTGAGCACAGAAGCATGGCCTGTGCTTAAACAGAAATTACAGGTTTTATTTGTAACACTAACTGAGATATTTAATCAGACACTAAAGAGTTAATTGCTGTTTAGCACTGACTGTATATTAGAATAACTCTCTATGTGCAACAGACAGAAATGCTTCTGAAAGGGTTCAGTGTTAAAGAGCGGGTTTTGTGCTGTGAATTTTAAGTAGATCTCCTTATTGAGCTTCCTTAAAAAGTTTTCCTTAAAGCCAATTTGGGGTATAGTCTCAGGTTAACAGGTCAGAAAGGTAACTGGTTCTGGCAGTTCTTCCATAATATTCACATCTACTATATGGATTACAAGCATACATTCTGATCTTAGTCATATCAAATATTTTTAGCTATTTCGATGGCCTGAGGAATTGCACAGTGGAAGCATATAACTATACAGATGGAAGTCCCAATATGGAGATAGTGACAGTGAATATGTATTCAGGCCTTTTTCTGGTACCATAAACTTTCTGAAGTCTGCAATGGTTCTAAAGGCTGCTTCCTGCAGTCTTAATTTACAACTGGTTTGCATCCTTATTTTAAATGAGTGAACCGTTACTTGGGGTGTAAGTGAAAGAGAAATTCACAGCCATATTTATTCAATGCTGACATATGCATTTAATCCATATGGAAGATGTGAAGCAGTATTTTGGGTTCATGTTCAGTGTAAGGAGTTGCCCATGCAGGAATGCCAGCAGGATCCACTACACTGAAACGAAAGAAGACATGGCTAACTATTCAGCCTTGTACTATTTTGATGCTGCTGTATGTGTGTAAAAATAGATTTCTTGTTTCAGGTAGCTGTTTTCACCTTATGCACTTAGAAATTAAAGGATTAATGTAATTAAATCTGTAAAGGATTTTTTTTTACTTTGGAATGTGGATGAGAAGACGGAGTTATGAACAAGGATCTTTCCCCCAATATATCTAATATTCTGTTTGCTTTAAGTTGTAAAATCCATGGGTTCCAACAAACGTCAGAGTTTGCAGCCTCTGACTTTGAATACAGAATACAGCTGACTATGTTTATTTTTCTCATAGACATGATATTGTTATATCCAAAATCCATTAAATTTCAGTATCCACAATAAGTCAGGGTATGAACAGGGTATGAACAAGAAAACTGAATTACAGCTCTTGGGATTTGAACTGAACTGTCCAAAAATAGTAGAAATTTTCCACATATATGAACGAAGAATTAAATTTTAAAGTGGTTTCATATTAGGAATCAAATATTTTCATTTTTTTGGTTTATGTGAAACATGTAGCTGCATTGTTACTCACTGAACTTTGAGCACCTTCAGGAGGGATATAGATGTAATTTCATTTTACGTAAATATGACTACCCTGTTGACCCTAGTAAACAACAAAATATTGGTTAAACAGTAGTTACCACTTCATTTTTTTTTTCAACTTTTTTCCACTTAAATCGGGCTTTAGCATCACATGTATTCTTATCCGTTGCTTTTCCTAGATCTGGAATTGCTTCATTTTGTCCTGAGAACACAATACAGAGCACCAAACACATCCCTGACCTGGTCCATGCAGTTTATTGGGAGAAATAACCAAGCTTGTTTCAGGAATGCTCATGGGAGGTATGGCCAGACCCAGCAGGCAGGGCTCAGTCTGGCTACGCTTGTTAACTTTTGTTTGGTTCTGGACCATATTGTTGAGTTATATCTGAGGATATCATTATTCACTTGCCAGGAGGCAGCTCTAAAGCTCCTAAAGGGCTAGGAGCAAGGGAGGAATTGCACTTTTTTGGGTGAGATTTTTGAAATGTTAGGATTTATATCTGTAAAGAAATGCTGAGACAATAGAGCTGATAAGTAACTATTTAAATCAATGAAGACCTGTCTTAGACACCTTGGGAGATCATTGGCTCAGCAAATATTTCTTAAAGAAAGATTAGTTTTTCAGAGAAACTCTCCTACATCATTCCACTGGTCATCTATTCTGCTCATATATTATTCAATGTTCTAGTTTCCTTTCCTGTTTATTGTTGAAGGTATCTGCATGACAGAAGTATTGTGTTTCTCTAGAGTTCAGCTGTTCCTGCTGTACAGTTTCCTCATCTCCTGTGTATATTTCCTCATCTCCTTTCCACAGCTCCTATAATTGTAACCTGTGTTTTTGGTGGGGCCATGATACAGAGAATAATCCCCTTTTAATTGCTTGTTTTATTCAAAAGACAAACTAAACCTTCCTGCTTCATAACTGAATATTTTAGAATTAATCTATACTTAAAAAGCACATTTGAATAACCAGTGTTTTTTATAAAAAAGATATTTAGTTGGTAGCTTTCTTGCCTTATTTTTTCCTTTTAATTTCTACCCTTCCCATTAAATAAACTGAAACCAGGAAAACTAAAGTGGTGTAACCTTATTGTGGAAATAAATTTTTTATTAAATAATAATAGTGGTGCAAAACATCACTCATTCAAAATGCACTTCATTCAAAGTAATATCCATCTGTAGGGGAGGTCATAGGATTTTCATGTTTTCTAGGTTTAATAAGAGTTTGAACGTATTGCAGATTGAGGACTTTGATTCCTTAAGTGGCAAGTAAGTAGGTCATCATCATCTTCAGGGAAAGGCTTATTTGTCCTCATTATTTCTGGGGTCCAACATTATGCAAATTTACTTTATAATACACTTGAAAGTAGTTATTTTAAGGGGGTGGGTATATCTGTAGGGAGTGCTTTAAGGATTTTTATCTTGGCAACATCAACAGCAAAACAGATTTGCAAACACTATGCATATACATGAATGTTTCTAATCACTAATAGGGGAAGGTTGAATTAATTAGAAATTCAGCTTTTCTTCCCCCTTTTTACTGGTTCTGTGGTAGAAGGATTGTCAGATGTAATACTGATTTAAAGGGGTTGGTGACTTGTATGGTGCACTTAATGGCTATTTAAACTTCTACTTTTGGCAGATTAAATAAAAATGTTTAAAGACATTCATGGTACTCTGTTAAAAAAATAAAATAAGGGCACAGCAGGGGGTGAAAGAGCAATGAACAAGCAGCATAGTAGCGTAAGCAGGTCACATTCTTTACCAACAAATGTCGTGGATCATTCCTGCTCTTCCAGCAGGATCCTAGTGGAGGCTTTTTGCACCTCTGCCATCTGCCTATCACACCTTCCTCTTCTTTGAAAAATGAGCTGTAGTTTTAATTGTCTAGGTCTTATTAAAAAAAAATGTTGTTCACTATGGAATTGATGGGAGGAGGAAAGTGCCACATTGTAATATTTTGTAAGATTTTTACCCCCACAGCTGTCAGTTTTCTGGGTAGGTCAGTGCTATTCAAACACTTGCATGTGTAGCAGGCGTGTTTTATCTTTGCACAGAAGCTTGCTGGATCAATCACTTAGTCTAGGGTGACATTTTAAGTGCATTACAGTTTGGTTTTTTGGACTTTTTTCCTGGAGAAAGGCTGAAAAACCTCAGTATAGTTGTACTTTT